>CM046819.1:11874793-12287101 GCA_025617385.1 Murraya koenigii
TTTATTGTAATGACAGAACACGCTGAGTGGTTAGCCAATAGAGTTTCTGTCCAAAAAAGAAGGACAAAATCTGCATGTGCATTGACTTTCGCTAATAACCTACACATCTTTGTCTTTTATAGAACGCTGATGGCTGATGGAAATTGATGGGACCATCTTTTGTCACTCTAATGCTCACCTCATGTTCTTGAAGAAATACAATGCAGTTATCTGGCACTGCATTTCTCCTTTCTCTTATAAATCTCCTTAATTGTATATGTTCTTGATGTGGTAAAGTTTTATTTTTTTGGAACAATTTCTTTTATGAGGTTTCTCCAACATTATCTTAATTTGTTGTGTCTTAAATAAAGTCAAGAATGAAATCCTGATCAAAGCCAATAATACCGATAGGAATATCAACATATTTCACTTTAAAGATAAAATCCTTAGCTGTATTTCCCCCTTTAAACTCAACATCATCAAAGAATTAAGTATTTTTCAACTTGAAAATTGGCTTAGTTGTAAGATCATAAAACTTATACCTGGATCTTTCAAAGTATCTAATAAAATCGTAGCTTATCATCCTTGAGTCCAGTTTCTTTTTATTAGGACTATAAGGCCTTACCTTAACTGGACATCCCTGAACATGTAAGTATTTTACACTAAGCTTATTGCCTGCCCAAAGTTTATAAGTCATTTCGGCAGTCATTTTAGTTAGAACCCTATTAAAAATATATACTACAGTCTTAAGCACTTCTCCCTATAGCTACTTTAGTAAGGTAGAATGATAAATCATACTTCTTATTATATCTTTAAGTGTCCTGTTTTAACTTTAAACTACACCATTCATAGTGGGCAAACCTAACATAGTATATTGTAGAACAATACCACATTCCTCTAGGAACTTAGCATACAGTCATAGACATTATTCACCTGAACCATTATATCTGTCGTAAGACTCACTAAAGCCAGATATGACGCTTTTGATTTTTTGCTAAGATAGTACTAAAATTCAGTCTTAAAATTTTTAACATATCCAACACCAATGATTTTTATATAGAGAAATTTTAGCCATATTTAGAAAAATCATCTGTGAACATTATAAAATATTGTTGACCATTCCAAACAATCGTAGGAACTAGCTTATAAATATCCGTATGTATGAGTTCTAGTTTTTTAACTTCAAATCTCCTTTTATTGGTTTATTTTCCCTTTTTATAGTTAACATAAATATCAAAATCTGTAAAATCTAAGGGGTTTACAATTTTGTCTTACACAAGTTTCTACATTCTCTATTTGGAGATATGGCCTAATCTCTTACACTATAACGCAACTAAATTCTCATTTGTTAATGTCTCTTTATACCTCATGCACTTAATTTCAGTGATTCATTAAATAAAGCAATTGTATTAATTAAATAAAGATTATTATAAACTGACAAAGAACCAGAGCTAACTAATTTTGACTCATTAAACAAACTAAATTTTGTATTCCCAAATAAACAAGAAAAACTAGATTTTTCCAAAGTAAAAATAGAATTTAAATTTTTTTCTTAAAGATGGTACAATAAATATTTCATAAAAATCTAAATAAAATTCAGTCTTTAATAATAATCTAAAATTTCTATTGTATCAACTTCAACCATCTTGCCATCCCCATATAAATGTATCTTTCACTATTATTTGGCTTTCAGTAACTCACGCAACTCTACATAGACCCATTGATGTGAATGGTTGCACAAGAATCTATCCATAATGTCTATCTAGGTATCGCAGTTAAATTAACTTCAGAATAAACTAAATTAAAAAGCATACATTTCTTAGCACGCTATGCATCATAGTTAGTGGTCATCGAGTTTATGGAAACATCAAGCAAGGCCGAGTCAGCACCTCACGTCCTCCCCGCACACCTAAGGGCACAGACCAAGTGCTTTTTCTTATACACATTGGCTCTATAGAAGAAAAAACTAGTGCCTTTAAGATCACTTAGTTTCTTTTATTGTTCTCTTTTTAGTATAAAACCAGATGCACTTGCTAGTTCTCAGAGAATTTGAGACGACCCGCCCCATTCCCAGAGGCGACCTATCTTGAGCAACTAAACTCAAATATTAAAATCATCGTATTAATGAGAATTCTACAGATATTTCGGCAGATTCTCCCCTAAACATATAACATTCCCAAACCTGCAATTACAACACAAACACTCCCAAATCATTTATTATACATCAACTACATCAACCCAATCTCATCCGGTGACATATCTAATAATACACACGTTTCATAATTCATATATCACATTCCTAGTATAATTTCAAAACATGATAATTATACATTAACTAAAAGAAATAATTAATCTATAGCCTCAAACAACCTCAATGGCCCAAAGGACTCCAACTATGTACAGCTGCTGAGTTAACTGTTGTACTTGTAATCTCCTGGGGGGGAATATAATAAAATGGAATAAGTATAAAATTCAGTGAGTTCAGTGAGTGGATAGTAGCTTTTAAAACGTAAAATACTTTCAAAAAGAAATGCATCACTTGTATAATTACTTTTCTCAAATAATTATTTGAACGTAAAATTACTTTCAATTCAATTATATTCTGAATATAAGCAAAACTGATACTATTACAAAATCAATAAAAAACATCTCATATTGAAATATCATCTCAAACTGAAATATCAAATACTAAGTAAAATAAATATCCTTAAACAAATACCCAGGAGATAATCTAGTCTTATCCAGACCTCAACGGACGGCAATGGTGTTCTATCTGAGTACCATAATGCCCGGAGCTACACGGATAGACGAAAGGACGTACCATCTCATGCTTATCAGCATAACTCATACCCTGGATCTTAACAGACGTGCTATGATGCTCTATCTTGCGACATCGTGTCCGGATCACCCGGTCTCATATCTCAATATCTGTCTGCATGCATATGCCCCCAAAGGGTGAAAGCGCCCCAACACACAGCCCAAAGCCTATATGTGTGTTCAGACGGGCCCTAAAGGCCTACTATCTCATCTCATCTGAAAGGAACGAGTATTTGCTTAAAACTTAAAATCATGATCGAAATCATTATATATATACACTTTAAATCATACTCGAAATCAATATACATATACATTTTAAATCATGCTAAGATCCATCATATACTCTTTAAATCATGCTCAAAATCAACATATATATACGGAATAAACATTTAATTTTGGAGAACCATTTAATGAAAGCACTTTAAATATTCATTTCACGAACAAGCTTTACTATATAAAAATCAAATAATTTTAATATATTCCACTCACAGTGACAATATCAGACTTGGCTATCACCCAAGTCCGCAGGTAGATTCTCGTCCGCAGATCCACCTATTTTACATAAATGATATAATTACTTTCCATAATTAAAATTCGAACTAATCTCACAAAAATAACGCTTAAAATAAATATTCGTCCTAACATTACAACTCTCAATTTTCCCGGCTTACCGTATTAATCTCGTATTCGTAATTTACTAATAAAATCTGAAATTATACTACCCTCAATTTCATAATTTACTAATTTACCCTTAACGTCATAAAATTACCAATTTATCCTCAATTTAGATTACAAAAACACCCTTAAAGCTAGAAATTGCGAAATTACCCTCAACAAGCGAAATTACCAAAATGCCCCTGCGGTCAACGTTGACCGAAATTCACCCAACGGCGGTGGGGAAGCTCGGGCTAGACACTTCTAGTCGAGGTGAGTCCAACGGTGCCAGTGGTGTCCTCCCACGTGTGGCGGCGAAGCCGGATCGAGCTCGTGAAGACACAGCTCCTTAGGGTGATCAGTCGGATGCAAAACGGCCTCCTCGGTGCCGGTGAATGGTCGGGAATGGAAGATGGTGAGGTGGGGAAGCTTTTCCAACCGGTGGCGAGGCCAAAGACGGCCAGAATTGGTGGCGATCGTCCGCACAAACCCGCAGAAATTTCCAGCTTCACCGGCGGCGTTCCACGCGTTTTCTGGCAGCAAGGACGGCTGGGGGTGGACGGCTAGCTCACAAGCTTCCGTTTGACACCTTGCTCGGCCGGTGAGGTGGCCGGAAATGGAAGAAAACGGTGGGCCAGTTTGCACGAGTTCGGGTAGGTTTCAGGTCGGTTCAGCGGGTCTCTCCTCTCTCTCGGTTTTTCTCAAAATTTCACCCAGTTTTCTCCTTTTATAGTCACCCACAAAATATCAACTAGACCCCTTATGATTATCACTTAAACCCCCTCTTAATTTAATTATTTACCTAAATACATAAAGTAAATGCATATTACAATCCTCCCTACTTATAAAAATTTGGTCTTCGAAATTTACGTACCAGGTAGAAACAAATGAGGGTATTGAGCTTGCATCAAGTCCTCGGATTCCCAAGTAGCCTCTTCCTTTGAGTGATTCCTCCACAGCACTTTTACCAAAAGAATGATTTTTGAACGCAACACCTGGTGTTTTCCCTCTAGTATCTCAATTGGCTCATTTTCGTAAGTCGAATCATCCTTCAACTGAATCGGTTGCTTCGATAAAACATGACTCGGATCATACATGTACTTTCGGAGCATTGAAACATGAAATACATTATGGATTCTGGATAGGTGGTAGAGCTAATCAATAAGCCAATGGACCAATACGCTCTATGATCTCATATGGCCCAATGTAACGTGGACTAAGCTTCCCATGCTTTCCAAAGCGAAGTACTCCTTTCCAAGGAGATATCCGGAAGAACATTTTATCACTAACACTAAATTCCAGTTCCTTCCTACGCTTATCCGCATAGCTTTTCTGTCTATTTTGAGCCACTTTTAATCTATCCCGAATAAGTTGTACCTGCTCATTAGTATCTTGAACCAATTATGGGCCAAATAACTTTCGCTCACCAACTTCATCCCAACATACTGGAGTTCTGCATTTCCGTCCATACAAAGTCTCATATGGAGCCATCTTGATGCTAGCTTGATAACTGTTGTTGTACGCAAACTCCATCAAAGGTAAATAAATGTCCCAGTTACCCTTGATTTCCATAAAACATGCTCACAGCATATCCTCTAAAGTTTGAATGGTACGTTCTGATTGGCCATCAGTCTGAGGATGAAAAGCTGTACTGAAATTCAACTTCGTACCTAGAGCATTTTTCAAGCTAGTCCAGAACTTCGAAGTAAACCGAGAATCTCTATCTGAAATAATAGATACCGGTACTCCGTGAAGACGAACTATCTCAACTACATAAAGACTCCCCAACTTATCCATTGAATAGGTGATTTTGATTGGTAGAAAATGAGCAGATTTTGTAAGTCTATCTATAACCACCCAAACATTGTCATGTCCACGCTGGGTACGCGGAAGTCCCGATACAAAGTCTATAGTAATATGCTCCTATTTCCACTCAGGAATAGGAAGCGGCTAGCAATACCCTACAGGTCTCTGATACTCGGCTTTAACCTGCTGACAAACCAAACATCGAGAAACAAATTCTGCGATCTCTCTTTTCATATCTTGCCACTAGTAATGGTCCCTTAAGGTATGGTACATCATCGTACTTCCGGGATGCATCGCATAGGCTGAACAATGAGCTTCTTTCATGATCTCCCTCTTTAACTCCTCAATATCTAGTACGCGCAGTCTATTACCCATGACTAAAATGCCATCATCTTTCACCATGAAATCGGTTTGTAAACCTTTTTGCACATCCTCAATCAACTTCATTAACTGAGGATCCTGTGCTTGCATCCGATGGACTTTGTCAATCAAAGTCGGCCTAACTTGAAAATTAGCTATCAAAGCTCCGCAGTTATCGGTATCCAACTCAACTCCCAAAGATCTCAACTCAATCAACAGAGGTATACTAGCCACTCGCATATGAGCTATAGAGCCAGAAGATTTCCTACTCAATGCATCAGCCACCACATTCGCTTTGCCTGGATGATAATTAATAATGCATTCATAATCCTTAATTAGCTCCATCCATCTTCTCTGTCTCAAATTTAAGTCTTTCTGAGTAAGCAAATACTTGAGACTTTTATGATCAATGAAAATTTGGCAAGTTATCCCATACAAATAATGTCTCCATATTTTAAGTACAAACACTACTGCTGCTAACTCTAGGTCATGTGTTGGGTAATTTTGCTCATGCTTTTTAAGTTTTCTGAAGCATAAGCCACTAATTTCCCATGTTGCATTAGCGCACAACCCAATCCTTGCCTAGAGGCATCATTGTATACCACAAACCCTTCCTTGCCTGATGGAAGTGTAAGAACTGGTGCTGAGGTAAGACGTGTCTTGAGTTCTTGAAAACTCTTTTCACAATCACATTCCACTGGAACTTAGCATTTTTTCTGGTTAACTGTGTTAGCGGAGTGGCAATCTTAGAGAATCCCTCTACAAATCGACGATAGTACCCTGCCAAACCAAGGAAACTCCGAATCTCTGCGACATTTGTAGGTCGTTCCCATTTCACAACTGCTTCAATCTTTTATGGATCGACATAAATGCCCTCAGCTGATATCACGTGGCCTAAAAATGTCACTCTGTCCAACCAAAACTCACACTTACTAAACTTGGCATAAAGCTGTTTTTCTCAAAGTTTGCAGAACCATCCGCAAGTGATCAGCATGCTCTTCTTCATTTCGGGAATACACCAAAATATCATCGATGAACACAATTACAAATCAATCTAAATATTGGTGAAATACCCTATTCATAAGATCCATAAAAGCTGCTAGAGCATTAGTCAACCCAAATGACATCACCAAAAACTCGTAATGTCCATATCGAGTTCTGAATGCTGTTTTAGGAATATCGTCCTCTTTAATTCTAAGCTGATGATATCCCGATCGCAAGTCGATCTTAGAAAATACCTTAGCCCCCTGAAGTTGGTCAAACAAGTCATTAATACGCGGAAGTGGATGCTTATTGCGTATCGTAACCTTGTTCAACTGCCGATAGTCAATACAAACTCGGAGGGTACCATCTTTCTTCTTTACAAACAAAACTAGAGCTCCCCAAAGAGAAACACTAAGCCTGATAAACTCTTTTTCCACTAATTCCTGTAGTTGAACCTTAAATTCCTTTAATTCTGCTGGGGCCATCCTGTACGGTGCCATAGATATAGGAGATGTTCTAGGAACTAAGTCGATGGAAAACTCAATCTTCCTATTAGGT
Organism: Murraya koenigii; assembly: GCA_025617385.1. Lineage (NCBI taxonomy): Eukaryota > Viridiplantae > Streptophyta > Magnoliopsida > Sapindales > Rutaceae > Murraya > Murraya koenigii. Next base: position 11,881,952 of record CM046819.1, read on the forward strand.
GGCATCCCCGGCAGTTCATCAGGAAATACATCAGGGAACTCTTGGACTATTGGAATATCCTCTAATTTCAACTCTTGAACTTTAGTGTCCACCACATATGCTAAGTAAGCTGAGCATCCTTTTCTAAGCAACTGTCTCACATTAATGGCAGAAATGACATATGAGGGTAAAATTTTGCGCTCCCCACAAAATTTCACCACAGGTTTCCCTGGCTTATTAAACACAACTTCCTTCTTGAAACAATCCACCGTAGCATAATGAGATGCAAGCCAATCCATACCTAAGATAGCATCGAAATCTCGAATATCAATAACGATCAAATTCGCTTCAAATTCCTGTTCACCCATTCTGATCACACAATTCTGATACACACTTTTAGCAAAAAGTGAATCTCCCGTAGGTGTACTAACAACTAATTCACAATCTAATGGTTCAGGCTCTCGTTCTACATGTTTAGCAAACGTACGGGAAACAAAAGAATGTGTAGATCCAGGATCAATAAGAATATGTGCTTCACAGCCAAAGATAGATAATATACCCATAATAGCTTCACTTGGCCCCAGAGGTACAACACTAGGAGTTAACCCAGCTACTGATCGTACGCGGCCACGTCTACCATGACCACTATGAATTCCCTCTTATCAAAATTATAAACTTAATCTTCCTAAACAAGTAAAGTCTACATAATTTAAAACCATGCTCTGATACTAACTAAGACAACCTGCTCCATTCCCAGAGGCGACCTATCTTGAGCAACTGAACTCAAATATTAAAATCATCGTATTAATGAGAATTCTACCGAAATTTCGGCAGAACCTCCCCTAAACATATAACATTCTCAAACCTGCAATTACAATACAAGCACTCCCAAATCATTTATTATACATCAACCCAATTTCATCCGGTGACATATCCAATAATACACACGTTTCATAATTCATATATCACATTCCTAGTATAATTTCAAAACATAATAATTATACATTAACTAAAAGAAATAATTAATCTATAGCCTCAAACAAACTCAGTGGCCCAAATGACTCCAACTATGTACAGCTGCTGGGTTAACTATTGTACCTATAATCTCCTGGGAGGGGGGGAAATATAATAAAATGGAATAAGTATAAAACTCAGTGAGCTCAGTGAGTGGATAGTAGCTTTTAAAACATAAAATACTTTCAAAAAGAAATGCATCACTTATATAATTAATTTTCTCAAATAATTATTTGAACGTAAAATTACTTTCAATTCAATCATATTCTGAACATAAGCAAAACTGATACTGTCACAAAATCAATAAAAAACATCTCATATTGAAATATCATCTCAAACTGAAATATCAAATACTAAGTAAAACAAATATCCTTAAACAAATACCCAAGGGATAATCTAGTCTCATCCGGACTTCAACGGATGGCAATGATGTACTATCTGAGTACCATCATGCTCGAAGCTACATTGATAGACGAAAGAACGTACTATCTCATGCTTATCAGCATAACTCATACCCCGGATCTCAACGGACGTGCTATGATGCGCTATCTTGCGACATCGTGTCTGGACCACTTGGTCTCATATCTCAATATCTGTCTGCATGCATATGCCCCCAAAGGGCGAAAGCGCCCAAACACACGGCCCAAAGCCTATATGTGTGTTCAGACGGGCCTTAAAGGCCTACTATCTCATCTCATCTGGAGGGAACGAGTATTTGCTTAAAACTTAAAATCATAATCGGAACCATTATATATATACACTTTAAATCATACTCGAAATCAATATATATATACATTTTAAATCATGCCAAGATCCATCATATACTCTTTAAATCATGCTCAAAATCAACATATATATAATTTTAAATCACGCTCAAGATCAAATCATATATTCTTAAAATCATGCTCGAAATCCACATAAAAGCACTTTAAATCATGTTCGGAAATCAATCATCTCTTTTACCATTTTAAAATCGATACGGAGCATAAATAAATAAATATAATTTAACGAAATATTTATACGGAATAAACATTTAATTTCGGAGAACCATTTAATGAAAGCACTTTAAATATTCATTTCACAAACAAGCTTACTATATAAAAATCAAATAATTTTAATATATTCCACTCACAGTGACAATTTCAGACTCGGCTATCACCCAAGTCCGTATGTAGATTCTCGTCTGCAGATCCACCTATTTTAAGAAATGATATAATTACTTTTCATAATTATAATTCGAACTAATCTCACAAAAATAACGCTTAAAATAAATATTCGTCCTAACATTACAACTCTCAATTTTCCCGGCTTACCGTATTAATCCCGTATTCGTAATTTACTAATAAAATTTGAAATTATACTACCCTCAATTTCATAATTTACTAATTTACCCTCAACATCATAAAATTATCAATTTATCCTCAATTCAGATTATAAAAACACCCTTAAAGCTAGAAATTATGAAATTACCCTCAACACGCAAAATTACCAAAATGCCCCTATGGTCAACGTTGACCGGAATTCACCCAACGGCTGTGGGGAAGCTCGGGCTAGAACTCGTGAAGACGCGGCTCGTTAGGGTGATCGGTCGATGGCAAAACGGCCTCCTCGGTGCCGGTGAATGGTCGGGAATGGAAGATGGTGAAGTGGGGAAGCTTTTCCAACCGGTGGCGGGCCAAAGACGGTCGGAATCGGCGGCGATCGTTCGCACAAACCTGCAGAAATTTCGAGCTTCACCAGTGGTGTCCCACGCGTTTTCCGGCAGCAAGGACGGCTGGGGGTGGACGGCCGGCTCACAAGCTTCCGTTTGACACCTTGCTGGCCGGTGAGGTGGCCAAAAATAGAAGAAAACGAAGGGTCGGTTTTTAACGGGTTCGGGTCGGTTTCGGGTAGGGTCAACGGGTCTCTCCTCTTTCTCGGTTTTTCTCCAAATGTCATCCAGTTTTCTCTTTTTATAAACACCCAAAAAATATCAACTAGACCCCTCATGATTATCACTTAAACCCCTTCTTTATTTAATTATTTACCTAAATACATAAAGTAAATGCATATGTTACAGAATTTGAGCTTAAGTGCTCTTAGCTTAAAAGTAAGATGAGAAATCTTCATGATATAATACTCCCTAATATTAATTCATCTTAGAATATATATAAACATACTAATATTAGAATGTATTTATTTTAATCAAAGTCAATGGTTAGTGATCAAAGACAATAGTCAACTATTGACTGAGCCAAGTTTGAGTTCGATAAAATCAACCCAATTAAGATTAAAATAGCCATGATATTTCTTTTTAAGGTTTCTTTCCAGGCCATGGCTGCTTTTACCAATTTACTGCATTTTTGTTGGCGCAGCCTATCAGTCATTTTTCTTTTTACTTTTATTGATGATGCACTTAATCTGTCGTGCCCACAATAGACCTAACGGCCATGCCTTGCTGATGGCCATGAAATCTTAGCACCGATGATTACCATTGCCACCAACAACAAAAGCTTAAAAAAAGGGAAAAAAATTCCAAAAAAAACAAAAGAGTTTTCCAAAATTCCATATGTATTTCACCTAACTTCACCTAATATATTTCATAATCTTAGAAGACAAGCACCCATTGTTCAATTCTCAATGATTCAGCTTGAAGAAGCTCTAGTACTACTTGTCAGATAATAATCTTTTGGTGAAAACCATCACTTAAATTTCTAGAACATTCATGATGTATAAAAAAAAATTAATAAATGAATATGCAGAAGCGTGCCTAGATTCATAATGATTAATTATATTCTTGAGCTGTGCAGTTTACCTTCTAGATCAACGTGTTTCCTAGAGAATCCTTTAATTTCTTTCCACTATCTCTATAATGATAGGATGTCAGAGATGAGTATAATATAATGTATGATCTGGAGGATCATAACCACTTATACAGATAAGTTTCTTGCTATCTTTTTGTATTTTTATTTTAGCCTAGTGTAAAAATAAAGTTACCCTTAAATATCTACACATTAAAAGTCCACAACATATCAGATATATTAAACCCCAAATTACCGAGATTTATAATAAATTACTTTTAATTAGACTTAACTATATATGGCAATTCGCAACACAAAATTATTTATATATAATTTTCTTCCAAAATATTTAATAAAAAACTCTTTCTTATTCTTCCTTCATTCTCCACATTTTTTCACCATTTTCCACAACAAACTTAATGCTTGAAGAAATTAATTGATAAAGAGAATTGAAAAGAAAAGGAAAACAAAAAGGATGCATGTGTTTTTCATGTGAAGTGGTTGGAACTTTAAGGCATTGCATCTTTATTATTTTTCTAGTGCTTGTCATGCCATATTTTTTTTTAGTAAGTTTTGGTAGTAGAGATTGCCAATAGTATCTTCAAAAGACTTTTTAAATGAGATTCACTGCTTATTTAGAGAGTTACATCAATCATAAAGTTTAAAAAAAAACTTTTCAAATAAAATTATTATTCTCTTTTTTATATAATATAGAGACTTCTCTCATTTGAAATAATGATATACCATTTTCTATATCATCATTTTTGAATAGGGAGGTACTATAACTACATTATTGAAAAATTAGAGGATTCTTAAACTTGGTGAGAGAAAAATTTGATTAAAATTATATAAACTTGTTTTCCTCTTCTATTTGCCTTATATATAATTAAATATGCATTTAAAGAGTAAAATTAGATAAATTTTTAGATGAAGCTATTAGTAAGTCATTCGTATACCAATTTTTTAGGAAATTTTTAATCTCGCTCAATATCTTGCAAGTAAAAATATCAAACAAATAATAAATAAAAAATTGATGGAGAAAAAAACTAATCATACAATACAAGAATTTATGTAAAAAAAACTTTTATACTAGAGAAAAATCACAGCCGCCAATGGTGAGGAGAGAAAAATCTACTATTTAAAAAATTATTACAATTACTCTAGTTTTTTCCTCGCACCCAAAACCTCAATAACACCCAGTTTTTCAATAGACCTATCGTTTCTCTCATATTAGAAACTGCCCACTTATAGAGAAATGATTGTTGTGTTATATTATATAAATAAGTAAACTAAACCTCCCTATATTTTTCTTGTAAGAAAATATTATTTTCCTTATACTAGTTATATTCGTCATTGAATAACTCAAGTCCCAAAGAAAAAATTACTTATTCCTTAAATATGACTTTTTTTTAATAAGAAAATTGTTAAATAAGAAAAGTCTAGAAAATATCATAATTTAAGATTTATAAATCTCCATTGAAAAAGGGAACGTATTTCTTAATATTCTCTACCTTGGCCAGCTTTTCCATTAGTTAGTAGTGCGTAACAACTTAATAGAGATTGAAGAACAACATGTTTCCCACTACATTGGGGGCATAGGATCACAATTTCAAGACCAATTGAATTTACTTAATCCATACAATGTCTTAGAAGTGCACAACACAGGCTTTGTAGTTGGAGAAGTAAATTAGTCAGCATATGAAAGACGAAAATTTCTGGGGTTCTTGATGTGCTATTTATCATAATCCAAACAAGACTTCCCAATTTCGTAATTTTACTCCTCTAAATCCTCCAAATAAAACTAGTAAATCTAAAAGTGGTCAAAGTAGCAAAACCCAATCTTTGGGCTTGGAATTACTCTGGTTTAATTACTGGGAATATGGACATTGAATGACATAATGTAAAAAATAAGGAAATTACAGTAAAGACTTATTCGTAGGCATTGAGGAAAGTGAAAAGCACCAAGAGGAAGAATTCGAAGAGTTTGCCGAAAGCCAATTTTTTATACTAGTAGCAATATACAATCCATTGAAGAATATAGTGATATTGAGCCAATATTGATAGATAAATCAAGCATTCTTCACTCTTAAAAGACAAAATAAAGACAAGTGATTATGTCAAAATATTTTTCAGACTACTTGTATAATTAGGGGAAAAGTATGGCGTGTGGTCATAGACTCAGGCAGTTGTAAGAATGTTATTTCAAAAGAAGTTGTAACTAAACTAAACTTAAATAAGGAACCTCATTAAACTTTATATAAGCTCACATAGCTGAAGAAAGGAAATCAAGTAACAATATCTAAACATTGCTTAGTTTCCTTGCCTATTGGATCAATCTATAAAGATCAAATTTGTTAAGATGTTGTGGTTTTGGATGCTTGTCATCTATTACTGGGTAGACCCTAGCAATATGATGAAAATGTAGTCTATGGTAGGAAAAAGGAATACCTAGAGCTTTATGTTTCACAACACTAAGATTGTTCTTCTGCATACTCTCAAACTAGAAAGTAAAAAGTAGATTTTAAATATTGTAACAAAGACAAAGAGTGCCTATATTTTATTAAAAAAAAAATAAAGACAATAATTCGAAGGTACCTGAAGCTGTGACACCCATACTAGATGAATTTTAAGATTTTTTTTCCTAATGATTTACTACAAGGTTTACCACTTATCAGAGATATATAACACTAAATTGATTTGGTAGCAGATTCTACATTACCTACGAACATGAAAAATTAATGCTTTAAGTGGATAAGTTACTAGGAAACTGATTTATTCATGAAAGTCTAAGTTCTTGTACAGTCCCTGCTTTATTAACACCAAAGAAAGATGATTCTTAAAGAATGTGTAGGGTGTCGACTTATTGGATCAAATCAATGAAAAAAAATAATTTTTACCAAACATGATTTGAAGAGTGGCTACTATCAAATTCGAATACAGCCTGAGGATGAATGGAAAACAATCATTAAAACACGAAAAGGGTTATACAAGTTGTTAGTAATACCAATTCACTTATCCAATGCTCCAAGCACTTTTATACGAGTAATGAATCAAATTCTTCGTCCTTTCATTCGAAAGTTTATGGTTGTTTACTTCGATGATATACTTATATATAGTACTAGTCATGAATTAGATTTGCAACATTTGAGGGTAGTACTTTTAGCTGCAGTAAACAAATATATTTTCTTGACAAAAAAAGTATTATTTTTAGGATATGTCAAAGGATAATATATCTATTGATCAATCGAAAGTAGATGTTATTCAAGAATGGTCATAATCAATTAGTTTATTTGCCATTAAGAATTTACATGGATTGGCATAAATTTATAAGTAATTTATTACTCATTTTAGTACATATATGGCACCAATTAAAGATTGCATGAAAATAGGGAAATTTTCTTAAATAGTAACAACTACTAAAGTATTGGAAATTATTAAAGAGAGATTGACTACTGCTCCAGTACTGACCCTACCAGAAATTTCTCTCACTTTTATGGTACATTAACATTTCTCTCACTTTTATGGTACATCGTGATACATCTAAAATAAGTAATAGAGCTGTTCTTAGTCAACAAAAGCTTATAGCTTATTTCAGTAAGAAGTTCAGCAAAGGCACATCACAACACTTATGATATGGAGTTTCATGTAATGGTCTAGGTATTAAAACATTGGCGTCATTATCTGATTAATAAAGACTTTGTTTTATATATTGATCATGCTGTATTAAAACATCTCAATAGTCAAGATAAGCTTTCTCATCAACACGCCATGTGGACAATATTCCTTCAACGGTTTAGTTTTATAATAAAGCATACTTCTAGCGAATCAAACAAGGTAGCAGTGCACTTAGTTGACAATCTACCTTGTTAATGCAAATGCATAATCAAGTCCTCATATTTGACATGTTTTGAGAGTTATATACTATTAACCCTTTCTTCAATCCTTTATTAAAAGAAATTGTTGCAGGTTTCCACTCAAACTATCATTTGTTGCACTATATAACAAAGGGCATATGGGTCGTGACAAAACTCTGTCCCTAACAGCCAACACTTATTTTTTGCCTACTATGAGACATGACATCTATCATATGTCAAGAATTTTTGCATTTGTCAGGTTTATAAGGGTATTGCAACTAATGCAGAATTATATATGTCGTTGCCAATTCCAAGACAACCTTGGGCTGACTTTAGCATGGACTTTGTTTTAGAATTACCCCATACTCAGAGGGGTATAGATTCAATATTTGTTAGTGTATTAATTCTAAAAAATTCTTCACTTTAATGCATGCAAACAAACACCTTGATTGTTGTTCTTCAAGGAAGTCTATAGATTACATGGCTTATTGAGCCCTATTATATCTTATCGGGATATACGATTTCTTAGCCATCTTTTAATGACACTATGGAAGTTAACTAACACTTGTTTGAGCTTCAAAAGTGCTTGTCATCCATAGATAGAGGGCTAGACTGAAGTTTTCAACCAATCTTAGGAAACCATCTACATAGTCTAACTAGAGATAACCTGAAGACATCAGAACAAAAGTTATACCAAGTTGCATTTGTTTATAATCATTCTATTAAATATAGTATTGTTTTAAGCCCTTTTAACAAAAATTATGGATATAACCCAACATGACCCATTGACTTATCCCCAGTTCTAGATTTAGTTCACAAAAGCAACAAGACAGAAGATTTTATTGAATAGCTTCAAAAAATTCATTCAGCTACATAAGAGTCTCTAAAGAAGATTACTGAAAGTTATAAAATTGTGCCAAAATAAAAGCATCTAGCTTTAGAATTTTAGGTAAGAGATCCTATTTGGCCTATTCTAATCTCTGGTTGGATTACAATAAGCTTTTAGCTAGAAAAATTATACGTTTGAGGATTAAAGAGAAGATAAATACTAATGCCTACAAACTGAAGCTTCCTAATATATCTGCATCATAGATGTATTCAATATCAAGCATCTTACAACTTTCCAAGGTAATCATGATGAAAATGATATTAAAGACAATCTGAATTTGAGGATGAACTCTCCAACCAGGGAGGAATTATGCAAACTAGGAATCCTTATCCTAGTTAAATCAATATTTCTAATTTTTGAAAGTTTATTGTTCTTTTCCTTTTTAGTTTAGGAATTTATTTTCCTTTTTCTTCATGATTTAGGATAATTATTACTAGTATAAATAGCTTTCTCTTGCACTCTTTGAAGGCAGATGTGAGTTCAATAATATTTTCAGATTTCTAAGCTTTATATGAGATTTTAAATTTAGTGCAATCATTAAGTTTTAACTACTTAAGTTGACAGTATTATTTTAAGATCAACTTGAATTTAGTTCATTCTTTTTTTTTGGTATTTTCTAAAATCAATAAAATGTTAGAACTTTAAACTTCCCCTACATCAAGAGAGAAGTGAAATTAAAAGTTTCACTAAAAAATTAAAATATAATTTATTTAGTTTATTTGGATTTTTTTTTGTAATAAATGCTAAATAGTACAGAAAATTGAATTGGAAGATTTAGTTTATTTACTAACATATTCTAATCTCTGGTGAGTAGGAGTTTAATTTCTTTTATCTATAGTCTAATAGTAATTCAATTTCCTCTCCAATTATGTGAGCGAAATTCAACCTATACTTTTTATTATTTCCACGTAGAATCATAGGGTTGAAAGTTGAAAAGCACACACATCATGGGATGGGATTAGGTGTCTATAATCCAAATTAACATTATCTAATACCACTTCCATTTAGATGCATGTATTAATTACCACTTACTAATATTTGTGAAAAAATTGGTACTAAAAGAATTGGGGGAATAGTGCATGCCTTTAGGGGTGGTAAAAATATTCATCCGACCCGAATCTAGTCCAGACTTAAAGGATGTGGGTTGGGTAATTCATAATTCGGGCTAATCTTCGAACTGGATCTGGGTATTATTTAAGAAACTCAAAACTTGGATTTTATAAAAACAATACTATAAAAAATATTTTATTTTAAATAATTATATTTTTTAATATATTTATTCAATATATTTAAAAATTTAAATATTTAAAAATTATATTTTATATTTAATTTTATTAAAATAAATTTAAAAATTATAAAATAAATAAAAATATATTCATAAATTCGGGTCAGATATTAGCATACCATATACCTGAACCCGACCTGAACTTTTACAAACCATACATACTTTATAAGGATAGAACGAATACTATAAAAAAAGAATAATTCTTAGTGATACTTGTCTCTTGAAACTTTTTAAAAAGTATCAATATTTATACATATTTGGGTCATTTTTTGTGTTTAACAGGTAAGTATAAGAAATTTTTGATACCATATTGTCTATAAATTAAATATTAGAGGTCTGTGACACTATTGGCAATAATTTTAAAAAATTATATTAGTTTTGTTTCTCTGAATATTCGAGCACAAGAAAACTAAACACTTTAAAATCCATGTCAAACCCCTCGGCCATGAAGAATTGTGTTATTTGGTAATTAATACAAAATATAAAAATGATGAACTATAAGAACAAAAACAAAAAGCCCTTACAAAACATCAAATCCCTTTTCATTCCAGCCTTCTCGTATTCGATTATAACGCACAAGGATGTAGTCATATCTTGCCGATTTCTCTAGTTGTTCATCGTTGTTGGCAGCCGCTCCTCATTGTTCACCAGTTGATCCTCGTCATTTGTCAGCACAAGCATCAGCTAAGTGAGTAAAATTTCATCTTCTTTCCTTTTGCAGTTACATTTTTTTTTTCTTAATTATCACCTGATTTTGTTGGATTTTTATTTTATCCATTATTTACTTATTTATATTCAAGTCTATGAAATTATTTCAATTATAATTTTTTCATTACTTAATTCTTTGTGAATTTGAGATTTGTAGCTTGCTCTTCTTCTTTTTTTCCTTAAATCTCTAGTGAAAATTTCTTTTAATCTTCCAAGTAAGTTAGTTGTTAAAATAGGAAAAAAAAAATCTAGCTTTTTGTTTGGTAGATGAGTAAGTTTGGGAAAATAAAAAAAATAAAATTTTGGATCTTTCTTTTAGGTGTTTGTTTTATTGGGGGTTTTGCTTTGAATCTCCAATTAATGGAAATATGTAAACTATTTTTCAATCTAAGCCTTTGTGCTTTTTTAATAAATTATTCAGGTATTTTTTTTTTCTTATTCTCGAGAAGTTGATTTTTAATGAATTATTTATGGTTTTTTAATTAATTATATAATTATCTATTTGGTGTATCTATTTTTGGGATTTAGGATATTGTATGAGCGAAAATGTGTGATTTTACCATATTCTTATTAAGTTCTCTAATTTGTACTTCTGAAATGGGTATTTATTTGTAGTTTTCTTTGGCTAAGTGTCAATCCTTTCTCTTGGAAGAAATTTATGTGCTTTGATTTTATTTGTTGGTTATAGTAGTGGACTTGTGTTAAGGTTTAAAATTGATAATCATTTTTCCATAAAAATCTCACATTTTTTCATTAATATTTTTGGTAAGAGAAACAAATGGGTGGAGGTAGCAAGGGTTACTCTTTGGCTCTGAGGTCTCTGAACACAACGACTGCAGGGATTGTTGGCTTGTCATTGACGGCAAGGTAACATAATTTAGCTGATTGGATATTGATTAGATTATTATTTTGAATATTTTGTTGTTGGGTTACAAAATTTCCCTTTTTTTTTTTTTAATATATCTTGATGGTTTGATTTTCAGTCCTGTTTTTATAATAAAATGCTTGTGTTTTGATGATGGGAAAATTTTCAATCTGCATGCAAGCTTTGGTCATGGGCAAATGGGAGATAGCTCCACAGGCACTAGATCTCATTGAATCTCTTCTTTGGTTTAGCCATGTGATTCCTTAAATTGGTTAGTATTTGCTGTGAGCTTAATTCTTTGACAAAAATACATTTTCCTATTAGTATCCTTATCTTTCTTATAGATTTTGTCATGACTCTGGTGAGTGCAGGGACTAATGTGTAACTGAAGCATTATAAAACCATACCATGTAGTTCCAATCTGGTTATAATGACTACTTTTCAGAGGCAAAATGTAAGCATATTTATTTAATGGTAATGAAACTTTGAGGTGTTAGAGCATAACCTTTCATATAACTTAAATAGAAATAACATGGATTGTTTTCCTCTACTAATTATGGACAACTGAAAACATTTTCTATTCACATGGCTGAAGAACATAGAAATTTGACCATTTGGTCAATTTCCTAATCAATGGCCTTGCAACCATTTGATCAAGAAGATTGCTGAAACTGTTTTGGAGCTCAATAGTAATTATCTGCCCATTGTTATAAAATTAAATGTTTTTTAAAAGCATAATAAAAGAAGAACAATTGCTGGGCCTTTCCAAGGATCTCTCTTTCATCCTTTTTTTTTTTTAATTGTATTTACTTCTCAATTTGTGTGTAATTTTTTTCACTGACTTTTAGATAAGTGTGATTTTGGGGAATTTTTAAATTTAATTATTTGTATCATATTGATCTGAATTTGGTTTCTTTTATTGATTTTCTCTAATTTATCTATGTTCCAAAATTGGTTGCTTGCAACGTCTAAATTCCATTTAAGTAGTTTTATTTGTCATAACTCTTGTATTTGTCTTTCTTTTCTCAATGGTTAATGTAAAATTAGTTTTTGAGATTTTTTTTTTAAATTATAGAGAGAATACATAAAAGGTGCAGAAGTGGTGGCCAATATCTTTAGTTGGAAATTAAGGACATGTAACCATTCGTATTCTCAAATATTAATTTCTTTATTAATTTCTTAGTTGTGGAACCGACTGATTGACAAATTGATTTTATTATCAAGCTGATAGCTTGTGATGTAAAATATAAGACTATATTTATTTCGGAAGTAAATGTATATGTTTATCAAGTTCATATATACTTTGAAATTTTATGTTTTTATTTGGATAGAAGTATCTGGATTGCATATATTAAAAATTCTGAGCCTTTTGTTGTGCTATGACATATGACGTTATAGATTATTGTTTTAGTTTTGAAGTTTGTAATATATACTGACTTGTTAGTAGTTAGATTTGAAGTTGGATGTGATTATTAAACACTATGATGATCTTTCTAAACTTATTGACGAGTGAGCGGCATACATTGCCAAGTTATTTGTAGCATACAATAATCATGTAATGTATGAGTATATTTTTTGTTGTAAATGTCCAAGACTTAATTTGTGTAGCATACTAATTAATTCTATATGTTACACTTATAGGTGGGAAAACAATGAAGTTCAAAGTGTAGAGGTATTGAGGAGAATTTTATTGCCAACTAAATACTTGTATTCTTTTCAAACTGAATATCAACTTGTGTCTTTCAAACTATATTTGAGATATTTTGATTTTATATGTTTCTTTAATACTTGTTTAAATTTGTATTTGGTAAAATTGTAATAATATATATACTAACAATATTTAAATATGAAATGAAAGATTTTGCAATATAAATCTGAGTTTTTTTTTTTTTGGTTATTTGTTGGTCTTTTAATTTTACCCATAAATTAATAGGTAATGAGCCAATTTAAATTTTTATTTTCTTAAAACAAAATAAACAGTGATACTATGGTAACAATAATCATATACACTAAAATAATATCAACAACTACTAACATTATGGTATCATAATATTGGTGATGCGATAGTGATAGTAATAGTAATACAACAACTAAGTGTCATTATTTTTCAAACAGTTGATTATTAATACAATTAACAAGTGCATTAAAAATAATTATTGATACTATTTTAACGTCAATAAAAATCATTTTTCTAATAATGGAGCACGAATGTGGTTACATTTACATCATTTCCAACTCAATCCTATTTTTGTAGTTTGGAGATTATTAATTATTAAAACTGCTTGTGTTAATGTTTGTATATCTTGTGTGCTGTAATATGTTAAACGCAAGCTATATAATTGGTATGGTTACTGCATGTGACTGTGTAACATCTATATGTTAGCTATCTAGCTTTTGATCAATACGGTTTTAATAATTTCAATATATATATAAAATAATAATAATAAATTTATTAAAATTACAGTAGAATTTCTAATAATAATATTCAATAAATTAATAATCTCTATTAGATAATAAAATTTTACAGTCCCAACTTGGACCAATGGAATAAATTAATAATTTTGATAAAATAGTAAGATAATACTTTTATAAAAAAAATTTATGTAACTTTGTGGTCTCATTCAAATTATAAATTAATAATTTGTTGAAATTACTAATATGATTGACTATGATATTTTAGTTACATAAAATATGAATATTGTTACTTATCTACATAAAATATGATAATATTGTTACTTTTTTTTTCTTAAAATTTAAATCTAGTTGGATCTCTTCCTTATTTTTCTTATTGCATTTAGAAGTTTTAGGGTTAACTTTTTGAATTTTAATAAGAAATTATGTAATGTTGTTGATACTTTGAGTGCTTCCTTATGTGCGACGGGCTTCAAAGTTATTATATCATTCTCAATTTTTTCTTTAACAAGATTTTTATTGATATTAGCAACAATCACTTTTAATTAATAAATTATTAATTTATTAATTATTTTAATTTTTTAATTAATAAATTTTATATAATTTTAATCTAATTAATTTATATATGTTTTACTGCATATGATTTTAGGATTCATATCCTCTCATAATATAATGTTTCTTAATATGAATGTCATTTAAAATAATTGACAATTGGGCTGAAAACTATAAACAGTTGGGCCTTGATCAAAGTGGACCAAGTACGGCCTAGTTTAGATAAGATTAGTGGAGCCCTAACTAGTTGTTAAAGTCGTTAAAAGACAATCTTTTCGCATGACTTCACTTGGCTTGTATCGGACCATGCCAATCTACTTTTTGCTCCTTGTTTCTTCTAATGATAAATTTTAATATAGTTTTTTTTCCTTTCATACCTTTTGCTTTGCAACCCAAATCATTTTATTACCAAGGATTTCGGGTTTCGAGTTTTCATCAACCATTACTTGCACGGGTGCAAATATTGGTTTCCCACGCTTTATATAGTTATTAACAAGCACTTCCTTAAAATTGTAATCCGACGCTAATCACTTACTTGTACAAGTTTAGAATACACATTTTTATTTTTATCTGGCCGGCTAATAACTGGATAAGCAGATCACTCCAATTGATAATATACATCGTTAGATTTTTGCAGAATAAAATCCAACGGTCATTTAGGTAGATGAGAAATACCGGGGTTACTTGCTCTAAGGCAACATAAAATATATAAAGATTGTGCTAAACCTAATTTATATTACATTATTTAAATTCAAGAAATGGTTCAAACTTGAGAAGAAAAAGGAATCGTGGGCGCTAACACACATGGGTTGGCGTGACGTGTTTTGTATAAACCACACAATATAAAGAATAATGTGTTGATGTCCTCACGATTTGATAAACTTATGTTAACTAATTCTATACCTTAATCTAATGAGGTAGCAGGATCAGACAATTATGCTTTGCTATTTGATAGAGTGAACTGGTTTCACTGGAGGATCCACTATTTTTTATATTAAATTTTTATGGGTCTTATTATGGGACTCACTTAATATAGTAAACTAAGTGACTGGTCCTACAACTTTATAGTAGATTGAGATGGTAGGACTTACCTACACAAGTTCCTCTTATTCACAATCCATCTAGACTTTGTGAAGTGCGTGTACATGTTTCTTCTCTAGTGTCAATGTTTGTATCTTTTAAAATATGAAGTTGCTACAGACAGGGTATGATATATCATTTTTTGTATACTAAGGCAATTTCTTTCTTAAATAAAATAATAGATAAGTTAAAATATAAATTTTGATGTATTGTTGAATAAAATATAATGCATTGAAATTTATATTTTATCTTTTTATTTTATTCTTTACTTTAATTATTAAAATTCAAATTTGGAGTTAAATGCCACTGTTTAACCATCCGATTTAAACATTATATAATAGCCTTCCCTCCTTGCATTTTTCAGGCATATGTAGAGCAACTTTAAGCAGCTAGTTCAAAAGACGAAATTATGGCTTCGAAACCAGGAATTCTCACTGATTGGCCATGGACACCCCTTGGAAACTTTAAGGTTTTACTTTTATTAACTTTCTCTCTCTCTCATATTCGACATTAAATTAGAATATTCCTGATTTTGTCAGTGTAGTTGTATATGTAACACCTATATATGATCATTGTTACGCAGTCTCTACAAATTAATCGGCTAGGGCAGAGTTAATTACTATATTGAATTATAAGGCACATTTACTTTAAAAAATATATATATCTAAATCATTAATAATTTAGGTTTTTATTTAATTTATCCAAGAATTGTTAGATTTCTCTTGCTTCATATGACTTGTGATTTCAGTACATAGTATTGGCTCCTTGGATCATCCACAGTACGTACTCATTTATGGTTAAGGATGAAAAGGAGAGGGACCTACTCAACTTTCTCATATTCCCGTTTCTATTATGGAGAATGCTTCACAACCAGATATGGATCAGCCTTTCCCGTTACCGAACAGCCAAAGGCAGTAACAGGATTGTGGACAAGCCTATTGAATTCGAGCAAGTTGACCGAGAAAGAAATTGGTTTGTACTAGTGATTTGATTTATTTTGATTTTTGAGAATCCAATATAATGTGACTAGCTAATTAATGTCATAGTGTGTGTTATTAATTTGAATGAATTATAGGGATGACCAAATAATATTCAGCGGAATCCTGTTCTACGTTATCTTCGGTAAAATACTTCCAGGTGCAACTCAGTTGCCCATTTGGAGATTAGATGATGTGATTCTCATAGCACTGCTGCATGCTGGTCCGGTTGAGTTCCTCTACTACTGGCTTCACAGAGCACTCCATCATCATTACCTTTACTCTCGCTATCACTCCCATCACCATTCCTCTATCGTCACTGAACCTATCACTTGTATGTACTTTACTGATATTTAGAATTAAAAACTGGACGGCAAATTATACAACAAACAAAAATTATTAAGACATGTATGCATTTATTTTGAATAATGAAAATACAAGTGGTATTTATATAAAACTCAACTATACATATCATACATGCATTATGCATTAGTTAGTTATATTACTTTTCCTCTATCGTCACTTGTATGTGCTTTACTGATATTTAGAATTAAAAGCTGGACTGCAAATTATACAACAAACAAAAATTATTAAGACATGTATGCATTTATTTTGAATAATAAAAATACAAGTGGTATTTATATAAAACTCAACTATACATATCCTACATGCATTATGCATTAGTTAGTTATATTACTTTGGATGAATTCTAAAATTACTCTCTTATTTGAGCTAGCTATTACCCGCTTTACCCTCATTTGAAAAATACCATGTATCCTCCCAAACACAACTTTTATAATCTTTTTACTACTTGTCCTTAAAACAGCATATATTTAACAAAAAAAAAATTAATAAACTGTAGATTTTTAATATTAAATTTAATTTATTCCGATAAAGATTGTAACAGTGCATTAAATATATATATTTAGACTCTACAAGACTATATTTAAAAAAAAAAATAAATAAGAACTCTACAACATTATTTCAAATTTCCAATTTAATAGAATAACCTTAAAATAACTAAATAGAATAATATTTTAGAGTTTTTTTTCAAGATTTAGGCGTTGTAGATTTACTAAACATTTAATCAGTTTTTACAATTTTTATTGAAAGAAATTTAATATTAAAAATATTTAGTTATATCTTATTCATATTTTTTTTTCCTGGGAATATGTTGTTTTCGGAGTAAAATAGTAAAAAATTTATAGCAGTTATACTTGAGGGCTACATGAATATTTTTCAAATATAAGGGGAAAATTAGGTACTAGGTAATAGGGTGGACAATTTGCGGGCTTAGGCCGAGTTTTTGTAAGCCTAGGCCCAAGCTCATGTATTGAAGAAAAAGCTCAAGCCTTGAAAAAGTCCGTTCATATTGAGCGGGCTTAAGCCAGACTTGAGCTTTTATTAATTTTTTAAAATAAATTTTTAATAATACTATAAATTAAAAAAACTTAAATTATACATGATTACCTAATATTAACAATATAACACAATAACCCAAAAATGCTAATATCGAAAACAAACTAATCTAATAATAAATTTTTATTCAATAATTTGTATAAATCATTAAATAATATTAAACATAAAAATTTATCAATTGATTCATCATAATATTATATCATATTATTTATTAAATTCAACAATTAGTAGTATAATTTAAAAATAATTGAACTATTTAAAGAATTATTTTTAATTTATTAAATTAAATTTAATGTAATCCTATTCAATATTACACCAAATAAAAGATAATATTATATATAATTCAATCTAATTTAATAGGACTTAATTTTTAAAATTAAATATATATATATATATATATATATATATATATTTTTTTAATTTATAAATTAAAGCCTGAGTTTAGGCCCAAGTTTTTTATAAAAGTCTTTATCCAGGCTTGTTCGTAACGAGCTTTAAATTTTTGAACTCATGTCTAAAGGTTTGATACGCGGGCCACACCGACCTAAACTTTTTTACCAACCAGGTAATCACTTAAATAATAAGGGGGAAGAAGGAGGTTTCCCAAATTTGACAGAACCAGACAGAATCAAATTTAAACAGCGTCCGTTTTACTCACTTATATCTAACTTACAAAAACAAATGCGCTATATTATTGTTTCTGTCGGCTGTAATCACTTTATTATTTTTCCACTTGTATAACACACTTTCCATTCTCTTAATTATTTCTCTTTTATACTGTAATTGGCTGCTATTCTAAGGATGTATCAGAATTTTTTTAATTGGGTGGTATGCAGCTGTGATTCATCCATTTGCTGAGCACATAGCGTATTTCGCTCTGTTTGCAATGCCATTGGTTACAACAGTGCTGACTGGGGCTGGGTCAATCGTACCTATCTTCGGCTACGTCAGTTACATAGACTTAATGAATAACATGGGTCACTGCAATTTCGAGCTCATACCCACCTGGCTCTTCACCATTTTTCCTCCTCTCAAATACCTCATGTACACCCCTTCGTAAGTCTCTCAATCGGCCACCTCTGATAAAGTTGTTTAATTTAGATAATTAATCGTGTTTTCAATTTGTTTAGGTTAATATGTTATATATAACAATGAACTACTTATGAAGTACAGAAGCAGCTTATATCCTTTTGACGTGTTTTAACTACTAAATAAACCACAATCTGGATTGTTATGATCATTATGAGTTTGCGGTGATGCCATTTAGGTCAATTAATGCTCCAGTAGCATTCATGGATCTCGTGAATAAAATGTTTCATTGACATCCAAATTAATTTTGTTATTGTTTTTATTGATGACAATTTTTAATATATTATGATGAAATTCACTGTTAATTATACATGCAACAGGTTCCACTCACTGCATCATACGCAGTTCCGGGCTAATTACTCGTTATTCATGCCTTTATACGATTATTTATTCGGTACTGTCGACAAAACTTCGGATACATTATATCAAACTTGTCTCAAGAAGCAGGAAGATTCACCGGATGTTGTTTACCTCACGCACCTAACAACACCTGAATCAATCTATCATATGCGGCTTGGTTTTGCCTCATTGGCTTCTAAGCCCCATCACCATGCATCATCAAAGTGGTATAAGTGGTTGCTGCGGCCTGTCACGTTATTGTCCATGATGATCACTTGGATATATGGCCGTACCTTTGTGGTTGAAAGGAATCGCCTTAATGAATTAAAACTACAAACTTGGGCAATGCCCAAATACAATATGCAAGTACGTACGAAAACTTTAATTAGCTAGGTTAATTTTGTTTTAATAATTAATTGATCATGATTTTCTGGTTGCATGCATGCAGTACTTCTCGCAGTGGCAAAATGAATCGACAAATCGCTTGATTGAAGAAGCCATACTAGAAGCTGAGGAGAAAGGAGCTAAGGTGATAAGTCTGGGTCTCTTGAATCAAGTGAGTAGATATATATATATATATATATATATATATATAGATTCCTCTTCAAAATTTAAACTATCCAGAATTAGTTAATCAAAATGGAAATCATTATCAGGGAGAGGAACTTAACAGGTACGGTGGGCTCTTCGTGCACAAGAATCCTCGGCTTAAGATAAAGGTAGTGGATGGGAGTAGCTTAGCAGTGGCTGTAGTGATAAACAGCATACCAAACGGAACAACCCAGGTGGTCATTAGAGGCATTCTCACTAAGGTTGCTTATGCCGCTGCCTTTGCCTTATGCCAAAAGGGAATCCAGGTAGTAACTTTACGTCAGGATGAGCATGAGAAGCTTAATAGATCATTTGGGGGCAAATCTGAAAGTAAGAATTTACTTGTTTCAAGAAGTTACTGCCAAAAGGTGACTGTCTATGCCAATGCTATAATAATATGTATGTTACATATATTATAATAGCTAGCCTCAATCATTTTGATCACTAAAATAAATATGTGATGATTAATTAATTGTTGTAGATATGGTTGGTGGGAAATGGACTGACTGAAGAAGAACAGTCTAAGGCAGAAAAAGGAACAATGTTCGTTCCTTTCTCACAGTTCCCACCAGCAAAGAAAATTCGTATAGACTGTATCTACCACCTCACACCAGCGATGGCCACTCCTGCTGCTCTTGAGAACGTCGATTCCTGCGAGGTTAGTATCTAATACTTGTATATACCTAAATAACTAGGTATTAAGATTCAATGCTGAGCTGACATTGTGTAGATGCTTGATTGCACCTATAATACATGGGTAGATTAATTAGCAATCATTAATATGCGTGACAGAATTGGTTACCAAGAAGGGTGATGAGCGCGTGGCGAATTGGGGGAATAGTGCATGCCTTGGAAGGATGGAATGAACACGAGTGTGGTTACACCGTCTCCAACATTGACACCGTTTGGGAAGCTGCTCTTCGACATGGCTTTCTGCCTCTCGTCATTCCAACTCAAACTTAATTCTAGCTTGGAGATTATTAATTACTTAAACTATTAATATCCATAAATAGCTGTTTGTGTTAATATTAATGTTTGTATGACTTTTGTTGTAATGTTAAAAGCTATCTACATAATTTATATGCATATATATGTATATGTATATATATATATGGTTGATGTCACTGTGTAGCATCTTATATATTCATGCTATATATCTGTTCCATTTTTAATTTCGATATATATATATATGTGTGTGTGTGTGTGTTGAGTGTTTGTAATAAATTGATTAGACTTGTATTTTTTGACGATTCGGATCCTCTTTTAATCTTATTTTTCTTAATATTTGTAGAAAATTTGCACACTTATTTAACTGAATTGACAATTGGGTTAAATACTAAAACAATGGACCCTAAATAAAGCGGATACGGCCTCTAATTATGAACTTGTAATTAAATATAAAGCTGAAGGAGTTGGCCCTTATAATAAAGAATGTCATGAAAGCTCAGAGACTGGTTTCGAACCCAAAGAAGCCACGGAGGGGTGGTAAGACAATGGGTGTCAGGAAAGGATCAGTCTTCACTCGAGGAATGGATAAGTTCCAAACTTGTCGATGTTAAAAATCCTTTGTTGGAATATTAGGCGTGTGGGTGTCGACGTCTTAGTTGATGTCTGGTAGCATTGTGGCTATTTGATGTTTATTTATTTAATATAATTCTTCCTCCGATAAATGAGGTTTATTCCAAAAAGACAAAAAATCTAGATCAGTTTTGTTGTGCCACGGTTCACAAATATCTACCCTCATTAGAATTCAAAGGGATATGTCCATTTTATTCCCATTACTTTCCCTATGGGAAAGATGTCACTCCTGCCTAAATACGTAATCGGTTGGGGTTGAAACTTGAACGTGTGCCATCAAATTAAAATTAAAAGCACAGGTTCTTACCACCATTCATATGTTATATATATTACTTATCATTAATTTTTTAAAAATTTGGGATAAATTTAGGAGTAGTTTGGTAGTATTATAGTTTTTAAAATATTTGGTAAAATTAATTAAATATTTCATAAAATTTATTTTTAAAAATACATGTGAATTTTAAAATCAGTTGTCTATGTTTAGTAAATCTTATTGTTAAACTATTGTAAGTCATATAGGTTCAACAAATCTTATCATTAAACTACTGTAAGAATTCAAATAACTGAAATAGACATAACGTTGAATAAAATTTACTTTGACATTTATAAATATTTGTATATAATATTTTTTATTATGTTTATACATTAATTATAACTAAAAAAATCTATATCGCATTAATTTTATTTCTTTTATTTTGTTTTCTCAATATAAATAGTAGTAATATTATATCTTGAAATTTAGTGATTTTATTTCAGAATTAAGTAAGGATAATTTTGGATTTTTATAATATATATGAAGATATATATGAAATTACATTAAGTGTAAAAATGATTCTCAAAATCAGAATTTGAAAAGCTATTTCTTCTCTACTTTTAGAATCTTTGGTAAAATAAAGTGAGTTTGCCAAAAGCCCAAAATTAATTTAAAAAAAATTACCGAACATCAAAACTAACTTTTAATTTTTTAAATCACTTTTAAACTTCTTAAAAATTAATCTCAAATGGGCCCTTACATATGATAGTATTAGGGGTGGTAATGGGCACCGCCTGCAACGGGTTTGCTAATACCAAACCCGCATCTGCTGCAGATTTTAATTTTTTAAGAAAATTCATATGCTGCTGATTTTGACAACTACCAAACCTGTAATAGTATCCGACAGATTTTTTGCAGGTTTCCACATTTAAAATTATAATATTTAATATGTAAAATTATATTAATAACTTAAAATTCCATGTAACATGCTCAACTCTAAATTTAATTAATATAAATGAAAAATTAAAATTTCAACATCAATTCGACATAAGTTTTTTAATTGAAGTATGAAATACATAAATTCACAAAAGAAAACACAAATAATTCATGCTTTAAGTTAAACAACAATTATTGTTTTATTTTCTTATTTAATACAAGCTCCAAGAGTTAAGATTTTCATTTTATTGACTATTGTTTACATCCATCCATTACGATTCCTACAATAATAATTAAGATTAAAAATATTAATTCAAAGAAAAAATTATAATAATGAAATAATCTATGCATTAAGTTAAAGAATAATAGTTTATATAAAATTATAATAAGTATATAATAATTCATGCATTACGTTATGACTTGTACATACCACAAGTGTGATAAATTTAGAACAATTTATATTTATTTAGTTTACATATTTTTAGATTTAATTATTTTTACAATTAAAATTAAATTAAAATATTTTAAAAAATTATTGTAGGTTTGGCGGGTATCTATGCAGGTATCCAGCGGATATTTAGTTAATACCAAACCCTCAATTTCTAATACTAAATCTGCCCGCAATCTGCAAAATTACCTGTAGTGGACAGGTTTTGGCAGGCGAGTTTGAATGGATTTACGGGTTTGTGGGTACAATTGTCATCTCTAGATAGTATGAAGAGTTGGACCACTGGTACCACTTATTTAATCCCTTTTCTAAAAATACTCCATTAAACAAATAAACAAATTTATTATTTCATAAATACCATCCACCCCATTCCTAATAATACTATATGAATGAGTTTCCTTCTCATTTTTAATAACTGCCATTTGATATCTAATAATTCTAGCATTTGGATATCAGCTAACCGAGTATCAGCAGTACCAGGACACATCTATCACAACAATGTTAAGATTTCCTCACTCAACTTCCCTAGATATTTTACAAGGAGCACACATTGGTTGCAATCATTATAGTTAAACAAAACAATTCTCCATCCACAAACAATCTGTTTTAGGCCCTGTTAGGCAGTATAGTTGGGCAGCTCTAACTAAAAAATTATAGTGCTAAATTTTTTGTAAATATCCAATTGTAGTTTGAAAGTTATATTGATTTGATTTAATATTTATATAATTAAAAACTAATTATATCTTTATTATTTTTATCAAAATTTTTATTTAAAAGTCATATATATAATGCATTAATACATTTTATTTCGTAGTCATAACTCTTTGAGGTGATATTTAAACCCTTCATTTTATCTTACTAACTCCATCTCTTAATTATAAACATAATTCAAAAAAGATCATCCTTATTAATGTACCCCATTTAATTCCAAATTTATCGTTATTTTTCATTCTATCCTTTCTAGAACTCTGGATTTGAAAATTACGAAAAATGAATTCCTCTTGTACTTTTTGTTCGTCAAATACTCAATTTAGTCCAAGTTGGGAATAGTGTCATCTCTAATTGCTCAACCTTTCGTTTCTTTTGTCAGATGCTATAAGAATGCCAAGACAGAAAAAAAAATTATAAAAAACACCTTAGTTTCATGGTAGTTATTTCAAAAATACTTGCTGGAAAAACAAAATTGCTCATTTATTAGTAATTTTAACCTTTGATATGTTGCTAAATTGCTCAATCTCCATAATTTTTTTCTCATTTTCTCTCGTTAAAAGCATGGAAAAAGCCATCCTGAGAGCGATCTTATCAACCAAGCGGGAGATGGACCTTTCAAAATTGGCTCACTTTTTTGGTTTTTGGTCCTTTTGGATATGAAATTGATGTTGCTTCCTGTCAACGAAGAGATTTGATCTAATTATTTTTAAAGTATAAATTGTGATTTTTTTCTTTTAAAATGGTTTAATTGTTTGCTCACATGAAATTTATAAAAGATATTAGTTTGCAATTTGCACAACTCAAAGAGATAAAAATTGCCATTTTATTTTCTTGACAGAAAAATGAGGAAATGGCTTCATGTGCTCTAATTCATTATTTGGATTCCTATATGCACTCCCAAAGTGTTTTGCACTTTTAATAATTTTGCATAGGCATAAAATTAGAATTATAACTGTTGAGATAAAATGAGATATTAAAATATTACCGCTCCATCTTTTTTTCATATAGCATTTGTAAATTTTAAGCCATAGTACTTCAATGAAAAATATAATTACAGTCTATTAAACTCATATCTGAACGGGCCGAAAAGACTAAAATAACTTAGTCTCATTACAAGACTTGAATGAATAAAACAAATTAATGCAAAATCATGCAACAAATTCGGTCTAGCTAGGGAGGAGGCGGAACCTTACTTCTCTGTTTTATGCTCTGTGTTGTATATCTTCAATTGTTTAATATCTCTTTTCATATAAGAACTAAGGTTTCATAAAATCACAAATCTTAAATGACTTGGATTTTATCTAAATAAGAGTTTATTTCCTCTTCCTCTTATAATTTCTATGAATCTAAATATGAATAAATATGTGTTCTTGTCTTACTTGTCACCTAAGGAATATCTAGAGTATTTAATAAACTTCTTGTTTGAATCAACTTCTTACGCTAAATAAATCCTATGTGCCAATTATAGAATATTGTCATTAATTCACTTACTAAATTAGACATCTAATTAAACAGAAAATAAATATTCATGATAAATTGGAATTGTACTAAATTAGGAATTTAATAAATTAACTCCTATTATAAGATATTCAATAAATAAAAATCTAATTTAACTAGGCTTGTTACAAGCTGTCAACTCTATAAATAATGAACTTAACAATCTCCCTCTTTGGTATCCTTATGGCAAAAGCAATCCAACATAAGTCTTCAATGAAATTTTAATGTTAAAACACGAATATGAAATAAGCACAAACAACAAAGAACTAACCAAAGTAATTGGCAATTAGCATGTTAGCTCATCAAATAAACGAAGGAAAAAATTAACATAAAATACTTATTTCATTGATCAATAAATTATAAGGCAACATTAAGCACAAAATCAAGATCAACAAAAATATAAACTGCCCCTAAGAATTAGAAATCATAAAATGTAAACAAAAATAAAATCTCTCCTTGAAATTGAAATATTGCTTCCTTTAACTTATTGCATATTGCAATTGAAGACTTTCAAATC
Organism: Murraya koenigii; assembly: GCA_025617385.1. NCBI lineage: Eukaryota > Viridiplantae > Streptophyta > Magnoliopsida > Sapindales > Rutaceae > Murraya > Murraya koenigii. The sequence goes on from CM046819.1 coordinate 11,907,725, forward strand.
TACCCCTCTTTTGCCAAAAGGTTGCAAAAGTGAAAAATCTAAAGCAGCCGAAAATATAAGGAGGAAGCCAAGAAAATTGAGTGAAAAATAATGATCCTAGAGGCTTACTTATATAGATGAGCTAGCCTAGTTCAAAAAGGAAAAATCATACGTTCGTACGGAAAGGATTAAAAAAATGATTTTGATTCAATTTAAAAAACTATCAATCCTAAATCATGTAGAAGAACAATAAGCAAGCATAATCCAACGTAAATAAGTCATGAACATCTAGTAAAAAAAAAAATGAATGAGATGCATGATAACTTTTCGAATCAAAACACAGTGCAGATAACTGAATTTGAAATTAAACTGGGATCAAATGCAATGGAATCAAAATGCAATCCATATACTATTGGAAAGATCTTTGAATCAGCTTTTCACAAATTTTTACAAAACTGAATTTGGAGTTCTGTCGAAAAAGTTATGACCAAAATAATACAATTAGTTTAGTTTTGATGAACAAAAATGATTTAATGCACTTGAGAAAACAAAATTAAACCAATGAACACTAATTCAAACATCTATATTAATTGTTAATCTATGTTTTTATATGTTTTAGTTAATTTTATTGTTGACTCTTCATGTTTCCACAACCATAACAAAACATGTATTTTCAACCATAAAACTTATCATGACATCATTTCGTAGTAAGATAGAAAATGAAATTTTTTTCAGATGTGTGATTATTTATGTTGAAAGAGAAATTACTGATACTATTGACTTAGATTCTATAACTGATGATTTTTATAATTCAAAGCCATGAAAAGTACAACTTTGATGGTAAATTTGTATTTAGATTGTATTATTATTCGCAACTCCTTTTTATAATTGTTTTTACTTACACTATGAATTTTAGGGGTAAGACTCCTAACGCCCCTTCTTATTAAGTGTATTTTGTCATTTATATATATGAAATTTCATATTCATTTAGTATAAATTTATTTTTTAAAATTTAGCCTATCAGATGGAAAAATCATAGGTTTGGCGGAAGTTTCCAAAAATAGAAGATTCACTGCCACAAGTCTTTGGTAACCTTAATTTCGCATTATAAAAAGGATCACACATGGAAAGAAGAAGAAGAACCATCATTAGGGGCAAAAATAACAAAGAAAGATAGAAATTAAGGAGAGATTAGAGGGCTGCACTGTTGGAGAATTTGAATGATGAAACACAAAGTTTATTAGAGAAAGTTCAAGAACATTACAAGAACAATTCTCACACTCTCACAAATCACTCTCAGGGGCCTTGTTATGCTTCTTATTCTTTCTTACTCTTAGACTTATATTTCACAACACAATAGCATAGGTATTTATAGTGAATAAAACACAAACATAATCATAACAATACACATCACCTAGCACATTCTACCAACCTTTCATCATAACACTAAACATATTCCACTCACCTAACATGCTCTAAAGGAATCCTTTAATAGCATCAAATGTGTAAAGCTAACCTCCACTCAACATTGTAGACCCATGATGATGAAGCATGATGATGGAGCATGATAATGGAGGGCCATGTATAACTCAACACCTTATTATTTTGTAAACAAGTTTATTGTTTTTCAACACTCCCCCTTAAACTTGTTTCTGTGACTCTAAGTTTTCTTACTCGAGGAGTTTAGTGAAATTATTACCAACTTGTTCTTTGGCTTTATTCTTCTTATTTTGATTGAACAATGCCCTGTAGGAATATGCATTTAATCTTCTTTTTCGTACTTGTACTTGTTCTCCTTCACTTTCGCGTTAATTTCTTTGATTTCCACGACCAATTGTTTCATAACACCCAATGAATTTCTCAATCTGATAAAATCTTCTTGTTTCAATGGCTTAGTAAATATATCAACTGCTTGATCTTGAGATTTGACATACTTTATTTGTACATCCTTTCTTTCAATACACTCCTTATGAAATGGTAGCGAGTGTCAATATGCTTACTCGATCATGGAAGACCGGATTCTTTGATAGGGCAATTGCAGACTTGTTGTCGACAAAGATCTCGATTGGATCTATTTGGAGCAAACCCAACTCCTTCAACAAATTACTTAGCCAAATTTCATGACAAAGACCTGAAGTAGCAGCTACATACTCAGCTTCACAGGTGGAAAGTGTGATAATTGGCTGCTTCTTTGACATCCACGTGAAAGCAGTGTTTCCCATGAAGAATACAAATCCAGAGGTACTCTTTCGATCATCTAAATCTCTACTCCAATCGCTATCGCTATATCCAACAAGCTTGTAATCATCAGAAAATGAGTATAATAAGCCAAAATCAATTGTACCTTTTATATAGCAAATGATTTTTTTTGCAGCTTTAAAATTGGTGATTGTTGGATTCTCCATATAGCGACTAACGAGCCCAACGGCATAGAGAATTTCTGGCCTCGTACATGTCAAATAACGCAAACTTCCAACAAGGCTCTTGAAAAAAGTTAGATCAACTCTTTGTTCTTCGTCATTTTTGGACAATTTGACTCCGCATTCCATTAGCGAACTTACGGGCTTGCAATCATGCATCTTGAACTTCTTGAGTATTTCCCTTGTATAGCATTCTTGGGAAATGAATATGCCTTCTTCCTTTTGCTTGACTTCAATGCCCAAGTAGTATGCCATTAGTCTAATGTCAGTCATCTCGAACTCTTTCACCATCACTCTCATAAACTCTTCAAATAAGTTTGGATTGCTTCCAATGAAAATGAGATCATCCACGTACAGGCATACAATCAAGATGTCTCCATCTTTGACTTTAACGTAGAGAGCATGTTCATGTGGGCATTTGGTGAAGCCATTCTCTTTGAAATATTTGTTGATTCTGTTATTCCATGCCCTTGGCGCTTGCTTTAACCCATAAAGTGTCTTCTTCAATCTCAAAACATTGTCTTAATATCCTTTCACCACATAGCCCAATGGTTGTTTGATGTAGACTTCTTCTTTGAGAAATCTATTTAAGAAAGCAGACTTTACATCCATTTGATGAATCTTCCACTATTTTTGGGCTGCTAAAGAAATGATTAGTCTTATAGTTTCCATTCCGGCTACAGGAGCAAATACCTCATCATAGTCAATGCCAGCTTTTTGACTATAGCCTTTTGCAACTAACCTCGCCTTGTGCCTTTCAATCTCACCCTTGATTTTTTTTCATCTTGTAAACCCATTTGACACTGATGGCTTTGTGACCTTTGGGAAGTGTAGTAAGTTCCTAAGTGTCATTCTTCACTATGGCTTTGATTTCTTCATCCATTGCGATTCTCCATTTTTCATCTTGTACAGCTTCTTCGAAGTAAACTAGCTCACAATCAGCAAAGAGGCAAAATAGAGTGAGATTATCATGTCTCTCAGTTACCTCATAGAAATCTTGAAGATTCCTCATGCGTTCTTCAGTTCTTTCATTTAAGAAAGATAGTGGTGAATCTCCATGTATGGTTGATGCTGGTGAGATAGGTGGACTAACCGGCTCTTATTGTTCTTCTACTACTTACTCCTTCATTGTCTGTTCATTTTCTTCAAAAGGAAAAAAATTGAAGTCATCCACACGAGAGCCAAAATCTCATTCTCCTTCTTCCTCAAAGATTACATCTCGGCTAATCACGATCTTTCCGTTGTCTGGATTGTACAACTTGTATCCTTTAGAATTGATGTCATAGCCGATGAAGATGAACTTCTCACTTTTATCATCCAGCTTGGCTCTTCTCTCGTCTGGTACATGTACAAGGGCAATGCTTCCAAAAACTCTCAGATGGGTTATGCCAGGCTTTCTTTTACTCCATGCTTCTTGCGGTGTCTTGCCCCACACACTTCTTGTTGAAGATCAGTTGGATAAATAGATTGCACAAGCAACAGCTTCAGCCCAAAATTCTTTGGGTAGTCTTTTGCTCTTGAGCATACTTATCGCCATGTCAAGGATAGTTATGTTCCTTCTTTCTGCAACACCATTTTGTTGGGGGGATCTCGAAACTGTCAAAGAGCGTCGTATTCCATTTTCGTCACAAAACTTCACAAATTCTTTGGAAGTGAATTCTCCACCTCGATCAGATCTCATGGCCTTGATTTGGTGTCCACTTTCTTTCTCTACTGCAGCTTTGAACTTCTTGAAAACTTCAAAAACTTCTGATTTTTGCTTTAAAAAATACACCCAAGTTTTTCTTGAAAAATCACCTATGAAAAGAAGGAAGTAATTACTTTTACCAAGAGAGGTTGGCTTGAATGGACCGAACACATTAGTATGAATAAGCTCGAGTGGCTTCCGAGCTCTTGAGTTTGACTCCTTTGGAAAATTCTTTCTAAATTGCTTGCCAAGTAAACATCCTTCACAAACTTTATTGGGATGATTGATTAAAGGTAGACCTTTCACCATGTTCTTTCTTGATAGTAGCTCTAGTCTACCAAAGTTGAGATGTCCATATCGAAGATGCCAAATCCAAGTTGGATCTTTATGACAAGCATTGAGACACTTTGCAACATCATTTTGAATATTTAAAGGAAACATTCTATTCTTTGATATTCTCACTTTTGTAATTAGGTTTCCTTTGTCATCTCTTAAAAAAAGGACTATAATCTTTAAGATGAATATCATAACTTTTTTCTAAAAGTTGACATAAACTTAGAATGTTGCTTTTCATATTAAGCACATAGTAAACATTTGAAATTAGTTGGTGGATACTATCTTTTATGCGAAAAGGATGTTACCTTTTCCCTTCACTGGTACTTTTGAATCATCTCCAAAAGTGACGCTACCATTCACTGATTCATTCATCTCCACAAACATGCTTCTGTTTCTGCTCATGTGATTGCTAGCACCTATGTCAAAATACCAAGTATTTTCTTGACCTCCATTGTTGTCATTACGTGCTAGTAAAAGTGTGCCATCTCCATCATTCTTCTCTTCAACATAATTCACTTTCTCATGCACTATGTTACTTGGAATTCTGCACTCTGAAGCATAATGCCCAAACTTTTGACAATTATAGCACTGCACTTGAGATTTTTCATACCTCGATCTTGGATTGTTTCTTCCTCACCCTCTGTTTGAGCTTTCTCCTCTTTCATTATTGAAGGAGTTTTTGTTGTTGAAATTCTAGCCTCGTCCATGGCCACGACCTCTACCTCGTCCTCGGGCTCTTCCTCGGACATAATGCCTTCTCTCGTTGCTGAAGCTTTCTTCTCTTTTCTTTGGATTGATTTCCATCTTGAAGAGTTATTCTTCGATCCCTTGCTTCTTCTTCAGTTTTTCTTCATAAGCTTGCAACTTTCCTTGAAGTTGCTCGATCGTCATAGCCTTCAAATCTTTAGTCTCCTCTATTGTTACTATAATGTGGTCAAGCTTGGAATCTACTGATCGAAGTATTTTCTCAATAATCCTTAGTTCTCTCAACTCTTTACCATTTCTTTTTAATTCATTAGCAACAGCACAACTCTAGTAAAGTAATCAAAAATTGATTCTGATACTTTCATGTATAAGGACTCAAATTTACCTCTTAGTGTTTGAAGACGGACTTTCTTAACTTGTTCTGCTCCTTTGTAAGAGGTTTCTAACTTCTCCCACGCTTCCTTTGAGGATGTTGCGCCAGCGATCTTTTCAAAAGCATCTTCATCTAATGATTAAAAGATGAGATACTTTGCTTTGTTCTCTTTCTTCTTTAAATATTTCAAATTCTCCTTTTATGCCGCAGTTAAAGTACCTTCATTTTCTGGTACTATAAAGCCATTTTCCACAACTTCTCATACATCGTGTGCACCCAATAGAGCCTTCATTTTGATGCTCCAATTGTCAAATTTGCTCCCTTTCAATTGTGAAACTTGAAATGACATCATACCATCATTTGCCAAATCTCACAAATTGAGTGAGAATTTGGATATTCTGAATGCACGAATGAATCTGGAACGTTGAAAAACCTTTGGGAGGTCTCGGATCAACTTTGGTCAACAATCAACGGTCAAGAGTCAACGGCCAACGGTCGGTTCAGGTGACTGTAAAATTTGCAAGCTCAAGGATATATATAATATAGTCCTTCCACTCAAAGTGAAACCACCCATCCTAAATTTATTCAGACGAGTCTATCTAATTACAATTCATGAGTCTGTTACTAAATTTATTAACTAGATTTGTCCTGAAAATATAACATTCTCAACCTGTTAGTTTATAAAATGAACACTTTCAAAATAATTCAATATTCAATCAACTCTAACATCCATATCATAATATAATATATTATTCTCAATCATCAAAATATAATAAAAATTATAAAAATTATAAAATTTGAATATCCCAAAACTATCTACAACTCCTAGTACCATCGTGTGGCCATAAATAAAATATCCATCATTGTTGGGCTGATTATGGTACCTAAAAATCTCTTATAGGGGGGATATAATAGAAATTGAGAGAATATAAAACTCAGTAAGCTCCGTGAGTGGATAATAGTTTTGTTGAAAATAATCTTACTCAAAAATAATTATCTTATTTCAATAAATAATTTCATCAAATTATTATATGAAACTTAAATAACTCATTTAATTGTAAATCATGCACTGGCATCAATATAATACATAATACTGCATAAAATTAATGAAATGATATCACTCATAATATCAAATACTGAATACCAAAACTATCACTAAAGAAGTACTTAGGGAAATAATCTCGTGTTATCTGAACCTCTACGGATAGGCAACGACGTACTATTTGAGTATTGTCATGCCCTAGAACTATACCGATAGATAAGGAAATGTCATTTCATACATCTCATCATATCTTATATGTGGACCTCAATGTGCGGGCAATAACATATTATCTAGATACGGTCATGCCTAAAGCTAAACGGGTATATCATTTGTCTCATCATATCTCATATACGGACCTTAACGGACGGACAATGATATACTATCTGCATATTATCATGTCCCGGAACTACATGGGTTATCTCATATATATCATCATATCTCATACCCGAACCTCAAGAAACTGATAGTGACGTACTATTTGTATAATGTCATGCCTTAGAGCTATGCAAGTTATCTCATAATCATATCTCATACTCGGCTCTAGACGGACGATGCAATGATGTACTATCTCGGTACTATCGTGTCTCGACTATATGGATTATCTTATATCTCATCATATTTGTGCCATAAAATATCTAGTCCCTAAAAGACAAAAGTGCCCAAATACATAGCCCAAAGCCTCTATGTATATTCAGACTGTCCTTAAAAGCCTCATACCTTATTTGTGTCTTTATATCTGTATCTCTATTATTATCGTATTGTATGCATATCCTCCTAAAAGGCAAAAGTGCTCAAACACACGGCCTAAAACTTCTATGTGTGTTCAGACATAGAGGTTTTGGGTAGTGATGTACTATCTGTATACTATCATACCCAAGAGCTGCACAGGTTATCTCTCTGATCGTATCTCATACCCAACTCTACACGGACGGTTTAATAATGTACTATTTTTGTACCATTATATCTAGACTATACAGATTATCTTATATCTCATCATACTTGTGTCATACATAATCTAGTCCCCAAAAGACAAAAGCACGCAAGTACATGGCCCTAAACCTCTATGTGTGTTCAGACAAACTCTAAAAGGCTCATAATCTCATATTATCTGTATGACTATATTTGAAGAAAAATGGTACTTTTCTCATGACTTTACAACAACTACTCACATATACATATACATTTCAATCATTCTTTAATTACACTTTTCATTTCATTTACACATTTAAATATACTTTTCTATTAGATACTCTTATCCATAATCTCAAAATCATTGAGGAAAACCAAGAATCATATGATTTTCATTAATCATATCAATACGATAATAAAATACATTTTCTCAAAAAATCATTAAAATCAAAACATTAAATACTTATTTCTCAAACATGCTCTATTATTACGATAAACCATAAATATAGGTTTTTTATATTCCACTCACAGTGGCAATGCTCAAACTCGGATATCGTCAACTTCCACAGATGGTTTCACGTTCGTAATTCCTCCTAAATCAAGTAAATGACATAATTAATTCTCGTAAATCATGACATATAGTACATATTACACGATATAGCTCAAAACGACCTTTAATCTAAAAGTATGATTCTTGTAATTATAAAATTACCAAAATAATTCAACACGATTAAATTACCAAAATGACCCTGAACCATTAAAAAAAATAGAAAACAAGATCACGAATCACAATTGAGTATCATCACCATGTGCTCATGAAAATCAAACGAATGCAAGACAATCACAACCAAAATCAAATATTTTACAAAATTATTTAAAAAAAAATCACGGACAATGAAATTACATGATCAGTCCAACTAAACCAAAAATTCAAATATTTTATGCAAGAATAATCACTTTGTATAAAGCTGAGCATAAGTACTATAACCAAACAAAATATGAGACCGGAGCAATGGATAATAATCATTAGACCAATATTCTATATAAATTATCAAATATGCTAATATTTGGAGTCAACAGCAGGAGTTGAATTCTAAATTTAGCAAGTATTTACTAACCTATAAATTTGGACATTAGTACTAATACAAGTTTAGAGAGGTCGAAAAATGCAATGTTACTATTAGAAGATTTATGCCCTTAAAATAATATGGACTAACAATTACAAAACATTGTTATGATTGTTTTCTATAGATTTAAAAGTGAAAAAAAAAATTAAAAGGCTTGGAAGTAAATGAAAATTAACAATCTGTACCATCAAAGATGATTCTTGTGCATTTGACTTTCCAAGCACGAGCTTCACTATTCTATTCAACTTCACTTCATTGTCCAAAAACTATAGTATAATGATAAATGCCAAACAATGAGAATGAAATAATTACTACTCGAACTATCAACCATCACCAACTATAAATTGTTCACAAACCTTGAAAGAGAGTAGAACTACAATCAACGGTGGCTTTAAGTATAAGCGAATAAAGTAGTCGCCTAAGGTCTCATATTTTGAGAATGCCTCATATTTTTAATAATTCTCTAATTAATAGTTTTTTAAAAAAGTACGTATAGTAGAAAAGCTTATTTATATTTAGAACCTTAGTATTAAAAAGAAATAATTAATAATATTGTCTAACAATTGATTCATCCTTTATTATTAGTCTTTCCAAGGAAAAAAATTGAATTCTTTACCTTTCAAGTTCCTCAAAAATTTAACATTTGAATTTTTTTACTTTTAGTATTCCTTTTAATTTTATTAAAAACTTTATAATCTAAAAATCAATGGATTAAAAAAAATTCTTGATGTCTCATCTACAAAGAAAATTATTATATTCATTGGTTCATTTAAAAATTAAAAAAAAATAAATTTCTTAAAATATAAAGTCCATATCTATTATCTAATCTCAATTTATTATCTCAACTTTCTATGAGCTACATTTCTAAATATTCTATTGAGAAATAGTATTATTCTTATTTATTTGTTTGTTTGTTTTTATAATGGTTCAAATGGAAGTAAAAAAAGATATATTCTTCACTATTTTTTAGAATTATTTTAATGATTTTTTTTTAAGATCTTCTTGATTATTATTGAAATTTAAAAATTAAATATAAAACGAATTTTGAAATCTTTTATATTTCTTTAAATATTAAAGTTGTAGAATTAAACTCATAAAAATAATTCGCCTAAAGCCTTAACTTCTCTAAAGCCGACCTTGACTACCATAAAACGTTTGGATTCATCATCAAAAATAGCAACAATACCAAAATATAATTTGAACATTGTAGTATTATTTTCCTGATTATCCAATACTCAGCATGCATAGCTTTGATTGTAGACTCAAATAACCTGCAATAAATGGAATCCAAAAATAAAATATAGAAAACACATTTGAGAAGTAAGCAGTTATGTTAGTTACCTTAATTTCAGCAACATTGTGCACCCTTAGATAAGGAAAATTGTTATTAAATTCTCCAGTAGCTGCAGCATGTGCTACTTTGCTCTTCAATTTTGATAGCAGAGTCCACGGTCCCCATATATCAACCAAGAAACTCAATAAGCGGTAAAGAGTTTCACTACTCTATACAGCTTATAGTCTTTCAAGACTGTGCCCCTTTTGAATATCCAGAAAGGATTTCTTTCACACTCATTTTCCCCCACCCTCTAGTAATAGACTGACACTCCAGCTTGGGGAAGATTTTGAATAAACATATTACAAAAAGCTTCAAAGTCCACCGTCCTTATATACCTGAAAGGAAAATTTTTCAGAGTTTTTAACTTATTACATACAGATGTTACCATGAAAACAAATAAACAGTGGCAGCACATGCTCTGTAAAATTAAATTCAGTAGCTAAAATACAAACTAAAAAGTGAGTAGTAGCTAGCTAGGCCTGCTCTCTAATTCAATATATATATTGGTTGTTATTCTCTTGTTCTTCCCTACTGGATTTGATTCTTAATTATTTTTTCAAAATCAAGCATATGCTGCAGCTCCTAATTTTCAAAATGGGTATCTTGTCATCTTAATTAGCTTATGATATATCTTATCCCTTTTGCTTTTATCATGCCATATTATTAATTAGTAACATGTGATGATTGACAAACATGCATGCATTGATTTTGGATTCACATACTTGATTCTTGATCAACTAAATGGAATAATCAATATTATTTCTGAAAATAAATAAATAAATAAATGCAAAAATGATTCTGCCAAATTGTATTATAGCCTCACGAACCTGATATTTTAATATCTACTGACTAAGCCCCAGCCACATTTAAATAACATTCCTTTTTCTGTCAGGCATTTCAACAAACAGCTTGAAGACTCCATTTGAAATCAGAAAGAGACTCAAATAGAGTAATGATGCGTTTGAGATTAGATAAAGGAGACCTTATCTTTTTTCCATGAATATGTCTTAATCATCAATTTAGCTAAATAATAATTTTAAATCAGTGAGTAAAGTTTATTAATCTAATTGAAATTAGCTAATATTGGAAAATCTTAGGCTCGGGTTCGTTTGTTGTAGTGCGTCTTCTCGCTCAACCTGTCGTTTCTTTTGTCAGCTGCTATAAAAATGCCAAAAAAAAGAAGAAAAAAAAAATACTTAGTTTCATGTTGGTTGTTTCAGCAATCTAAGAAAGCAAAAATCGCTTGCTGGAAAAGCATAATTGATCGTTTGTCAGTAATTTTAACCTTTTATATGTTACTAATTGCTCAATCTCTAAAATTTTCTTTTCGTATTTTCTGTTGTTAAAAGCATGGAAAAAGCTGTCTAGAGAGCGATTTCAACAATCCAAGCGTAGGATGGACCTTTCTAAACTGGCTCACTTTTTTGGTTTTGGTTCTTTTGAATATGGAGTCGCCGTTGTTTGCCATCAATGAAGAGATTTGATCTAATTATTTTTAAAAGTACAAACTGTGACTTGTTTTTTATTGTAAGATGGTTTAATTGTTTGCTCTTATAAAATTTATAAAGATATCAGTTTTCAGAGTAAGAGAATTTTGAGAGATGAAAATTATTTGTACTTTTAGTAACTTTGCAAGGGATTAAAATTATAATTATAATGAAGGTGATTAATGGGTCTACTATGATAATTAAAATAAGAAAGGTCAAATATTATTATTCAGTTTTTTACCTACTGTAATTGTTACTTTTAAATCATAGAACTTTTATACCGAACAGAGTTATAATATATCAAATTCATATATGAATGAGTAATAAAAACTAAAATACCTGAGTCCAAATTTAAAATTCAGACGATATAAAAAAAATTAAAATTGTTAACTTTTCATCACTGATGTAACCATAGTTTGCATACTGAGAGCACCATATTTACATTAATTGGCAAATTCCTATCCATCACAAATTCCTATTCAGTGTTAATGGATAGGAATTTGACAAAGTTGTAATGGTTAAAGAAGAACTTTTCGAAGAGAAAGCAAAACTTTTTTTTTTTTCAAAGGGAAGAATGAAACACGTTAATACAGAGTTTTATTAGTGCATTAAGAGTATCTATGATAATAAAGTAAAATTGTTCTAAAATAGAAAACTCGGTTAATTATTCATGGGGTTCTTTTAAGAGTTGTTTGGAAGGGTGCCAATTATTTCACTCTAATATGAATTATTTTACCAATATTTGCTCAACCCATTCAAAATGTCACAGCAAAATAATATTTGATTCGGCGTAAATCAAATTATGTATTTCTTCTTCTTAATACTTCACTATTTTTAAAATATGAACCATAATTCGGTGGTTGAACAAACAAGCTAGCTACTAGCTAGTAGCTACCTCAACGAAACCGTTGTAAATTCCAATAATTATGTGCCGTTCCCACGTATATATTAATCACTCTTACATAAATGGAGGAGTATCTAATCATGAGAGTTAAGCCACGTATGTTACTTAGTATATATGTACATATCGATTGTGCTCAACCTTACTTATATTCATTACTCAAATTCAAGAAGTGGTTCCAACTTGAGAAGAAAAGGCATCGTGGGCAATAACACATGGGTTGACGTGACGTGTTTTTATAAACTCCATAAAATAAAGAGCGGGTACCACCAATCTCACCAAAAACGCAATTTAAGCTTCCACTCACAATTTTGGGTTCGTTGGCGTAAGTCAAACAAGCACTTTCAACCATCGGTTGATAATCTGCCTCCCATTGTCCCATTTTGCCAAACGAGTAATATATTTATAAAATGGTTGGTAAGTTAATTTAAGTAATTTATGATTTTTAATAAATTACGTAAAAATTAGTAATATGATAATAGAGTTTATTATTATATTATTAAGAATGTAAGTTACTTAAATTGTAATTTAAGAGATTTAAATTTTTATCTGATACATGAAGTATCATTTATTTTTATTTATAAGTATTATAAAATTATTTTATCAACGAACTAAAAAATTCATTATTATTAAATACATAACAATAATTAACTGGTGAAACATTTGTAAACGTATCATTATTGTTCTATAAAAATTAGGAACAACTAATGCTTCCGTGGCTGCCAAATCTAAATCCTAACAGAATAATGTGTTGGTCTCTTGACGATCCATTCATACTTTGTGACAAATAGGTATATGTTTAGCAGGAGTTTTTATCTTAAAACATATTTCAAAATTCAAATTTGAAGTTAGATACATAACAATGCGTAATCTCAATTTCAAATGGTGAAAGTAATTTAGCGCCTTACTCCATCATCATAGTAAAAACAATTTATTTCGTCAATCACAGCAGTCCGAAAATGGTCCTCAATGCAACTAGAAGACGTACCTTGAGGTTGAGGTTGAGGTTTCACCGATGACGAAGGAAGTAGTATCAAACTTGAGAAGAAGATAATCGATTATACTAACAATTTTCTGCAAAATGGAAAGAGATAAAGGAGAGGAGACCAAGAGCACGCTGGTGGTTCCGACGTTGTCGAAAAGTAACAATAGCGACCTCAATTCTACAAAGCGGACAAGTGGAACGTGATTGAAACCATGCATCAATGCATTCGGCATGGAAGCAATGCTTGCATTCCGGCAGCCGCATAAACTTTTGGCCATCCGATATTTCATCGAGGCACACCGTACAATAACAATAATATGGGCACTCGGCGACCGTCTCCTGACGTAATGTAAACTCCGGCAGCCAATAATTCTTGAGCCTGAACGAGTTTGCAGCAAAGCGGATGGCCAAGAAGATGATAGCGACGATCATTATCACATTCATATTCATATGCTTCCAGCTTGTACATGTACTGCTCACTAAATTCGCAACCTTGCTTATGACTTCCAATAATTGAACTCCCATTATCGTTTTGTGAATACCCCAATCATAAACAAGTGCCAAATTAAAAATTTTCATCTAGAATGGCTTAGAAGGCAGAAAGTAGTCTTGAATTTATTCTTAGGTAGTTTTTTACCTCGAGTCCCCGATGTTTGTAGAAAAAAATTCCGAGCCTCAAGTTTTTAAAATACGCCACTTAAGTCCTTATAAATTCAAGTTTATTTTAATCAAGTCCTTTATTAAATTTCACTGTTAAAAAATTCAACAGCAAATAGACAATTTAGCTAAAGTTAGTGTTAACTATATTCAGAAGGAAACATATAAGGTTTATTTTTTTCTTTTTATAGATTCAATTCATAATTTAATATATATGTGATATTTTTAGGGTGCTGAGCAATTATTATTATAAATAGAAGATCTTGAAAGTGATGAGGTCGTATAATGATGTAAGATTTAATGGGTTAAGAACTAGTGCATATTAATTTAGTGATGAAAAGATTTTTGGAAGCGGAGAGATCATGTGTTTAGGAGATAAATAATATGAAAAAAAAAATATGGGTTTTGTGATTATAAATCTATTTAATTGTTTAAACAGACGATTATTTTTTAATGGTAAATATATATATATATTAATAAATAAGGGAGAAATCAACTTTAAATTACTAACTAAAATAGGGATAGCTCAATCATATTTAGGACCTCATACAAATGGTTTTAATTCGATCTATATATGTTTCAAAATAGACAATAGAATTTTTTTTTAATTGTTTCATAATCCTTTAATTCAATTGTAATATTTTCTTACTACTTCTTTTTAAGATTAAACTAATTTATTTTTCTATTTTTTTAAGTTTTTCAATAATTTTTTATTTTTTCTATTGAAATAGATAAAATAAGCACATAAAAAAATAGATGAATACAAGAATATTTTAAAAGAAATAAGAACAAGTGAGTAATACTACTAATTAAGTTACGAATAAAATGAAAATTTTGAGATTAAATCACAATTTAACTTTATCTTTAATTGTTTGAGAATTTGAGCAGTGACCAATAATCATGGAGAATAGAGAAAATTAATTTTTTTTCTTAAGCACCAAGAGCATATCGTGTCTTGGTTGTTGGAGGAAAAACTTTAATGGTAAGTAACAAAATGTGCAACTTTTATAGAAACTTAAAAGGAACATATAACTTCTTTTTTTAATTATAACATATTAATTCTATTACAAAATTTTTAATATCAACCAAGATCCTGCAAGCAAAAATATCAAACAATTAATATACAAAAAATAGATAGAAAATAAAACTAGTCATACAACACAAGAATTTAAGTGAAAAACTCATATACTGGAGAAAATCCATGGTCACCAATGATGACGGGAAAAAAATCAACAATGTGAAAATTATTACAATCACTCTAGTAGTTGATTGTAAATCTTACAATGACAATATCTTCTTTATTTATTACAGGGACCATCGTCTCCCACAATGATAAGGACTTTTTACTAGTGATACTATTAATATCTTCATCTACCGACTTGAAGCCACTTGTCGAAGTTGCTTCATTTACTTTCTAAAAATCCCTTTTAAGATGCCCTCATTGTCCACATACCCAGTAGACTTGTTTCTTCTTAGAGTTATTTTTCTTCCAAATACCAACTGTTAATGCTAAATTATCAGAATCTTCATCACTTCGACCACTCAACCTTTTTTCTTTTGAAAATAAAGTACTAGCAACTTCTTCAAGATCCACAGTATGCTTTTCATACATTAAAGTAGCCAACAAATACTTGTAGGAAGTTGGAAGAGACCATAATAGCCTAAATGTCTTGTCCTTATCTTCAATTTTAACTCCAATTACTTTTAGTTTTGTCACGATGTCATTAAGAACACTAAGATGATCAGAAATTCTATGATGCTCTTTGTCTGATACAATTTTTCTAACCTCTCACAAAGTTCCTTTGTCGAAGAAAATTTTCCTACATTCATAAGAATATTCTTTGCTAAACATAATCGTATATCACTTGTAGTTCTTTCATCCAATTTTTTCTAATCTTCATCTCATAATAGATTTCGCATAGTCATTGTCAGAAGCAGGGGAATGGTTTGTCCTTCAAAGCCTTGTGTAACTCAAATTGAATCAATACATCATTGACTTGAATTTGCCACAAGCCAAAATTGATTCTTCTATCAAACTTTTCAACATCAATCCTCACATGATTTGAAAATTTATTTACAGAGATAATTGCTTTGTAAAACAACCTTTAACTCTAATACCACTTGTTATAAAATTTTTAATCCCACCTAAGATCTTGCAAGCAAAAATATCAAACAAGTAATAAACCTAAAATAGATGGATATGTAGAAAACACTTATATAGGAGAAAAGCACAGTCGCCAAGGACGACAAGAAAGAAAATCACTATGTAAAAAATTATTAGAATTACTTTAGTATTTTTTTTCTCACACCCAAAGCCCTAAAAATACATAATCTCTCAATAGACCTATCGTTTCTCTAACACTAAAAATTGTCTACTTACAGATAACTGATTGTTGTGTTATACCAACAAGTAAATTTAATATTCTTATATATAGTGATTTTTTTTTGTAAGAGAAGTATTATTTTTCTTGTATTAGTTGTATTCCTTCTTGAATAAGTTAAATCTTAAAGGAAAAATTACTTATTCCTTAAATAAAAATCCTACTAAAGAAAAAAATATCCTAGAAAATCATTATTGAAAAACAAGACATATTTCATAACAAATTCTAACGATAAAATATAGATTTTTGTAGGATTGAAATTGTTAATTTTAACAGTTTTGTAGGAATTAAAACTATAAATCAAAACTATAAGTATTACATTACATAGACTTTATTGATAGTTTATTTAAGAAAAGATAATTAAAAAATAATAATATATTAAATGAACAATAATAACTTTAGAACTCACATTTATTTTTATATACAAAATAACAGTTTAAAATAAATATAGGGCCTTCATATATAGTAGGGTCTAGACAACCGCCTAAATTGTGTAAAAGTGAGTCACTCTTGAACTAAAATATAATTAATTCCGTCAAAAACATTTATGAAACAAATTTAAATTTGAAAGGACTTAAGTGATGCATTTTAAAACCCTGTTTTCTTTGACTTTCTTTTTACTAACAAGGAAATTACCTTTATTCTTAAATTGGCCCTTGACTTTAGCCATTCAAATAACTTCTTATCAAATAATACATTAATAGTATCCCATAAAATAGTACAAGTATTTTAACATGTTGCTTCCAAGAAAAAGGTACAAAGAACAAATATTTTTTTTTTCAGCAGTCAATTGAATGGACTAACATCATTTCTTAATCTAAGTTTTTTAAAAAAAATTTTGTATCAAAATTGGGCACCGCCACCGCCCTTCTAGATGGGCGGTGCCCAGCTTTCAACACAGCATTCGGTGCCGTGTTGAAAAAAGAAAAAAATATATAATATAATAATATAATAATAAATAAATAATGAATAGTAGCCAAAATTGAGAGCCTCTTCTCTCATTTCAATCATCCCAGAAAAATTATTTTCTCTTATATTAGAGAGAATTTTGAGAGTTATATAAGTACTCTTAGTATTGGGTGTAATTGGGGTATTGGGAATTAAGAATAGTTTTCTCCTAGGTATAGAGAGAGTATAATTATTTTCTTCTATTATTAGAGAGAAGTTATTATTTTTTCAGTATAATAAAATTATTTTCTTCTGTCTTTACCTGTGAATGTAGGTAATAAGCCAAACCACGTAATTTCTGGTATCCAAATTTGTGCTTGCCCTTTATTTCTTTTCAAATCTCATTTAGCTATGGTTCTACTTCACCCATAAATTTCTTACAGTGGTATCAGAGCATTGGTTGCATTTTTTGGAATCGGGGTTACTGTTCACGTATACTATTATTGTTCACGTATACAGTTACTATTCACGTGATACAGTGAGAGCCGATCCTAACAAAGGTAGTTCATGGTGAAAATAATGGTGGCAAAATACGATATTGAGAAGTTCAACGGGATTAATTTCTCGTTATGGAAAATGAAGATGAAAGTTATTCTGAGAAAAAATAATTGTTTAGCAGCAATTAGAGAAATATCCATAGAAATAACTAATGATGCCAAGTGGAACGAGATAGACGGTAATGCAATTGCTGATCTACACTTAACACTTGCAGATGAAGTGTTATCTAGTGTGGTAGAGAAAAAAACAGCGAAGGAAATATGGGATACTCTCACAAAATTGTATGAGGCTAAGTCACTGCACAACAAGATCTTTTTGAAGAAGAGACTCTATACTCTTCGCATCTACATCAGTAACCGGCCATATCAACACCTTGAAGACTATATTTTCGCAACTCACAACGTTGGATCACAAAATAAAGGAAAATGAACGTGCGAAGCTTCTACTTTAAAGTCTACTAGATTCGTATGATCAACTCATCATCAATCTGACTAACAACAATCCGACGGACAGTCTAGTTTTTGATAATATTGCAGCCTCCATCTTAAACGAGGAAAGCAGGCACAAGACTAAGGAAGATAGACACGCAAGCTCGCAGTAAGCAGAAGCGCTATTGATGACGAGAGGGAGATCAACAGAACGTGGCCCCAGTGGGAGTTACAATCATGGTAGATCAAAATCCAGAAGTACGAAGAATATAAAATGCTACAATTGTGGCAAGAAAGGGCATGTGAAGAAAGAGTGTTTGAGCAATCAGAAGAGTTGAGAGAATAAAGTACCTGAGTCATCAAATGCTCAGGGTTGTGTGGCTAGTACTTCGGATGATGGCGAAATTCTCTATAGCGAGGCAGTAGCTGTTACAGAAGGCAAAAAGCGGTTAGCTGACGTCTGGCTTATAAACTCAGGAGCAACATGGCACATGACCTCTCGGAGAGAATGGTTCCATACATATGAACCAATCTCAGGAGGATCTGTGTACATGGGCAATGACCATGCCTTGGAGATCACTAGTATTGGTACTGTCAAAATAAAAATGTATGATGGTACAGTTCGCACAATTCAGGAGGTACAATATGTCAAAGGCCTGAAGAAAAATCTATTGTCTTTAGGACAAATAGATAGTCTTGGGTGCAAAGTCCATATTGAAAATGGGATGATTAAAGATCAGTGCGAATCTATTCATGCTTCAAGGAGAAACACTACAGGAGGCTGATGCGTGTGTAGCGTCAAATAGAGAAGAGTCAGCGATGATGTGGCATCTCAGACTTGGCCACATGTCAGAACAAGATTTGAAGATTCTCTCTCAGCGAAAGCTGCTTCCGGGACTCAAATCGGTAAGTTTATCATTTTGCGAGCATTGTGTTACAAGTAAGCAGCATAGATTGAAGTTTAACATATCTCATGCTAGAAGTAAATGTATTCTCGACTTAGTTCATTCTGATGTTTAGGAATCACTGGATTTATCCCAAGGAGGTGCAAAGTACTTCGTTACTTTTATTGATGATTACTCCAGGAGATATTGGGTGTATCCAATCAAGAAAAAGTCAGATGTGTTTCCAGTATTCAAAAAATTCAAAGCTCGGATTAAACTTGAATCCGGAAAAAAGATCAAGTGCTTAAGAACAGATAATGGTGGAGAGTATACATATGGTGAATTTCTTGCATACTGTAAGCAAGAAGGTATTCAGAGGTAGTTTACAGCGGCATACACTCCTCAACAAAATGGAGTGGTGGAGCAGATGAACAGAACTCTTATAGAGATCATAAGAGCTATGTTGAGGACTGCTGGTCTACCTAACTCATTTTGGGCTGAAGCAGTCAAAACTGCCTGTTATATGGTAAATCGGTCTCCATCAACAGTTATTGAGTTGAAGACGCTGATGGAGATGTGGACAGGTAAGCCAGCTGATTACTCTCATTTACATACATTTGGATGTCCTGTATATGTAATGTATAATGTCCATGAAAGAACAAAGTTAGATCCAAAATCTAGGAGGTGTATCTTTTTAGGGTATGCTGATGGTGTAAAGGGGTATCGTCTGTGGGATCCCACTGCCCACAAGATTGTCATCAGCAGAGATGTTGCCTTTGTAAAAGATCAACTGCAAAAGAAAAATAAGGATGATAATATTGTGAAAGAAAAGTTAGAGACTACACCGGTGTATGTAGAAAATAGTCAGGAAGATTCAGAGTCTTCTGAAGCAGCACTAGAGCACGAGGAACAAGAACCAGTCGAGTCTGAGCCTCTAGAAATTCGTCGGTCTACTCGAGAAAGACAACTACTAACTTGGCACTCAAAGTATGTTACAGAGATCAATGTTGCATATTGTCTTTTAACAGAGGATGGAGAGCCATTAACTTTCCATGAAGCTTTAAACAGCTCAGATGTTACTTTGTGGATGGCAGCAATGCAGGAAGAAATTGAAGTTCTACACAAAAACAAGACATGGGAACTTGTGCCATTGCCACATGGAAGAAAAGCCATTAGAAACAAATGGGTCTACAAGATCAAACGTGATGGCAATAATCAAGTGGAGCGATATCGTGCAAGATTGGTGGTAAAGGGATATGCTCAGAAAGAAGGTATTGACTTCAATGAGATATTTTCTCCAGTAGTTAGACTCACGACAGTCAGAGTAGTCTTAGCAATGTGTACTATATTCGACTTACATCTAGAACAGTTAGATGTGAAAACTGCATTTTTTCATGGAGAACTTGAAGAAGAGATTTATATGCTCTAACCAGAATGTTTTGCTGAAACAGGCAATGAGAACTTGGTTTGCAAATTGAACAAATCTCTATACGGTCTCAAACAGGCGCTGAGGTGTTGGTATAAGAGATTTGATTCCTTCATCATGAGCCTTGGATACAACAGACTCAATTCAGACCATTATGCTTATTACAAGATATTTGAGGATAATGATTTTATCATTTTGCTATTGTATATGGACGACATGTTGGTCGCAAGCCCCAACAAAGATCAAGTCTAAGAATTAAAGGCACAATTGGCTAGTGAGTTTGAAATGAAGGACTTGGGACCAGCAAACATGATTCTAGGGATGCAAATTCACCGAGACAGAAATAACAGGAAGATTTGGCTTTCACAGAAGAAGTACTTGAAGAAAATCTTGCGACACTTCAACATGCAAGATTGTAAGCCAATTTCTACCCCACTTCCTGTTAATTTCAAGTTATCCTCAAGTATGTGTCCTAGCAATGAAGCAGAGAGGAAGGAGATGTCTCGAGTACCATATACATCAACAGTGGGAAGTTTGATGTTCGCTATGATTTGTACAAGACCAGACATTGCACAAGCAGTGGGAGCAGTTAGTCGATACATGGCGAATCCTGGTGGAGAACATTGGCAAACAGTGAAGAGGATTCTAAGATACATCAGAGAAACCTCAGATGTTGCATTATGTTATGGAGGGTCAGAATTTACTGTTAGAGGCTACGTGGATTCAGATTTCGCAGGTGACCTTGATAAAAAAAAATCTACTACTGGCTATATGTTTACACTTGCGCGAGGAGCTATAAGCTAGGTTTCAAAACTGCAGACTGTTGTGGCTTTATCTACGACAGAGGCAGAATACATGACAGCTACACAAGCATGTAAGGAAGCTATTTGGATACAAAGGTTACTTAAGGAGCTCGAGCACAAACAAGAAAAAATTCATGTGTTTTGTGACAGTCAGAGTGCTTTGCACATTGTAAAGAATCCAGCTTTTTATTCCAGGGCAAAACATATAAGGGTTCAATATTACTTCGTTCGAGAAGTAGTGGAAGATGGAAGTGTAGATTTACAGAAAATCTATACCAAGGAGAACCTAGCAGATGTTATGACTAAGCCAATCATTACTGACAAGTTTATATATAGTAGATCCTCTTGTGGCCTAGTAGAAACGTAAGCAACATGTCAATGACAAAGCAGAAAAGATAGTGTGGAGATTGATTGGTTCTCAATCAAATCTTCAAGTGGGAGACTGTCAAAGTTGGGCACCGCCACCGCCCTTCTAGATGGGTGGTGCCCAACTTTCAACACAGCACTTGGTGCCGTGTTGAAAAAAGAAAAA
This sequence comes from Murraya koenigii, assembly GCA_025617385.1. Lineage (NCBI taxonomy): Eukaryota > Viridiplantae > Streptophyta > Magnoliopsida > Sapindales > Rutaceae > Murraya > Murraya koenigii. Next base: position 11,929,569 of record CM046819.1, read on the forward strand.
AAATAATATAATATAATAAAATAATAATAAATAATAGCAAAAATGTGGCTATAAATTGAGAGCTTCTTCCCTCATTTCAATCATCTCATAAAATTTATTTCCTCTTGTATTAGAGAGAATTTTGAGAGTTAAATAAGTACTCTTAGTATTGGGTGTAATTGGGATATTGGGAACTGAGAATAGTTTTCTCCTAATTATAGAGAGAATATAATTATTCTCTTCTATTATTAGAGAGAAGTTATTATTTTTCTAGTATAAAAAATTATTTCTTTCTTTCTTTGCTCGTAGATGTGGGCTATAAGCCGAACCACGTAATTTCTAGTGTCTAAATTTGTACTTACTCTTTATTTTTCTTCAAATCTCATTTAACTGTGGTTTTACTTCACCCATAAATTTCCTTATATTTTGTACAACTTACTTTTTAGTGCTAATATAAAAATATAATTTAATTATTTTTATTTTTTTTTTATTTATTAACCAATAATCATGTAAACAAAATTTACTCATAATAAGATTTGATTATGAGAGGATATTAATCGAAATTTTATATAAAGATGGATAATGTACTCGATGGTTTTTGTTGAGGAACGGAAATTAAAAATCATTGAAATTTTGTGGACAAGGGAGTTTTTTTTTTTTTCGGCGCATTTTGAAAGTGGTGTCGATTACTAATGATTGTTTGATGTTTCCGACCAAGGGCATAAATATAAAATAAATAAACAAACAAGACAATCAAGTATATACGTCATGTGTATTTGGAAGCAACTAACCAGTAAACAGAGAGTGGAAACCACGCATGACCAAAATTAATGAAGTGCTTGTTTGAAAACGCCCGAGCTGGTGTACCACCTCCACTAATATTTTGCATTGTTAAAATGCAAGCATGTGGGGCAATAACAAATTAACAACTGTAAAATGTACGTTTCGATTGAAATTCCTTTTCTTTTCTTCATATCAAATGGTTCTCTATAATTGGACTTCGAATTTTCTTTCTTTAATCTTAAGTGGCAACTTCATTTGGTATTATTGGGCAGCTCACCGACTCAGAATTAAATTTTACTTGTATTGTGTAATAGTTATAGTTTTTAAACATAAAAAGTATCTAATAAACATTTACAATAATGACATTCAATATTTCATTAAAATTATTATTAATATTGATTTTTGGTCGCTTCTACTTCGAGTAGGTTCTCCAGCTAACTCTCGAGTCTTTCTGATCACTAAAGTAGTGATGTCTTCTATCATATGTTCACAGAAAAAATGTTTGAGATTGTCGGGTATTTTTCGGACAAAAATCCTCCAACGCTCAAGTCAATAATCGAGCTAACACTTAGAAAACTCTCTCTTAACGTAAGAAGGAAAAACATGAGATAGAGGCTAATTCCCTTTTTTTTTTTTACTGTTTGTTCTCTCTCTTTTGTGATTCTTCTTCTGTTCAAAAATCCAACCCCTTTTTTTTCCTTTTCCTGATGTATTTATTTGGGTCTTCTATTCCACACCGTTATTTATGTAACGTACGTTCTCCACTTCTCACAAACCCGTTTGTTTTAGGATAGTTACTTGATCACCATGATGAGAATTAATTGTGCGTAGAAGTTATCCTCCATTCTCTAAAAGAGTCACTTAACCGTATCCCACTGTAAGTTCAGGCTGCACTGTTAAGTTTGGTCGAGGACTAGTTTATTCCTACTCTTAGTGCTGACTATAATATGATGAAAGTTCGCTTGGCCGGTAATGATGTCCTTACTCTTCTTCAACTTAGGTCCAAGCAGAATATGAATTCCTACTTTTGATCGGCTTAATCTCAAGAAAGAGTCTTTTTATTTTACCCGACTTCAACTCAAATAGGCGTACTCTTTATTTTCTAAACAATTATTATTTATAATTTTATTTGAAAGATACAATCATCATAACACCAAACCAACACTAAGTCACTAACTAATGAAGCTCCAAACTAATCAGGTGTTACAGTTCTGTAAAATAGATAATGGGTTAGTTTACCTGCTTTTGAATTGATAAAAGCTGAAAATTTGAAATCGGGCCAATCCGTACGATATGGGCACATATTTGCAGTTTTGCACTATCAAATCGTATTGCACCACTTGACCAAAACATATCAAATCAAAAATAAACACTAAGCTTTTATTTAATTTGAAAATACATTTAAGGGCCGGGGGAGTGGTGCCGGCGTCCCATTTCACGAGGACTGGTACCAACTCACACTTGTCTTCTCATTATTTACAGCGGGGAGATTTTTAATTTTTTCTTATTATAATTAATATATATTATTTATTTATTATTATTTTTATAATAATTAATAATTTCTTTGACATTATAAATTTATAATATTATTTTTATTTTTAAATATATTTATATTTATTATAAATTAAATAAATCATATGAATGAAAATTAAAAATAAGAAGCATATATTTTAATGTGAATGAAAAATTAATAATAAAATAATTTTTTATTAAATATTTTATTATAATAAATATGTGTCAAAAAAATTATAAAATGATAAAAAATTATTATAAGAAAACTTAAATAATAAATTAAAAATTATTATAAAATAAATAATAAAATATTTTTCTTATACTTTTTATATTTAATTTTAAAATTTTTATTATAAAAAAATATTTATAAAATAAATAAGTACAAGAAAAAATTTTATTATTAATTTTTTTATCACATCAAAATATATATTTTTTATTTTTAATATCTAATATTTTAATTTTAATTTCTATTCATATAATTTATTTAATTTATAATAAATATGAATAAAAATATATTTAAAAATAATAATAATATTATAAAATTATACTATCATGAAATTATTAACTATTATAAAAATATCAAAAAAATAAATAATATATATTAATTATGGTAGAGGAAATTGACAACCTCCTTTTCTAGAGCGCAAAGGTCTATTTTGGAGCAAGTATATCCATAATGATTAAGCTTCTCATGAGTCTCAATTGATTCCAAGCAAAGAATAGCCAAAAACCATATTCACGACTGGTTATTCAAATAATTTTATTTGATTGGTCATTTGAGTTCAAATATTAGAGATATAGATTAAAAATTTGATTTAAACTTTACTTACTCAATCTATAAAAAAACATATATTATTCTATGCATTTAGTGAGATTTTTAATTTAGTATGCTAACTCAATTTAGGGCCGAAAAATTTTATTATGAATGAAGCTATTTGATTCACAATTTTTAAAAGTTATTACAAAAGCTGTAAAAGTAATATAAATTTCTCACTACCGCTCAATCTATCCGTTACAGCTGCTACTCCATCTCTTTTCTGTCTCTCATAAAAAATATCAAATATCTATTCTCTTTCTCAAACTCTTAACGAAAGCTAAGAAATACGTAGCTACTCTTGCAAGTTGGGGCTTTTGCAATTTGTTAGAATGAGTTTATTTTGCTCTTGTTTTTTTTTTTTTAATATTAGAGGAATGGGTAAATTTTAAATTAATTTTTTAGCAACTATCTTTCTCAAAATTTAAACTGTAGTGACCACTAACTAAATAAAACTGCTTGAAAATCATTTAGTCAAGTTCATGAAAATTGATGATTTTGTTTTTAGGTTTTTAATAATAATAAGTATTATCATGGAACTTCAAATGATGGTTCTTGGCAAGTCTAAATTTATAATTAAGGGGGGAGTGTTGAAGGGCATGTCATTTTTAGTAATTTTATGTAGCAATGGAGTTGTAATATAATAAAAATTATAATACCGGTACAGTGAGAGGAAAAAAATGAAGAAGAAATTAACAATGCCTCTTTAATTATTTAAGCTAGATTAGTAATTTATGAAACAGTTATTTATAGACATTATTGTATAGTGTATATTGTAACTTATCCAAGCAATTAGGATTAGAGTATGGTTGTTGCATGACACCAGTCAAATATCCTCATCAAACCCTTTTACTTAAAATACTTCACAAATAATTTAGAAAATGATATGATCTTTTATTCTTAACCCTCATAGTTTGATTCCTAAAAATGCTCTTATGGCGTGGTGTGTTTACTTCTCGGATTGAAGAATTAGAATTGAAATTGGGTAGAATCCACCCGAATTTATTTATCCAAATGAGGGCTTGGGAGTTAGGAATTAATATCTCATTCTTCGGATTGACCATGTTGCTCCCCCACAAAATAAAAAATTCTCATTTTTTTTAATTATAATTAATTAATATATTTTAATTAATAAATAAACAATAATAATAATAATTTTTGAATAAATAATCATAATAATTAATATATTATTATAGTTAATTAATTAATATAATAATAATTATTATTATTAATATTTTATTAATTAATTAACTATAATAATATATTAACTGTTGTGATTACTTATTCAAATATTATTACTATTAATTAATATACAACAATAATAATAATATTTATATAAATAATCACTATAATTAAAATATAAAATAATAATTATGACAATAGTTCATTAAATACTTTTCAATGATTTGTTATAATTTAACTCTTTCTGATTTTAATTCTAAGATAAAGTAAACATATTAATGACAATCCAACTTATTTTTATTCCGATTCTCATAGTTCAAATAAACAACTTATTATAATTCTTATTCTTCATTCTCATTCTAATCCATTTTTATTCATGTCCAATCTAATTCTAACCCATTCCAATTACAGTTTAGTAAACACACCATTAATATATTGACTCATCTCTCTTTTTCTTTTTGTTCAAAGCAACATGTCACTTTTTAAACCATTTGCTCACCATCATTAATCAATCTCTCACTCTTTTTATTTGTTATTTCATTGGCCAGTTTGAGATTACGATGTCTGATTAAATAAGTCATTTCTATTGTACAGATGAAATAAACTGCTGATTAAAAAAGCAGTTTGGTGTTTAGTAAATTATGTTATTACAAGTGTTATAAGTTTGAAAAATATAGTACATGCATTTGGTCAATTTTATTACGAAAGTGTTGTTTTATTATATAATGACCAAAATAAATATAAATTTAAATTACCTTTTATTTTTAGAGTATTTTTGATAAATTGTTTGAAGAAAACTTAATAAAATAAAATCTAATGAACTTTATTATTATATAAAATATGATAAAAATTCATAGTTGTACATAATTCAAATAAAATAAAATTCAATATTTATTACATTCACATTAAATTGATATTGATGAGAATATACAGTAGTTATGGTGGTAATTTAATTATGGTGATAATATGATATTTAATAATTTATATATTAAGGTTGACTTATTTAATATGCTGTTTATAAAAGTAACTCTCACATGCTTTTAAAAGTTTCTATTAAAATTGAAAAAATATATAAAATAAACTGATTTTAAAAAATTCAACAAACACTATTTTTTATCAAAAATTATGAAATAAATAACTTATAAAGTTTCAATCCTAATCCCAAACAACCTCGCATTTGAACAAATATCTTATAGTTATCTTTTTTTCTTAATCCTTGAAAGTTTGACTAAGTATTTATCAAAGCAACTTTCTTTTAGTGGTCACTAAAATTCGAATATTTAAAGAGATAGGTGGTTTAAAAAATTGATTTAAATTTTACCTATCCTTATCTTTGAAAAAAAATATATTGTTTGGCTTACTAACTTTTTAGAACAAAAAAGATAAAACATATTGAAACCTAGCTTTTGATGATAAAATTAAGGATATAATTAGAAATTTTTTGTTGCTGTTGTTGTTATTATTATTATTATTATTATTATTATTATTATTATCATCATCATTAATGATAAAAGTATTATAACCAATTAATATATTAATGTTAATAATAATTATGACAATAATTAATTAAATATTTTTTAGTAATTTATAATAATTTAATTTATTCCGATTTGATTCAAAAATAAAGTAAATATATCAATGATAATACAGCTCATTACGATTCTATTTTTTACAACTCAAGTAAACAACTTATTCTAATTTTTATTTTTCATCTATTTATTTTTATGAGATATTTGAAGAAGTCCCTTTCTACAAACCTTTCTATAATATAAGGGAAGCTTTTCGAGCTTTCTTCGCATGCTTGAGTGCATCTTTCCCCTTTCCCTTCGTTAGTAAAGTTGTCAATTTAATTTATTTTAATTTCAACTTATTTTAATTTTTATTTAATAAATATATTATTAAAGTAGAAATCATATTTTTTAAAAAAGAAAAAATAAGGGCCTATACCGTTTCCAAGGTTTTGTTTTCAAAGTAGAGAAACAATACATGTTCGGTGGGTTGAATCAAAAAATAAATTATCAAACAAAGAATTCATATTCACTTTTACAATTTTAAAGTTGAAAATGTCTTTAACACGTTCTCAAACGAATTAGAAATTAAATTAAAAAATAAATCCCAAAAAAAGGTCCAAAGCAATCTTCTCTCTCCCAAAATCTTATCCTCTCCCTCTCGTTGTCTCTATCCACAGCTTTCTCTTACTCGTGGCTGATACTTCTCCTCAACCACAATCCACCTAAACTGTTCACAACTCTCTCCCTCTCTCGGTGGCTGTTACTCGTTCATCAACTGTAATCGACCGTCACAACTCTCTCTCTCTGTGCCCAAAATTAGCTGCCGCTCCGTCTCCGCTATTGGTGCTGCTCCTTCTCTATTGCTGCCTCTCCGTCTCTGCTCAGTGTCTACTGCTACTGCTGCCTACTATTGCTTGCTGCTGATCTTTGCTTTGTCTCTGCTCTTTGTTCTTCAATTTTTCTATTTGGGTAATTGTGAGCGTGGTTCTTTTTATTGTTTATTTTATTTATTTTAGACAATTAATTGAGTGTGGATTAAGTTTCGTTAATTTTAGATGTAACACAAATTTGATCATTTTATTATTATACATTTCATTATTATATATATCTATGGGTAATGAACATATACGATGAATTGCGATGTTAGACCTTTAATCGTGATACTGTGATATTATATTTATTAAGATTTATTTATAAAAATTTGTATATTCTCAATAGAATTTGAGGAAACATATAATTTTTTTGAATAAAAAATATTATATTTTTAACATTTATATAATTCATCTAACCATCTGTCTATGTCTCTCATTAATTATTATAATACAGTTTAAGTACTATTAAATTTATTAATTTTAAAATAATTAAAAAATAAAATAAATTTATTATACAATACAAAATATAATCACTAAGGTCTTAGTTGTATGCACATTAGTGCGACATGCATTCTATTATATCAAAATTTGGTGCGACAAGTAAGACAATGCACAATATCTTTCAGCAGTATAAAAATATAATCTTAATGCCGTAAACGCTTCGTCGCACATTTTTAACATTTTATTATGCAGACTATGTGAGAGAAATTTATAACAGTTATATAAAATTTTATAAAATTAGCTTAATTTATTTAAGTTTTTAATAGATGAATATAACGATGCTAGATTTTTACAATTGGACTTTACTGTTTCATTTTAAATTATTGATGAAGATTAAAATTAATAAATTAGTTATGGAGAAGATGAATAAAAATAGTAAAAAAATAAAATATAAAAAGTAATTTAAGATAAAATAATTTTATTTAGTTAATTTTAATTGAATATAAAATAAAAAGTTAATTTTAAAAATATAAAATTTTTAATAATTATTTATACAAATTTCCCAATTTTATTTTATTCCCGCGCGCGGATTAATAAACACTGAATAACGCTCTTTAGTAAACACTAAATAATGCTCTTTCACTCCCAGGCTCAAGGAGACCTAGACCAAAGCCCAGCGCGGCCCAGGTCAGACCTTCGGGAATCCTATGGTGAATTTCTTTATTGCCATATAAAGCCAAAGACAAGAAAGATTCAAACAAGATGATTTTAGGTAATACGAGATTACAAGTTACAAAAAAGAAAATAAATAGCAAAATTATTATCATTTACATTCTCTTATTCTTGCTGCCAAGCAACAAAATGAAGTAAAACAGAACCCTAAAGAGGACCCCAAACCCAACAGTAATCCAAAAACACTTCCATTTACTGATATCTGTTGCTCCACTGTGTTCTAGAATTTTACCACCAGTAGCCAAACAAGTTGAGCCAGTAATGTTTTTGCCCAACACATGACCCATGCTTTTTAACAGCTTGATCTTCGTGGACTCTGAGAGCTGAACAAATGTTGTATCATCAAAGAACTGCACACCTCTGATGAAGCATTTTGATGAATCATCACCATATTCATTTTGCAAAACACTTTGGAATGGATATTTAACGAGAGAAGTATAGTGAAGCAACACCCAAATTGACCTCATTTGATGTCGGGGAAGGTAAGCTCCGGAAAACACAAGAAAGTAGCCTAAAAGGCAAGCCACAATGATAAAACCAACCATCACATGAGAGACGAGTCCTGAAATTAATGCTATGAATGAACTCCCAACCCAAAATGATACGCATATTATGATGAAGAAGAATAGGAACCCACTGAAGCCCCCAGCTAATCCAACAGCCCAAAAAGTTGTTGCTGTAAAGACAAGTGAGAGGATAATCATTGAAGGAATGGGGACTAAAGAGTGGGCGAGTAAATAAGACGACACGCGGTATGCATTATAAGCTGTTTCTCTTATGAAAATGTTCCGTTCTTGAAGAAACACTGGGATTTCTCGCGAACACTGAAAGAATATGAGAGTAATACCAAAACCAAAGAACCCTAATCGCCCTTGTGTGCCTTTAGGTGAGTTATCGAGTTGCCAGTATAAGCCGGCGACGATAATTGCAGCCACAAAAACGCTAGCGAAACGAACACCAAAAAGTTCAGGCATTCTTCTCGAGTTTATAATCAATCTTTTGGATAAAATCATCATTTCAACCCAAAACGGATTGGCATAATTTTGAACTGAAGATGTCAAGTCTGAACCAGTATCATGATCCTCTGAGGCTGTACCAGTTGTGACTAGTTTCCCTTTGACAATGCTCGCCTTGATTGCTTCTTTAAGTTCATATTTCGGTTCATCCAAGTCCCTTTTTGAGTACTGCCGCGACTTGTTGAATTCTACTAAGGTGCTGATTCCACCTGGAGAATCTTCAAGCTCACGAATTAAATCAAGAGCAAACTCAGCTTGATTCTCGTTCTCAGGAATCCGATGGCCGAAAGCCCCAAAGAATTGTGAGAGATTACTTGGTGCTTCACTACACACGGCCTGTCCGTTTGATAGAAAGATCAAACGGTCCAGTATTCTCAGGATTCTATGACTTGGTTGGTGTATGGACATGATGACAATGCTTCCACTTTTTGCAATCTGTTTTAACACCTTAACAACATTAAACGCGCTCGTTGAATCAAGCCCTGATGTGGGTTCGTCCAGGAACAAGAGAATTGGATCATGAATTATATCAACTCCGATAGAAACCCGCCTGCGCTCACCTCCTGAGACACCTCTGTGTTGCTCATCACCAATTATAGTCTTGGCTGCACTTCGAAGACCGAGTTGATCAATCAGAGCATCCACTCTTTTTTGCTTCTTTTCTTTAGAGAAAGATCGAGGAAGCCTAAATTCGGCTGAGAACATAAGGGTCTCCTCTATGGTTAACGTGGAATACAAAAGATCATCTTGCATCACATAAGCAGATATAATCTTCAAAAGCTTTGACCCCAAAACTTCTCCATTCAATGTCACAGTGCCTTTCAATCTCGGTCTTGATATGCGGCCAGCAATAGCGTCCATCAAAGTAGTTTTACTAGAGCCACTACCACCAAGAATCGCAGTTATTTCACCTTCTCTTGCTACCCCAGAAATATCATCCAGTAAAAGCTTTGTCTCCTTAGCATCATCTTGTGATCCAAAAAATGGAAGAGGCGGCAGCAGTTTTTGACCAACTTTAACACTGTAAGATAAGTTGTTGAATGAAAGAAGTAATGGGTAGTGATGTAATTCGTCACTACTGCTAGCATTAGAGTACAGCATGTCAATGCTGATGACTGAAGAGTAATCGTTAATCGGTTCATTTTCGAGCTCTTTGTTGATGGACCTGCGAGAGGAGCCTGTGAATCTGCTACTTTGATTTTGATTTTGAAGCTCTACACTTGGTTTCTGATTGATGGAGAGCAAACGGTTGTCATCGGCAGAAACCGGCGATATTGTTGGATTATTTGCCATCGGAAAATGATAGTGCTAATAATGCAAAGTAGCAGGTTTCCGTCGGATTTGGATAGCATTAATGTACAAATGAATTAATTCAATTTTGGAAGATGAGCTTTTATTGATCAGCAAAAGGACAAAAGAGGGAGAATACTACTGACTACTGAGAACTTTGAAATGAACAGAACGTCTGTTCATGATGTTTCAAATTGTTTAAAATAAAAAGGTTTCATTGTGTTGCCGAGTAATGACCAACAACTATCTATCTCATTAATTAACAATAATGCTACTTTGACAAGATTTGCAAATTGCAATAATATACAATATCTGTATATTTTGTTTAATTATTGTCAAAATAAATAACATTATCGCATTAATTAACTTACATCTTCTAAATATTAGGATGATAAAAATTTCCATGGATTTGGGCTTCTCAAGGCCTACCTAAAATGAAATAAATTTTAATGTGTTTTTTTATAAATGAGATAAGAAATAAGAAAAAAATTATCCCTAAATTTTTAATTAAATAAAATTTAATTTTATATTTCCTACGCTACTTCCACCTTAATCCTTATATATATAAACCATGTATATATTTTAGCTATTGTTTATTCAAATATATCATATTATATGATTAAGGATACTGCTCTAACCTGTCAGAGATTTTTTTTGTTTTTAATAATTTAAATATGTTACAGTACATATATTAGTAATAGTAGAATTTGATTCATTTTTATTTTTATTAAATTATATAAAAAATTATTATAAAATAAGTAAATTAAAAGTAAAATGAGAATGGATAAACTATTTCTTATGTGAAAATTTTTCATCTTTACTGCATTAAATTTACTAAAAAAAAAAACAAAAAGATTGAGAAATGGAGGTGGCCTCCCGAATCCATTCCTGCCCCATCCCATCGCCATTCCTAATAAATATCATCTCACGTTAACTCAAAATTTTCCACATGGACATGATTTTCCAAGAATCTAGAGGCAATAATTTGTAGAAAGATCGAATGAGTACAAAGAAGATGGACCAATAATTATGGAGGCTAAAATCAAATCAAGCTTTATCTTTCACCATGAAAAATGTCTTGGATAAGACTTGTCGAAATAGGAATTAAATTAAGATTTTTTTCTTGATCCAAGCTTCCATAATTTTTAAATTTTTAATTTTTTTTATCTTTTATTTAATAACTAACAATCACAAATTTAGATTTTGCGAGAAGAAACTCATTTATGTGAGAATTTTAATTTTGAAATGGACTGTGCAATAAGCTCATACAATGTATATACATAGCAAGATTTTATTAGATAGACATATACCAATAAAGATATGATTTATCCTTCTTATGTAAGCTTTCACAAAGTTGTTAGTTTGTAAATTAATTTTTTTTTTTTGGCGTGAGCAGTAGTAATTAAGAACACAAAAAATATAATGGGACTAGTCTTATGTAAAATATTCTCATTAGTTATAAATCACTTCACCGATACTTAGGGTATGTTTAGTATTGAGGTTGGACAAAAGTTACAGTACTAAAATATTTGGTAAATACTAGTTACTGTACCTTAGAAGTTATATTAATGTAATTTTTTATTTGTATGATGAATAATTTATTACGTCTTTAATAATTTTATCAAAATTATTATTTAAAAATTATATTTACTACATATTATTAATTTTTATTTGATAATTACAGTTTTTTTTCACAGCAGTTAGAACTTTTAAAATACAACATTTCAATTTTAAACATACCTTTAATTTATCCAATAACTTACTAATTTTTTAAAAATTATGATCCTCTTTTAATATTATTTATTATGGAGCAAAATCAAACTTGTGATGGCCGGTTAATAACTAAAAATACAAGAATTTTTAAGAGAGTTAAATATAAAAAAGATCTTAACTCAATTTTTTTGAAAACTAGACATAAGCAGTGTTTCCTGAATTACTGAATTACCTAAACAAAAATATTGTTCTGAAAAAGAAAACTTACCAAATATAAAAGGTGAAATCTAATACAAATTGTTTAAAAAAAAAAAACTCTTACAACAGAAGTCATCAAGTCATCATATCTTGGTCATCCACCACACCCGTAGGTGTAAATAACAGACAACCAGTTTACCAGATAAGAAAATAAGGGTCACAATTAATAAGAGATGGCATTAACGTGTGAGCTGTCATTTATTATTAAAAAGTTATAGGTCCCTGAATCCGGTTGAGCTGTGACAATGACAAGAGATAAAGAAAGATCCACGTAAACTAAATAACTAATTGAGAGATTCAGACGATGAAGAAACAAAGCCACCTTAGTGGATACGTAATGAAAGGCCACAAATTTTTGCTTCAAAAGAATATTTAAAAGAAATTATTGTTAAACAAAAAGACAGCATCGGTCAAAGTTTGGAGCTTTGAGCGAACTGAAATATGACACCGACAAGAAGTAAATAGGTTGCCATTAATTGAAAATAAAATGCTATCTTAAATATGACATGTGGGGACTGACAAAAGTCACGTATGAAACATAAATATTAAACAATTTACTCACGATAACAAATTATTTACATTCTTAAAATTTATTTAAATAATTACATAAATTTTTTTAAAATTAATATTATAAATAAAATAATATAATTTTATAAATTACTGTAAATATTAGATATAATTATTTTAATATTATTAATATGTCAAATATAGTTATTTTTATTAAAAATGACAGATTAATAATATTAAAATAATTTTTTAATATTTAAAATATTTTATAAATTTTATTTTATTTTATATATTATATTATTTTAAATTTAATTTATATTAATTATATAAATTTATTTAAATTCAATTATTAATTTGTTGTAATTAAGAGTATAATAATTAAAAAGCAGTTTGTGTTATCCTCCAAAAAACTAAGGTGATCTGTGATTATTAAGTAAATCTTGGGATATATGTGACATTTCCCCTTAAATCAAACATCCACAATATGCATATTTTTAAGAACTCATTAGTTATCATAAGTTAGCGTGTAAAAGTCTTGACCAGTGATTTTGTCTACTTGTAAACTAAAATCAATTCAGTATTAAATAAAAAGCTTACTAAATGATTTAAATCACTTATTAAGATTCATTGTTATAAGTGTTTGTCATTTAAATTCTAACGCATCATCCCTTCCTTTCTCATATGCTTTCCTCGCATAAATCAAGCGTAATGTCTATTGGATCATCTCATTTGGGTGGTCCAAGCCCAAAGCCTCCATTGGTTTGGGTATTAAAGTAATTAAAGAAAGCTTGTGGAATAATTAAAATTTGCCATTGAATTGGCTTTGAGTATCGTGTGGCTATAAAAGGGGAAAAAAAAAATCAAGCGGCATCTCTCACATTAAGAAACTTGAAAAAACCGAGAGAGAAGAAAAAAAGACAATAGCATGAATTTGTTTTGGAGGTAAGGGTTTCAATCTTTGATTAGATTATTGGAAAGTAAATTTAATTTTGTTTTCTCCTAAATTTAGATATTCCTATTAGTCTTAATTTTTATTTTATCCTCTCATTGGCTATTATTTGAGATACGCAATTGTTAGAGAAAATATATTAGGCTGTTACTGTAAATCAATATTTTTGAGATTCTTAAAGTTGTTAGCTTTAATGTCATCTAGAGAAGATTTTATGTTGTAATCACATTATTAATATAGTGGAATATTATATCGGACTATGATCCCAAGAATTTTATAAATTTGAGTTTTTCAAATAAAAATTTTGTATCTCTTGTGGTTGATTTAATATTTTAGATTGTGTTGGTTTTATTTCTACTTATTTATTTATTGTACATATCCTGTTTTAATCATGCAAAAAAGGGAAAAATGTTGGTTTTCAGTTAATTTACAACTGCATTTGTGGGTTCCTTTCTCAGCAAAGTGGTATTAGAGCATCAAATTGTGTATTTTTATTACTTGTGTAGTTGAGATAGAGGAGTCTTCGGCATACGTGATTAAATTGAAGTCACATAATTATGGTACTTGGAAGTCTAGAATAGAGGACCTACTTTACATAAAAGACTTACATAAACCCATTAAAGGTGAAAAAGCTTAGACCCCGTTGATTTAGATGATAAGAAATAAGCTCAATTGAACCAGAAGGTTGTGGGTACTATTAGGTGTGTACCTCCTTGTTGTGAAGGAATTTAGAGTTGATGCTCTTTAGAGGATATTAGAAATAATTTTTGAGCAACCTACATCACAGAACAAAGCTAATTTGCTTAAAAAACTTGTTAACTTGAAATACGAGGAAGGGCGCAGTATAACTGAACAAACTAGTGAGTTTTAGTGCATTATTCAAGATTATTCTATATGATGAGTTGCAAGCATTATTATTGCTTAGTTCTTTGCCTAATAGTTAAAAGACATTAGTGGTGTCATACTGAGCACCGAATGAGAAATTAACTTTGGATATTTTTACAGATAGGCTGCAAAATGAAGAATCTAGAAGATGGAGTGTTGAAATGGTTTCCTCTAAGTCAGATGCACTTGTTTTAGAAAAGTAAAAAAGGCGATGGAGAAGCCAAAGTAGAAATTTCCTTCAGCAAAATAATAAAAACCTTAGAGGAAGATCAAAGTCCTAGTGGAGAAACGGCAAGTGCTTTCATTATCATAAAATGGGTCATATAAAAGGAGAGAATAGGTTATAAAAAAGAGAACAGAAGAAGGAAAATGTTGATGGTTAGAAAAATGACAAAAAGAACATTGCAACCATAGTTGATGGTAATATGGGTATTATTTATAATGAGAGCTTTGTGAATCTCACTTGTCATACCAGTGATTGGATGATAGATTCAGGTGCTTCATTTCATATTACTGTACATCGTGATTACTTCACATCCTATACTAATGGCGATTATGGCCATGTTCATATAGGAAATAAGAGGACATCCAAGATTGTAGATATATGAGATATTTGCTTTGAAACCATGGCCAGAAGTCATTGTTTAAAGATGTTAGACATGTACAAGATATTCACCTTAATTTGATCTCTACATGTAAGTTGATAATGGTTATTCTAACCAATTTGGTGAAGGAAAATGGACGTTCACCAAAGGCTCTTTAATGTTAGCTAAAAAAAATAAACACTCTCAATATAAAAGAAGCTAAGATCAAGAAAAAAGATGTAAATGTAGTCGTAAAAGATTCTGACATTGAGATATAGCAAAAAGGCTTGGTCAAATCAGTGAAAAAAGGTTGAAAATTCTTGCCAGAAAAATATTTCTTCCTAACTTCAAAAGTATGTCCTTCAGGACATCTGATCATTGTTTAGTTGGAAAGACATACAAAATAATTTTTAAGAGCTTTTCTTTTTTTTAAAAAAAGCCTCATATCCTTGATTTGATTCACATTAATGTTTGCATAAAGTAAAATAGATCAATATGAGGTGTATTTTATGGATGACTGTTTTGAAAAAGCGTGGGCTTTTGCTTTAAAATCTAAAGATCAGATGCTTGATACGTTTTAAATTCTTTTATGCTTATGCTGAGAAATGGACAAGAAGGAAATTAAAATGAGTCAGCGTAGATAATGGTGGTGAGTATAGAGGACTATTTGAGCAGTATTGTAGATCTTATAGAATTAAAATTGAGAAAATTGTACCAAAAATCAATTATTAAAATGGTATTACAGAAGAGATGAACAAAACTATTAAAGAAACAATTAGGTGCACGCTTTATGATGCCAAGCTTCCTAAATCATTTTGGGTAAAGGCTATGCATATTATAGCTGATTTCATTAACCTTTCTCCTTCAACTTCGTTACATAGTGATGTGCTTAAGCGATTTTGGATTAGAAAAAATGTTTCTTTTAAGCACTTAAAAGTGTTTGGCTGTAAGCATATATTTACTTCTTTAAAGATGAAATATCGAAGCTTGATGATAAATACAATGAATACATTTTCTTAGGCTACGGACATGAAAAATTTGGGTACACATTATGGGATCCAATGGTAAGGAAACTTATCAAAGTAAAGATTTTTTTATTTCTTGAAGATCAAATAATTCGTGATGAAGAGAAGAGTGATGAGTCTCAGACATCTCTAAAGATTTCTATTATTCCAACTTCAGTTTTTCTACCCATATTTACCCATAGTTCATAATGATTATAAGGGAGCTAGAGAGGATAATAATGATGGTCTAGTATAACCAATTGAGTAAGCACCTCTGAAATCACTTGTAACATCAGTTAAGCTAGAATTAAGAAGATCCATTAGAGAACGATGACCTTCCATTAGGTTTTCTCCACATGAGTATATGATGCTTACTGATGACGGCGAGCCAGAATGTTTTAAAGAAGCTATGTCTCATTAATATAAAAGTGAGTGGGTTAACCCATGCAAGAGGAGACGAAATCCTTAAATGATAGCAACACTTATGACTTAGTAAAACTTTCTAAGGGAAACAAGGCATTGAAGAACAAATGGGTTTATAGGTTAAAGATTGAAAATAACTCACAACAGCGTACAAGACTAGCTTGAATGTGAAGGTTTTTATCAAAAGAAAGGTGTCGATTTTTAAAAAATACTTTCTCCTATAGTAAAGATTTTTTCTATCTACGTTGTTTTGGAATTAGCTGCTATCTTGAATTTGAATATTGAACAACATGATGTAAAGATAGTTTTCTTGCACGGTGACTTAAAGAATAAAATATACATGGAGCAACCTGAATAGTTTAATGTCAAAGGAAAAGAAAAACTTGTGTACAAGTTCAAATAAAGTTTGTATAGGCTGAAAAAGGCACCAAGACAGTAGTACAAGAAGTTTGACTAATTTATGGAGAATCGTGTTTTCAGTATGACTATTTCTAACCATAATATTTTGTGAAGTAGTTTAGAAATAATAATTTTTTCATTCTTTTAGTTTATATAGATGACATGTTGATTGTTGGATAGAAAGCTAATAAGATTGATAATCCGAAAAAATAACTTACTATGTCTTTTGCAATGAATGACTTGAGACCAGAAAAACAAATTCTTGACGTAAAGATTTCCCATAATAAAAAAACTAAGAAGCTATGACTATCTTAAGAAGTAAATGTTGCTTGAAAGATTCAATATGAGCAAGGCAAAATCTATTTTGTCTTCAACTGTAGGCCATTTCAAGTTTAGTTCCAAGCATTTGTTGACTTATATGGTCATGTTATTTTTTTTATTTTAATGATAACAAACTACGTATTATGGATAAAATAGAAAATATATATATTTCACAATCTTACTATCTCTTAAAGGACAAAAATCGTTCATGTGATATTAGGCTTAAGGTACTCAATATCAATGGCAAAAAGCTTATTAATTCAAAGACGAGCGTTAATGGTGCTAACTTAGGTAATTTCTCTTATTATATTTCCTATAAAGCTAGTATGATTAAATGTATGTATGATTAAACATTAAAAAGCTCAAATTATTTTTTATAACATTTTAAATAAATCAATATTTTCATAAAACAAATGTTTAATACTTATAGGAAAGTGGTTTTATGGACTAACTTAAAAAAGTTTTGATAACTTCGATATCAATAAGTATTGTTTGAAATTCTAAAAATGTACATATTTGAAAAGTCTTACAAAATTTTTGGCTATATTACAATTTTAGAACGTTTTGAGGCTAAATTATAATTTTAAAAAATTAGTGGCTAACCAATAATTTTCTGAGAGTTTTTGGAATGAAACGGCTAACCCATAGTTTTAATTGGTGATCCGATTTTGTAAAAATTTCAAATTTTTTTCTAGCGGTAACTTGAGACAACAATTAAACAGCGATCTGTTTCAAAGTTAGTAGTGATCCGATAACTCCTAAAAAGTCAATAACAACTAGTTTTTTTATTCAAACAGTAAAAAGTCAAATCAAACTCATTTCAAATTAAGTTTTTTAATCTCTATTAAATTTAAACTTGTTCATACAAATTATTTTGAGCTTTTATTTACTTATTCATATATATTGATTTATCATTGAGCTATAATTTGCCAATATACACTTAAGAGAGTAAAAATATTTGTAAATTTTATTTTAATATCAAAATTGAGGGATTGTAAGTGTGAGAAACACTTAGGAAAAAAGGTGTGTGTTTATCTCAAATTGTAAACATCTTGAAGCCTTGGGTTATAAAGCTTGGTTAGTGGAATCTATAAGCTTGGTTTGCTTAGAGGCGTAGACATAGGCTAGTTGTTGAACTACGTAAAAATATCATATTCGTTTTCTCTACCCTTAACTCTTTAAATTTACTTATTGTTGAAATTATTATTATTGTTAGTTGTGATAGCTGTTGGTATTGTATTGTGGTGTTGTTATTGAAGAAACTTTTAAATCCCAATTTACCCCCCTCTTGGGTTGTCTAGATAGAATTTCAGTATTGCATTACAAGTGAAGAGATAAGCGGAGCTCTTTAAAGAGAAGCAAAAGATAAGCGGAGCTCCTTATGCTTTATCAATTGGCAATTTTTGTACGTTATTATTTGTACAAGACTTGATATTGCTCATGCAGTTGGTGTAGTTAATCAGTTTCTCTCTAATCGGGGCAAAAAGTACTGGACAACAATTAATTGAATTCTCAGATATCTCAGAGGCACTTTCAGGGCATGTTTATATTTTGGTAGTGATAAATCTGTGTTACAAGTGTACACAAATGCAGATATGGCAGAAGATATCGATTCTAAAAATTTCTATTAGAATATTTACTCACCTTTACAGGAGAGCAGTATCATGGCAGTCCAAACTTCAGCATATGTTGCTCTGTCTCCCACAAAAGCAAAGTATATTGCAATCACTAAAGGTTACAAAGAAACCTTGTGGATAAAGAATTTACAACTAGAGCTTAGAGTAAAATATTATAACTATATTATGTTTTGTGATATTCAGAGTGCCATTCATCTGGTAAAAAATTCCACATACCATTTGAAATCAAATCATATTGATGTGAGATATTCAAGATGTGCTTGAGAAGAAACAGTTACAGCTTGAGAAAATTCAAACAATAAGGAATATGTCAAATATGATGCCAAAGTCGTTGTCCAAAGAGACGCTGAAAAACTGTAAGCAGATAATAGGCTTGGTGGTGCCCCTCATATGATTTGGAGGGGGAGATTTGTTAAGTTCATCTCATTTAGGTGGCCGAAGCCCAAAGCCTCCATTGGTTTAGGTGTTTAAGCAATTAAAGAAAGCTTGTATGGCTAATTAAAATTTTTCATTAATTTGGCTTTGAAAATCACATGGTTACGAAAGAAAAAGAAAAAAAAAGGAAAGTGGTGAGCATTTATTTTAAAGGCAACAATATATTTAATTAGATAATCGAAAGGTGAATTTAATTCCTTTTTCTTCTAAATTTGGAGAGTAAGTTATTGGTATAGTCCTCTATATTTTTATTGGTCTTGATTTTTGTTTTATCCTCTCATTGACAATTATTTGAGATACCACTTGTTAGAGAAACATATATTAAGCAGCTACTGTAGGCCAAAATTGTTAAGATTCTTGGTGTTATTAGCCTCTAGTTTCATTTAGAGAAGATTTTTTGCTGCAATTCCATTATTAATATAGAGGAATGTTCTATTAGACTATGTTCCCGTGATTTTTTTTCAATTTGGGAAATTTGTATCTCTTGTGGTTGATTTATTACTTTAGATTATGTTAGTTTAGTTTTTGGTTATTTATTGTACACATCCCATTTTAATCACATAAAGAGAGAAATAGTTATTTCCACTTAATTTGCATAAGCTTTTGTTAGTTCATTTCCCAACCTTTTTGAGATATGAAATAAATAGAAGTGTTTGTTTTTAGTTTAACATCACCTACCACAAAGAATTTGCATCCATATGCTTGAAGACTATAGAAAGATGAAATTAGAGTTTTAAGTCTCTCAAATATTCTCTGTAAGCTCAACTACTAGAATCCTAAATATAATCAATTCTAGGAAAAATCCCTATTAGAAATATTTAAAATGCTCTCTCTCTTTTTTGTTGTAAGAGTTTCCAAAATTAGGCATGGCAAAATTTTATATGATCCACTTATACGGTATAAAAATCACATTATAGAAGCTGGTTGTCAAGTAAATAATCATCAGGATAGGTTGTTAATAGATTAACCCCATTAAAATCTTATTTTATAGGAGGTCGTATTTTAATTTAAGTATCAAAACATATTTTACTCAACCTTTTAACACTTATGTTGACTTATATGGTCATACGATTTTTTTATTTTGATGATAACAAACCACGTGTTATGGATAAATCAGGCAATACATATATATTACAATCTCACTAGCTCTTATAAGACAAATCAAACTAGTTTTCTTGTTCAAACTATAAAAAGTCAAATCAAACTCATTCAAAACAACTTTTGCAAAGTCTAGTAAACAAAAACTCATTCTTACAAAGTCACTCTTGAGCTTCTATTTGCTTTGCTTATATACTCTTGAAGAGTGTAATTTTGTAAATTTTAGCTT
This sequence comes from Murraya koenigii, assembly GCA_025617385.1. NCBI lineage: Eukaryota > Viridiplantae > Streptophyta > Magnoliopsida > Sapindales > Rutaceae > Murraya > Murraya koenigii. Next base: position 11,950,143 of record CM046819.1, read on the forward strand.
TATATTTCGAAATTGAGTGTTTGTAAGTGTACAAAACACTTGGAAAAGAGGTGTATGTATTCATCTCGATTTATAAAGGTTTATTGACACCTTAGAAGTCAATTTTAAATATCTTGAACCCATAAGGCTTGGATAGTAGAAGTCTCAAGCTTTGTTTACTTAGAGGCGTGGACGCAAGCTTTCCGAACTACATAAAAATCTCATATTTGCTTTCTTCTCCCTTATCGCTTTAAATTTATTCATTATTGAATTTATTATTATTAAATTTCCTAAGGCATTAGTTTTAATTGATTTATGATTTTAGTGGTCTAATTTTTAAATATCCAATTCACCCCCTCTCTTTGGGTTTTTAGATAAAGTTTCATTTGGTATTATGGTGAGGTTCTTTTATTAGGACTTAATTGTCTACAATAAAATATTAATGGCAACCCAAAATGAACCTTTAGAGAAGGATAATTAACAAGTAGACCTCTATTTTTTTTAATGGAAATAACTACCCTTATGGAAAAACTGCGATGTGAATTTACTTGTAAAATATTATATTATGAAATATGAGAAGTTGTTTGTGATGGTCCATTTCACAAAAAATGAAAATTGAAGAAAGAGATTTGTGATGGTCCATTTCACAAAAAATGAAAATTGAAGAAAGAGAAGAAATTCTAAATCCTTCGAGTCAATAGAGTGAATCGGAAAAGAAAAGAGTTTATCTAAATTCCAAAGTCATGAAGAAGGAGAAGAAATTTCAAATCCTTTGAGTTAATAGAGTGAATCGGAAAAGAGAAGAGTTTATCTAAATTTCAAAGTCATGAATGCTCTGTTTTATACTTTAGATAATAAAGAATTTCATAGAGTTTTATGCTGCTCTAATGCTTAAAAAATTTAGAGAAAACTTGAAATTATTTATGACAGAATAAATCAATGGATATATTAGGCAATATGAGTTATTTTAAATAGGACAAAATGGGAGAGTTCTGATGGGCATGATTTATTTATATATTTTGCCGTTTATTATATATTTGCTATTTATTTTTATTTATTATTTTTATTTAATTAAATTATTTTATTGAACAGGGTAATAAATTGAAGATTAAGAACAAACTATGTTTCAAGAAATCAAATTAAAAAAAAAAAAAGGCTGAAGGTTATTTGGATTTATTATTAGCTGGCTTGTGGCTAAATTAGAAATTAGATTTATTGCCAAAATTACAAGAACATCACGTGAAGAGCATGAGCAATAGTTTGATTGGAAACTAAAGTGGAAATCTAAGTGGTGAGCACATGTAAGGCCAATTCGGAAACAAATTAAAAAGCCAAGCCTTTCGGCTTTAGGAAAACAAGGTCGGTGGCCATGCATTATTGGAAATAATCAAGTTATTTTGGCAATTGGACGTCCATGGGCTTATATTTGGAAAGCATGCATTAATGTAAGCCATGAATTAGAATTGGAATCCTATAAGGATTCGGCCAACAATTGCCTGTGCATGGGCATTATATAAGCAAAGACAAGAGCCAAATGGAGGAGGAGAGACAGACGAAAGCAGTGGGCAACTGAATAGAGGGAAAGGAGAATTTGAGGAAGCAGCAGCACCATGAATTATATTGGTTCTATTGTTCTCAATCTCTCTATGTCTTTGCTATTTAATATTATTCACATGGGATGCTTAGATATCATACTATTAAGCATAAAAAGAACTTATATAAGATTAATTTAAATTGGGCTTAATTGTTAAATTTATGAGTTGACATAGATTGATTTCATGTTGTCATTCTAAAATTGGGAATTAATTGGTAATAAGAAAATTGTTAAGTTGAACAGTGGTGGATTCTGAAGCTCTGGTAGCCTCAATCTCTTAATTTCTTGCGTCAATTTTCTCGCTTTTATTTCAATGGCATAATTAGTTTTAATTTCTTCAAACAAAATATTTTATTTTCAATTAGAATTAAGTTAAAATTAGCTTAGATTAAATTTTACTTTCTTGAAAATTAACAATCTCTGTGGGTTCGACTTCATTATTCATAATCTATATTTCAATAGATTCGTGCGCTTGCGAGTACATTAAAATTTGCATAACAAGTTCATTTTGTGTACACTCGATTTATGGACATTGTAAACATTCTAGGAGCTATAAGAAAGACTTTTTAAATAGCGAAAAGTTAAATAAAATCATTAGGTTTTTACCAAAAGAAGAGAGATCTAAAAGAACAGTCATATAAGAAGCTAAGGATTTATATACTTTATCTATTAATGATTTAATTAGTTCACTTATTTTTTATAAAGAAGATTTGGCTATTTAAAATTGAGATGAATACCAGAAGAATAAAACTATTGCCTTGAAAGCTCCAAACTTGAAATCCATGAAGAAAGAGAATTTGAATATGAAAATATCGTAATGATTACTATAAAATTCAAAAGATTCTTTAAGAAACCAAGTGAGAGAAGAAGATTTAGAAAATTTAAAAATTGAAAAGAGAGGAATGAGGCAATTATTTACTTTGAATGCAAGAAGCTAAGCTATATAAAATCATAATCATCTTCTCAACAAATTTAAAAAGAAAGTTATAGTAACAACATTTGATAACAGTGAAGGAGAATCCACTAATGAAGAGCAATCACATAAAGTGTCAAACTTGGCACTTATGATAATTGGATATGAATCATCTGATCAACTTAATGAGGTAAATGATCTTCCCTCTTATGATGAATTATTTGAGGGTTTTAAAGAGTTGCATAATGATTTGAAGAAAATTGGATTGAAAAATGCTTCTCTTAAAAAGAAAATATTTTACAAAAAAAAAATGATTCTTTAAATGAAAAGATTAAATGTCTTGAAGTATAGAATATAATAATGCATGATAAAATTATTCAAAGAAAAGCAAAGTACTTCATTTGAGCATGAAAATCCATTTGTTAATGATTTGATCAATGAGGGTAAAGCTCTTACGAAAAAAATATGAGCTTAATGATATAGTGTTAAAGTTTATAAATGTTCAAAATAATTTAAAAAAATTACTCAGTTGTCAAAAATATGTTTTTGACAAATGAAGTCATGATTATAAGCCTAAGTTTTTTTTATTATTTTTTTAATAGGGTTATAAGTCTAAGTTAAAATAAAAATATTACAATAATTATTGTGTTAAGGCTGCTTAACTAGTGAACATCAAATCATTTGTAATTATTGTAATAGAAATGATCATATAAGTTATGCATATCCAATTATAAGAAATACTTATCTTGTATTAAAAAGGTTTTGGTTCCAAAAGAAGTCGTCACTAATATTCAAGGACCCAAAATAATGAATCTTAAATTACGACCACACAAGAAGAGCTAAATCAATTTGAAAGAAATAATATGTAGAAATTAGTTCTTAAACTAGATCATCAGGCACTAAATGGATATTTAAGAATAATAAAGATGAATCCGGTGCGGCTATAACTAATCTTGGCAAAGTACAGGCTTAGACTGGCCTTTTCCAAGCCTAAGCCCTATCCCATTGTGGGCCTAGGTCAGGCTTGCCTGAGGTTGGGCTTTACTGATTTTTTTAATTCTTTAACTATTGCAAAATTGAAATAAATTAATAATTATCAAGTTGTTACAATCAAAAATAAATAAAAGAACATAAATATTTCAAAATAAAATAATAAATAAATAAAATGAAGCAATTAAAAGCTTAAAGATTTAATATTTTAATACAGAATTCTCTAATTCAAGTACTCTCTTAATTAATTAATATTTAAGAAATAGTTTACTATTATAATTTTAGGTTTTTTAATCATTATTGATGTATGAATTAGGAATTTAAGCTTTTTTTTATTTTTCTATTATTCTTTTAAATTTTAGTTTATTATTCTAATTTATAAATTAATTTTTAAAAATGAGCAGACTTGGGTCTGGCCTAGGCTTTTTTTCCCTTAGGCCTTTGTCTAGGCCCTTATGTGGAAGGCCGACCTGAGCTTTTTTTTTTCCACCCTAACCATAAGGAATAAAGTAGACTAATAACAAATACATAATTAAGAAGAATAATTTTGATGAAATTGATTTTTCAAAAGGTAAACCGGACACTACACTCTTTATTAGGGCTGGGCAGAACCGAACTGAAATTGATTTTTTTTCGGTTAAGTTCGAGTCGGTTTGGTCTCGGTTCGGTATTTTTTAAATTAAAAAACTAAATGAATAAAAACCGAACCGAACCGAATAGTTTGGATCAGTTTTCAGTTTAAAAATTAAAAAATTCGGACCGAATCGAAACCGATGGCATTTTTGTAATTTTGACTAACCTATATATACACATTTTAATCACAATCCACCGACTAAATCTCAAAAGGCCAAACCTGCGTGCTGCAGCTGCTGTTTCTTGCTTCCTGCCCCTACTATCGCTCGCTTCACGTGCTTGCTGCCGCTTCAGCTCTGTGGCTCGCTGCTATCTGCCGCTTCCTTGCTTCGGCACTGCTGCTGCTACTACTCGGTGTTATTCGTCAGCTGCTGGGTCTTCTCTGCTGCTCTGCTATCATTGCTGTCTTGCTGCTGCTTCTTCACTCTTCTTGAGTCTACTGCTGTTCTTTGGTCTGCTGTCATTGGTCGCTTCTACTCTGCTATTCTTGCTTTGTTGGCTGCTTACTTATCTGAAGGTCATCTCTTCCTGCTCCTCCCATTTTCTTTATTTTTCTTCTATTATTTCTGTTGCTGTGTTTTTGCCCTCTCTATCTCTTAAAATTTGTTCATGTGTGTGTCTTTTTTATTAGAGAGAGGAAAATAGACTAATAGTATTTTGGTATGCATAATCGATTCACCAAACCTCTGATCAGGAAACGAGATATAATGTCAAACTGATATGCATAACTTAATAATTGTAATGTTCTCCAATCGACCAACAATTACAAATAGGATGTCCTTCTCTTAACTAAAATATGCGTTAATTTATTTGTTCTGCCAATGTCAACATAAAAGTCTGAGCATGATCTAATATACATTGAAATTTATGCACGTATGAACTCAAAAAAGTTTCAGATAATTCACATGCTACACAAACTCCTTCAAGGAAAAACATGGATTATAAGTGATCCATACTTGACTTCATGTATCAGTCAAGACGAGGCAAGGGATAATTCTAGCTTTTTTTTTTTCTTTTTTGTTATTCTTTTTTCCAGAACCTTAAACTTTTACATGAGTATATTATTAATTTGAAAATAGGTTGAAGGGTATTTGAGATTTAATTAATTAATTTGGTGTAAAATGAGAATATATTGATTGATTATTTATTTTACATGAGTATACTTTGTAAGTTATTTTATTTTTATTTATTATGTATTGATTGCAGTAAGGTTTGTGTGCAGATGGAAGAAAATAATAATGATGCAGAGAAGATTATAAAAGACGATTTTGAGGATGGTGTTCAAAATGAAAGAGGAGGTAGACGTTTGAGATCAAATGTTTGGGAATCATTTTTGAAACTACCTGGAGGAAAAAAAAGCGAAGTGTAGATATTGTAAGAAGGAGTATGCATGTGAAAGTATTAAAGGAACTTCTACCTTGAGAACTCATTTGAATATACGTTGTCCTATGTATAAAAAAATGAAGCCTAAAATTGATGAAAATCAAAGTGCTTTAGCTCGTGAAAAGGGTGTTGGTAATTCTAAGCTTGTTTCTGTAAGTTTTAGTAAAGAGGCTTGTAGGAAAGCACTTGTAAAGATGATTATTAAAGATGAGTTGCCTTTTAAGTTTGTGGAGTCAGAGGGGTTTTTGGAGTTTATGGCTACTTGCTGTCCAAAATTTGATGTGTCGTCACGGAGGACAATTACAAGAGACATTCTTCAATTATATGAGAACGAGCAGATGATATTGAAAAGTATGTTTAGTGCAAGTCGTCAAAGAATATGTATCACTAACGGATACTTGGACTTCAATTCAAATGTGTAACTACATGGTGATAACAGTCCACTTTATTGACAAAAAATGAGAGTTGCATAAGAGAATACTTAGTTTTGTACCTATTTCTAGTCATAAAGGAGAGGCTATTGGGAAGCTCATCGAGAAGTGTATAATTGATTGGGGTATTGAAAGTTTATTCACGATTACTATTGACAATGCAAGTACTAATGAAAAAGCGGTTAATTATTTGAAGAAGAAGTTGGGAAATTGGAGTCGAGATTCATTACTTTTAAATGGTTCGTATTTACATGTAAGATGTTCAGCACACATAATAAATTTGATTGTGAAGGATGGGTTGGATGTGGTAAAGACATCAATTGATAGTGTTCGCAATGCAGTGAAATATGCTAGGTCTTCCCTATCGAGGTTACAAAAGTTCAAAGTGTGTGTTGATGCGGAAAAAGATTTCGTATAATGGGTTTATGGTGTTAGATGTGCTGACTAGGTGGAATTCAACATTCTTAATGTTGAGATCTGCATTGAAATTTGAAAAAGCATTTGATAGATTGAAAGATGAAGATGACCATTATGTTAACTGGCTCGGAGCTGATGGAGATGATGAGAACGAGAGCGAAAAGAATAAGGTAAGGCCACCGATGGAAGAAGATTGAGACCATGCAAGAAGGTTAGTAAAATTCCTATCCATCTTTTATGATGTGACCTTGAAATTTAGTAGTTCTAAATTTGTGACTGCTAAAATTATTTGAATGAGATATGGAAAGTTCATATTCATTTGAAGTCTCTTAATGATAGTGATGATGTTTTGCTAAGTTACATGGTTAAGCCTATGATAACAAAATTTGCCAAATATTGGGGTGATAATTTAGAGAAGATCAACATATTATTGATATTAGCAGCAGTACTTGATCCTTGATGTAAAATGGACTTTGTTACATAGTGTTTTAACAGTTTGTATGAAACTAGAAGGTTGAGGAGTTGTGTAATAGCCTTAAAGAGTTAATGATGAAGCTTTATCAAAGCTACAATTCTGGTGATCCGAACAGTGTTGTTAAGACTAGTTGCATGGTTCAAACTAGTGGAATTAGTGAATGTGCTAACTCTAGTTCTCTTGATCATTTTGCACAATATAAAAAGATGAAAGTCAGTACACAAGATGGATATGGTGGGCAAAATGAGGTTGAAAGATACTTGTCAGATAAAACAGAAATGATGGGTGATAATTTTGATATTTTGAATTGGTGGAGTTTGAATTGGCATAGATATCCAATTTTGTCTCAAATTGCCAGTGATATTTTGGCAATTCCAGTTTCTACCGTTGCTTCGGAGTCGGCATTTAGCACTGGGGGTCGCATTCTCGAACCATTTAGGAGTTCTTTGACTCCTAAAATAGTTGAGTCCTTAATTTGCACTCAAAATTGGCTTCGATCTACTCTTTTCGGAGATCACATAATAGAACCAACCGAGCAAGAAACTGAATTTTATGAAGTTATTGAAGAAGGTAATAACATCATTTGTTAACTTTGGAATTTGAATAATCTATTTGTAGTGTTCATTATTATAAATATTGTTCTCATACATTAATTTTATTTCTTTGTAGAATTTGTGAGACCATTACTAGAACAAAGTAACAGAGGATCAATTGACAATTAAGTGATGTTTCAGAATAATAGGTATCACTTATTCACTTATACATATTTAATATATTATTTTTATAGTTATATTTATGCTTATTTTACTCATTTCAATTTTATTTGTGTAGATTTAAGTTGAGAAGTGTGTGGATGTTAGAATTTAGAAGTTGTTAAAGTTGCTGGAGAATAGAGATGGTGAAAAAAAGGAGGAAGGATGATTTTTAATTTTTATGTTGTATTAGTTTTTTATGGTTGATTATATTTTTTTTATTTTTATGGTATGGAGTTATGGATTGTATGGAGTTATAAAATACCGAATTGTTGAGAAAACCGAACTGAAAAACTAAAATTGAACCGAAAAACTGAAATCGAACCAAAAAACCGAAATCGAACCACAAAAAACTGAAACCAAACCGAAAAACTGAAATTGAACCTAAATTGAACTAAACTGAACTTTCGGTTTCGGTTCGGTTTTTTTTCATAAATGTTTTTCGGTTTTTTTAAATTTCAATCCGAATCGAACTGAATTTTTTAATTTATTCTAAGACCGAACCGATGCCCACCCCTAATCTTTATCAAACATAAAGATCAAGATATATTTGTTGTACAAATTTATGTTGATGACATTATCTTTGGTTCCACAAATGAATCTATGTGTAAGGAATTGTTCATCTTGCATGAGCAAAGAATTCAAAATGAGCATGATAGAAGAGTTAAAGTACTTCCTTAGACTTCAAATCAAACAAAATAATAAGAAAATCTTTATTAATCAAGCTAAATATATGAAATATCTAATCAAAGGATTTGGCATTAATATCTTAAAGACTAAAAACACTCCAATGAATATGACAATTAAGCTCGAAAAGTATAAAAAAGGCAAAGAGATTGACATCAAAATGTATCGAGGCATAATTGGAGCTCTACTTTGCTTAACCATTAGTATACCTAATATCATATTTAGTATATGTTTATATGCAAAATTTCAATCATATCCTAAGGAATCTCATTTGTTTTTAGTCAAAAGTATTTTTTGTTATTTGAGTGGACCATTAATCTTGGCCTTTGGTATCATAAGAGAACACATATTGATTTAACCTATTACTCGGATGCCGACTTTACCAATTATAAAATGGACAAAAAGAATACTAGTGGCACCTATATTTTCTAAGGCATTCAATTGTTTCATGGTTTAGTAAAAAGTAGAATTTAGTTGCACTATCAACTACTGAGACTGAATATATTACCATCAATAATTGTTGCGCATAAGCTATTTGGATGAAACAAACATTTACAAGTTATAAGATTAATCTCGATCATATAACTATCATGTGTGATAACACCAATGCTATAAAATTTTCAAAGAATTTCATTCAATACTTTAGGACCAAGCATATAGAAGTTAGATATCAATTTGTAAAAGATCTTGTTCAAAAGAGAGACATTGCATTAGAATTGGTTTTTACTGGAAAATAACTTAGTGATATTTTTACAAAACTCTTTTGTGAAAAATAATTTGCCTAATCCGAAATAAATTTGGAATAATGATATTTTCACATTAACATTTTTTTAACATAATATTTAAACTACTAACATGAATGATCTTCTATCTTTGATGATTATATTATTTATGACTTTTTTGTGTTCAATATGTTATAAGCTTGATTTTATAATTTTGAATGTCCATCTTCATGTCTCATACATTAAAAATGGATTTTGAAATATTTTAGGATCACAAAATTGTCTTGGAATAGATTAATATTTAGTCGAAAATTAAAATTGGTGTGCAAAATATAGAGTAAACGGTTAATTGCTTGTATCAAGTTAACTAATTGAAAATAGAATGTCGATCAATTGTAGCGAATAACCACTTTAGCCAAACAGCTAACCAGTTTCATGTTAAACACATATTGGTTAATAATAGTTCACCAGTTATTTCAAATGGCCGGCGATTTCATGAGATTAGTCATTATTCTTATGGTTCCTTCATTTTTCCTATTGTTCTTCACTTTTTCTCTCTTTAAACTACGGCCACTGTCTCTCTCTCACTTTAATCTACCATTTTTTTAGCGTTTTATTCTAAAATCGTCACTTCCTATCCATTAATCTTCTCTTAAACATCATATTTATATCATTCAAACTCAATTTCATCTACTAACACCAAAAATCCCAAATCGAAACCCTAAGTCTTAACCATCGTTTTTCCTCAAAAATTGACTCACTCTTCCATCTTTATTGATATACCTTCACACTATCTTTCTCTTCTTTTTGATAGGTTTAATTTTTTCCATTTTTCCAAATTCACCATTATTGAGTTTAAATGGCTGGTGGTGACTCCTCAAGAACGGGTAAGAGGTAAAAGAATATCGGTAAGAAGAGAAGCCAACTTGTTTAAGACATTTTTGAGTTCGATATGACTCATTTTTCGACCCTTCCTATGGCACAATGGTTCTACACTCGATTCATGCATCGTACAGTATTATCCTTTTTTTTCTATTGAAGTGGATAGTATTAATCAACTCTCTATTTATGGTAATAGTCTTCAGGAGTTAGATGAACATATAGGGTAGAGTAATGTGCTAACCTTTGAAATAATGTATACCCCAATCTTGTTAAGGTATTTTATTCGTACACGAATATTTCAACTAGTAATCAAAGATTGAATAATCACCGATGTGTGTAGTGTTCCCATTGAATTTGAAGTCCGAGCACTTAGTACTATCCTAAGAACTGAAAATGAGGGTCTAAAGCTTTATATATCTAGAATAAAACTTCTATTCTCTACATTTTTACATGTTAGGGGTGTTAAATTCCCAATTCCTATACTTATAAGTCCGGGTTCTACATTTTTACAGTATACTTCAGCATGTAGTTACCCCTCGTAAGGGAAATGCTGATGAAGTTACCCAGTTATATGTTGGCATGTTGGATTGTATCTTACGAAAATGACGGGCTAATATTGGGTACCTCATCTATCGATATATGCTTTGTATACTGGAGTCAATAACTATTTACTTCTATATTATATCATTATTACCTAAATTCTACGGCACTTCCAGGTTTTCTTTGATGAACCAATTTTAGAGCATTATGAGAAATTGGGGGATAATGCCATCTTTAGCTTAGGATTTGACAGGAAGAATGGTCAATGGATTAAGGCTCTTTCCGTAAAAAAAAAAATAGTTTTATCTTGATCACTCATGCTATCGTCGTATATTGAATGATGTCATCTCTGCTTATCAGTTGCTATATTTCACTACATCACTGCAGTCTCAGGCCTAACAGGCTCCTGCTTTAGAAATACACACTTTGGAGGCACATGCTCCAGCTTCCAGAGACAATCCATTTCAGGAGCTATTGAGAGAGGTTCTCACCTTATCTGAACAATATACCCGATTTCAAGAGCATGTACTTGATGAGCAATGATAGTTATTTGACGAGCAGCAGTGCATTTACGATCAGCAGCAGAAGATCCTTGATGGGCAACAAACTGTCATCGACAATCAATGGTATATTTTCGAGGCTATTGCCTATTGGGTTCTCTTACCCCCATTTACCATTACAGCCACATCAGTAGCTTTGGTTTTTATATCTTTTTCTTTGTTTTGACTGATTCACACGAAACATCATAACATACATTGTCATTCATCATATATTTTATGATTATTCATTTTTTATTTTGCAATTTGATTGAAATTCTAAGATGCAACCTAAAATGAGGAGAATTTGATAAATGTAATTTCAAGCAACAACTAAATAAAAATGATAGGGTAAAAGAAAGCAAACTCGAGAGTTTTTAAGTGTTTCAGCAAACCTCGCCTACGTCTACGTCTCCAAGCTAACAACGCTTGAGGATTTTACTATCAAACCTCCTAAGGCCTCAACTTCTTACAATTGACTTTAAGGTGTCAATTAACTTTTACAATAGTGTTGTACTCATATACACATTTTCTAAGTGTTTTTTACGCTTACAATATTATAATCTTGATGAAAAATTTAAATATTACAACAAAACTCTCATATAGAATAGATATACAAATGATGGCTCAAGTATAATCCAATGTATGTGCAATGGCGAAAGTGAAAGCTCAAGAGTGATTGTATGCTCAAAATAGATTTAAAAAATAATCAAGAAGAATGATAAAAATGAGTTTGAATTGAATTTTTATAGTCTTGGCTATCAAACTAGTCGTTATGAGCTTTTCTAGAAAAGTGTTAGCTAACCGCTATGCTACCATTAGAGAAAAGTTTTTCAAATATGATTTGCAATCGGTTAGCTGCTAGAAAATAGTTGGCTCGCCGCTAACTTTCTGGAATTGCAACTAGTTAGCTACTAGAAAATAGTTTAGATAGCCGCTAACTCTCTAGAGTTTGAAAACATACATGTAACAGAGGCTGTTGACCACTTTAAACACCCAGCTGACCACTAACTCTCTTGAATCAATTTTTCAACACTATTATGCAACCAGTTAACTGCTATAAATCAGCCGACTGGCCATTAACTCTCTGGAATTGATTCACAGTTTTTTTGAAATTAGATTTTGACCCTAAAATACATTTTGAAATTTAAACTATGGCTTAAATCATGTAAGTATATTTCCAGAATAATGAAAATATATTTATGAAGTCAAAGCTTCAAATATTTTCAAGTTGGTCCTAAAGACTTTAAAAATACCTATTTTGATAAGATCATTTATATTTTAAAAATATAAAACCTTTGTTTATGTAAAGTAATGATTTATGAAAAGTAACTTGAGCTTTTTAACTTATTAACACACACATACACCAAATGACACTAACTTTACAATAATTATGAAATTGATTGTATAAGTTAGCACTTATCTTACAAAATTTCTTCAAGTGCACTATTTTTTTATGATCAAGCTTGATTCCATTTTCATAGGATCTGCCTTCAAAACCATGTGAAATGGTAAAATATTAAATAACCAAATTACCCTTTTTTCGCATGTGGTTTGTTATCATCAAAGTTAAAGATTATATAACCTTTTAGGCCATTGAGGTTTTGGATGACTTGATGATTTATTATATTGAGTGGGGTACATCTCTTGAGGGAGCTATTTTAAATGTTCATAATTATTAGTTTCAAGAGAAATGATTTGATAATGAAGAGGGAAAAGATAGTGAATAACAAGTATTTTGAAGTATATATTGGTATATTGTGATGTTGAAGGTGCATATTGAATTTTGAAGTGCATATTGGTATACTAGATGTTGAATTGTGCATATTGATATTGGAATGTTGAAGTGTATATTGGCATTGTAATGTCATACTTAGCGAGAGTTTTTCATTTCAATTGTTAGTTATAAATCTTGTATATTATATTTATTCGGGGAGTTTATAATTGTTTCATATACTGTTATAAATATCAAAGTACATGAAGTGTTTGTCACCATCAAAAAGAGAGAAGATTATTTACCTATACAGTTATAGAGTTTTTCTATTTTGATGATAATAAATCATGTGTCATGGGTAAATTAGGCAATACATATATTTTACAATCTCATTGACCCTTAAATTAAAAAAAAAATTATCCATGTGAGAACAAGCTTAAGCACATCAAGAAAAAGACAAGCTTTAAGGGTACTAAGCTTAGGAGAATTATATTAGTATATCTCTTGTAAAGCTCATAAAATCAAGTAAATGCATTCAGCACTTAAAAGATAAAAATCATTTCTATAACATTTTCATGAAAATCTTTTTCATTAGATCATAGTTTTTAAAGAAAATTAATTTTTTGAAATTAAATAATTTTAAAATCTATGAACTTTTTTAATGAATGAGTTTGTGAAATTTGAAAATCTAGAAATGGGTTTATTTGCTTCTTTATGAAAGTTTTTGGGTAAAATTAAGATTTTAAAAAGCTTAGCAGTTAACCGCTTATGAAAACGGCCAACCGATAACCTTGAAGAGGTTATGGTCTAAAATGGTGAACTATTTATGGCAAGTAGCTAACTGATAACTCTTGGAAGAGGTTTCAGAAGGCAAATGATGAAATGTTTATTTAAAACGGCTAACCAATAAGTTTGGAAGAGTTTATGGCATAAAACAACTAATCATTTATGTAAAGCAACTAACTGATAATTCTTGGAAGAGATTCTGGATTCAAACGGCTAACCGATATCTTTTAAACAGTGATATGACTGTGCATGATTTTCAAAATTATCATAACAATAACTTTCCATATAAGCAAATAACAATTCGTTTCATATGAGGCGGTTAATCATTAGTGCACATAAAGTTAATAGCGACTAGTTTTCTTGTTCAAAATGTTCAAAGTTAAATCAAACTCATTCAAAACAACTTTTATAAAGTCTATTAACCAAGCATACAAAATCACTCTTGAGCTTCTATTTACTTATTCATTGATACATTTTGAACTATCATTTGCCTATATTTTCAACTTTATACATCGAAATTGAGTGTTTCTAAGTATAGGAAACACTTGAAAAAGAAGTATGTCTATTCATCTCAAATTGTAAAAGTTTATTGATACATTGGAAGTTTGTTGTAAACATCTTGAAGCCTTGCTTTGCTTAAAGGCCCCGTAGGAGGGTTTTTCCGAATCACTTAAAAATCTCGTATTTGCTTTCTTCTCCCTTATCTCTTTAAATTTATTCATTATTGAATTTTTTTAAGGCATTAGTTTGAATTGTTTTGTGATTTTATTTGTCTAATTTTTACATATCTAATTCACCCTCCATTGGATTGCTTAGATAAAATGTCTACTTAATATTAATTTTTTATAATTAATTTAATAACTCAAATTTCAAAATTATAAAGGAAAAGTAAATTAACTTTTTTCATATTATATGTAAAAAATAGAATAAACAAATTGATTTTAAATCGTCTAATTATCTAAAGTTATAACAACCCTTAAAATCTTTATATATTTATTATAAAACTTGAATCTGTCATTGACTCGTTATATATATTAGGTAATACAAATTTATTTCATGAATTTTAACTTGAAGCCGTCACTGACTGATTATAAAATCTTTTCAAGTAACATAAATTTCTTTTATAATTTTTTTTTAAAGATTTTGATCACTGATATTGGTGCCTAGAACCGAATTATTGATTATTTGCATATTGTATTATTAGATCTTGTTAAACATGAAGAATATTAATATTTTCTTTTATTGGTTATTATATTTTTAAAAAGCCTATTTTTGTACATTGTTATGTATTTTAAACTAAAAATATATAACAATTATGTCAAATAATTAATACAAATTTACTAGAAAATATGGGTTTTGTGTAACATAGTAATAGTAACAAATGAGTTCTAGTTTGCATATTTTGACCGAAGTTAATCGATGGGTCTAGGTGTATAAAATTTTATATAACACGATAAGAACACGATATGAAACCGCCCAAATATGACCCAAAAAAAAAGGTGCAAGTACTTCTCAATCAACAATTTAGCAAGGAGACATGTAGGACATCCAAAGTTAAAGAAATCAACGAAGCCTCCAGTGGTGACTCGATACATGATCAAAATCTTGGTAACTTGCACCATCTTGATTTGGGTTGTGCCCAGTCCATGTACATAGGGGACCTAATCTTTTTTTTTTTCCTTGCTCTTACGTGATTGGGACACGTTTGATAGCCTGCATAATATAGGATAAAAGCATTATTCACATTAAGCTAAGTGTTGATGTGGTTTTCTGGTTGCTCTCAAGTAGTGATGTTGTCGTCTGGTCACTGGTTGCTCGAGTAAGATTCCCGACTTGTTCCTACATTATTCCGTTCACTGAGGTGGTGATGCCTTCCGGCCTATATCCATAGAAAAGTATCAGAGGTCTCCAGGTATTTGTCTGGTGAAAACCCTCCGATGCTCAAGTCAGTAATCGGGTTGATTCTTTGTAAATTCTCTCTTAATCTGAGAAAAACCAGAAAATAGAAGGTTGAAAAAGATAAGGAAGAAGAATCCTTTTACCTCACCCTTTGTTTGATATTTATCATATTTTTTTCCCGCCATCCTTACTTGGGTGCCAACCCCTGCATTCATTGTGCTTCATTTTTTTGACAGCTATGGGTCACAGTGGCATAACTTAGGGGTGCGGGGTGTCAGATGGTTATGGGTTCCTGTGATGTAATGATGATACCATGTAGGTATGTGTGAAATGATAATGTCGTGGATGTGTGTGATGGTTATCGGTAACAGTGACAACACCCTATGGTGTGGGGGTGCCTGTCAGTCATCGGTCGTCGTGACGAGATGTCAGGGTGAAGGGGCGTCTGGCGGCTACTTTCTTCTTCTCGGAGAAAAGCGTTCACCGTCCTGAATTACAAGTGTGGGGCTGCCATGCTTGGGTTTGCTCTGCTCGAGCTTTGGTCTCTTCTTGTTCTTGGTGTTGTTCATAACACGACCAGGGTTCGCTCGATGGTTGAGGATCTTTGTGACCTTACCAGAGTAGAATGGGAATATCCGAGCTCGACTAGCTTAGATCATTACCAGCTTTGACACCGAGCAGGGGTGTCTTCGTGCTAGTGATCAAGTCTTCTGTACTGGCTGGTTTGCCCTTGTGCAGGCCTGCTTGGCATTCCCCAAACACTAAGACTAAAACATGTTTGGCTCTAAAACTATATTGCATTAACTTATAAAATTAATGCGGTCAAATCCATATAAATCAAACCTAAGGTGTGGGTTAGGTCTACACTGCATCGCATTATAAAGAAAAAAATTAAAATTAAGAAATTTTTGCAATATTTTCACGTCAATCCTTCACGATGAACTTCATATCACCCAATTCAGCACCATCACCTAACAACCATTGCTCGACACCTTCAATGTGTTGCGTGCCACTGCTCCACCAGCTGCAACCTACTCTACCAGAAGCGACCTACTCTGTGGAGAAGAAAATTCCTAGAGAATAAGAAGAAGAAGAAGAAGAAGAAAGAATGAGAAAAAAAAATGAACTGAAGAAGACGAAGAAAGAATGTGAAAAAGAGAAAAAAAATGAATGAAGAAGAAAAAGAACTGAAGACGACAAAGGAATATAGTATAATACAATACAATGCACCAAACGTACCCTTACTTCAAACAACAATAGTGAGTTTTTCTTAATTAAATACGAAGCTTAGGATAATTCATAATTAATTAATAAAAAAATTAGAGGTTGCTCGATATGAACTTCCTCCATAATACATTCATTTAAGAAAAAAAACTCTTATGGTGTGTTTATCAATCGTAATGAAAATGGATTAAAATTAGAATAAGAAATGAGAAATAGAAATCAGAACAAGATATTTACTTGAGTTGTTGGAATCGAAATCGAAATTAATAGGTTATGTTATCATTGATGTATTTAATTTATTTTGAAATTGAAAATTAATTATTACAAGCTACTAAATTGACTTAGTTAATTATTGTCAAAATTATCATTATATTTGTTAACAAATGTTATTATTATCGTTCAAAAAAACTTAATGTTAATAATAATATTATTATTAATAACAACAACAGTAGCAATAAGAATAACAATAACAATAAAAGCAAGAGTAGATTTCATATTACTCCCTCATATTACTCACTGCCTCGCCAGTCAGTGTTCTTCCTCCTACTACAGAGGACGAGAGAGTAGTCAGAGAAGCTCCCCCGAGGGGTCCTGGCACCGCTATCCCCATTAGGTCTAGAGCAGCACACTCCAGGGAGCGGAACGTCTTCGCCGATCCCTACGTCAAGGAGTTCACCAAGCACGTGGAGCAAAGCTTTGTGGACGAGCTGGAGTCCTCTAGCCTTAATGAGCTAGCCAATGTCTTTCAGTGCTCCTCATGCCAAGCTGCTGCTGCCTCCACCTCCTTCAAGATAAAAGCTCTGAATTTCAAGAGAAAGATTAGAGGCAGAAACTAGAGCTTAAAGAAGAAGCTGGAACAAGGAGAGGAGGAGTCGGCAAAGCTCCACGCCGAAATCTCTACTTTTGAGGAGAATGATGCCATGGCAGAGTCAAAGGCGTTCCTGCTCGAGAAGGAGTTGTCCATGGTCAGGGATGACCTTGTGAGTGCTAGGAAAGATCTCGACGTATAGAGATTTTCCTTCAAAAGCACCATGGAAGCCGAGACTTCTCGTCTTTAGAATAAGGTAGACTCCTTGGGGAACCAGCTTACAGAGGAGTACAACAAAGGGTTGACATTCTGCTATGAATGCATCATGTCCGTCTTGGGTAAGGAGTACCCCGAGCTGGACATGTCCAAGCTCGAGGTGGGGGTGGATGCCTATATGAACGAGCAGAATACTAGGAGCCAGGAACCAAGGGATCCCACTCCGCAGGTGGAAGTAGCCACCGCAAGACCTGAAGATGTTGCTCCTTCCACTGAGGAGGCTTAAGCTGCTCCCACTGTCGAGAATGATCCTCAGGCTGCCTCCTCTTCTCAAGCCCCCGATCCAGCTGCTAGCCTGCCTGCCCCAGCTCCTTGACTGGCTTTTGATTGATTTTTTTTTTTTTGTACTTGTAAGCTTCGCCAATTTAAAATGAATGAAATAAAGAAAGCAAGTTTTTCACTTTTGCCTTCGTATCTTTAATCTGTTCTAAATTTTCTGCGGGATAAACTTCCAGCAAGCTTTTAGCTTTTCCCTTATTCTTGGGACCCTGGCCTACTCGATTCATTTTACTCATTTGCCAAGATATGAACAACCTGACTTACCCCTTATGAATTTCAGCTGTTTTTCCTTAACTCGAACAGGCCTTAAGATCTTCTAGTCGTAGTACCTTTCTCGGCGAGCTTATCGTGCTCGAGCCCATCCTGGTTGTGCTTGGCTCTTTGTCTCGCCTTAAGTTAGGCTTTGAGACTTATGGCCTTTAGCTTTTATTAGCGAGCTTATCTTGCTCAAGCGTTTTCAAGCTATGCTTGGCACTCTGTCTCGCCTTAGGTTAGCCTTTGAGACTTATGGCCTATAGCTTTTCTTCGCGAGCTTATCCTGATCGAGACTTTGTGGCTATGCTTGGCACTTTATCTCGCCTTAGCTTAGGCTTTGAGACTTATGGCCTTTAGCTTTTCTTCGCAAGCTTATCTTTCTCGAGCCATTTTTGGCTTATACTTGGCACTTTGTCTCGCCTTGAGTAGGCTTTGAGACTTATGGCCTTTAGCTTTTCTTCACGAGCTTATCCTACTCGAGCCATTTTTGGCTTATGCTGGGCACTTTGTCTCGCCTTGGGTAGGCTTTGAGACATATGGCATTTAGCTTTTATTAGCAAGCTTATCTTGCTCGAGCCATCTTTGGCTATGCTTGGCACTTTATCTCGCCTTAAGTTAGGCTTTGAGACTTATGGCCTATAGTTTTTTATTTATTTTTATAAGCTTTGATTTGCTCGAATTAGATTAATTTTGGAAGTGTTTCTTCTTACTTTTATTTATGAACAAAATTTTATACACTTCTATTTTGAAAGAAACTGAATATCGACACCTGTAATATAAGAGAACTTACTGGAAATACTTTATCAGATACTGTACAATCCATGACCTTTTTACTTCCCATCCATCTGGATAAGATAGCCTGTAAGCCCTAAAACCGGCTACCTGTGAGACTCTGTAAGGACCCTTCCAATTTGGGCCCAACACCCCTTGCCTGGGATCTTTAGTGTTCTGGTTCACTCTTCTAAGCACCCAGTCCCCCACTTTAAATTGGTGGATGTGTACGTTCTGATTGTAGTAGCGAGCTAACCTCTGCTGATACTCTTCCACTTTCATTGCCAACCTCTCCCTTCTTTCTTCCAACAGATCCAAATTTTCACAAATCTACTCGTTATTCTATTCCTCATCGAAGTGCTCCGTCCGATGTGTGCCTATCCCTATCTCTGTTGGGATCATTTCTTATGCCCAAATGCCAAGGAAAACGACATCTCCCCCATAGCGGTCTTGTGTGTGGTTCTGTAAGCCCACAACACACCAGGCAGCTCGTCCACCCATGCTTCTTTCTGCTCTCCCAGTCTGGTTTTCAAGAGACGCTTTATAGTTTTATTCGTAGCCTCCACTTGCCCGTTTGCTTGTGGATGTGATGGCGAGCAGAACTTCAACTCTATTACCATATTTGTGCAGAAGTTTCTGAACTTGTTTTTGTCGAACTATCTCCCGTTATCCATGACTAGTGCGTAGGGGATTTCGTACCTGCAACTCACATTTCTCTAAATAAAGTCAGTGATTTTGCTTTCAGTAATGCTGCTCAAGGCCTCTGCTTCAACCCATTTAGTGAAATAATAAATCGCAACCACGGTATGTATTATGGATGCTCTTCCCTTTAGTAGTGGTCCGATCAGGTCAATTCTCTATTGGGTAAATGGCCACAGTGAGTTCATCACAGTGAGGTTTTCTGGTGGTTGAGCTATGATATTGGCGAAGCTTTGACAACTCTTGCAACTCCTGGTCTTTTCTTGTACGTCTTGGTGCATTCTGGGCCAAAAGTATCATTGCCTCAAGACTTTGAAAGCTAAAGACCTTGTATCAGAGTGGTTTCCATAAATCCCTCGTGTACTTCCCTGAGCACATAGTCAGCTTCTTCCTTGTCCAAGCAGCGTAACAGCAGCAGAGTGTATCCTCGTCTGTACAATACCCCGTCGATCAGTGCATACCTTACCGCTTGACACCTCAGCTTTTTTGCTTGCTTCTTATCAGCAGGTATTATCCCTTCCTTAAAGTAAGAGATAATTGGATCCATCCAGGTGCTACTCGAGGTCACGTTCATCACCTCATCTTCCTTCTCGATACTCGAACTGGTCTTGATCTCCACGGGAATTGACTTAGACATTTTAGGGTCTGACACAGCGGCCATCCGGGCTATCATATCTGCTCGAAAGTTTTATCCCCTTGCAATCTGTTCCACCTCAGCTGCTTAAAACTTCCCCACTAATTGCCTCACCTTCTGAAGGTAGGCCTCTATCTTTTCGTCTTTCGCTTGGAAGCTTTCGTTAAGGTGGTTTGTCACAAACTGGGAATCTGTTCTGCTTTCACCACTAACGCAAGTTTCAGTCCTGCAATGACGGCCTCGTACTCAGCCTGATTGTTAGTGGCTTTAAACTTGAGATTCATGGCATATTGTATTTTCACTCCTTCAAGGTTGAGAAGCACTACTCCCACTCCCGCGCCTTGATCCCTATATGATCTATCTACCGTGACTATCCACATCTTGCCTAGAGCATGCTCTTCAACTGTTCGTTTGTTGTCTGTGCCTTTTTCTAATTCGGTGCATTCAGCCACAAAGTCTGCCAGAGCTTGCGCTTTAATTGTTGTCTGAGGCTGGCAGCTGATATCAAACTCACTGAGCTCTATTGACCACTTTACCAGCCGACCTGAGGTCTCTGATTTGTACAGGATTTGCCTAAGTGGCTGGTTCGTCAAGATCACTATTGAGTGTGCTTGGAAATAAGGTCTCAACTTCCGAGCTGCTGTTACTAATGCGAGCGTCCATTTCTCTACCTGTGGATACTGAGTTTCAGCTTCCAACAAGGCTTTGCTCGTGTAATATACGGGGTGTTGTACCTCTGACTCTTCCCTTATCAAGACTGAGCTCGTTGCCCAGTGTGACACGACTAAGTACAGGTAGAGGACTTCTCCTGCTCGCGGTGTTGACAGTAACGGGGCCTTTAACAAGTATTCCTTCAATTGCTGGAATGCCGCCTCACACTCAGGTGTCCACTTCATCTTCCTCCCCTTTTTCATCTTCTGGAAGAAGATATGGCACTTGTCCGCTACTCGGGAGATGAACCTAGTCAGGACTGCTAGCTTACCCGTATGACTCTGTATCTCCTTGAGGGTGCGCTGGGATTTCATGTCTACTACAGCTCTTATTTTCTTTGGGTTGGCCTCAATTCCTCTGTTACTGACCATGAAACCCAAGAATTTCCCAGAACCTACTCCAAAGGCACATTTCTCGGGGTTAAGCTTCATTCTGTACTCCCTTAAAAGTACGAAGGTCTCTTCCAGATACTTGACATATTTTTCTGCATCCCTGGACTTGGTGATCATGTCGTCCACATAAACCTCCATGGTGCGGCCGATCAAAGGTTTAAAAATCTTGTTCACCAACCACTGATATGTTACTCCTGCGTTCTTTAAGCCGAAGGGCATGAACTTGTAGCAGACCAAACCTTGGTTGGTGATAAAGGCCGTACATTCTTCATCTGGCCCAAACATGAAGATTTGGTTGTAGCTGAAAAATGCAACTATGAAGCTGAACAAACCATGTCCTTTGGACAGGTTTTGTTTGAGTCTGTAAAATCCACACACATTCTCCATTTCCCACTAGCCTTCTTCACTAGTACTACGTTCGATATCCATTCTGGGTAATTAACTTCCCTTATGAATCTCGCATTTAACAGCTTTTCCACTTCGATGTTCATGGCTTCATATCTTTCCTGGTTAACACACCTCCTCCTCTGCTTTACTAGCTTCGCATCCCTTCTCACTACCAGCTCATGGCATGCCACCTTCGAGTCAATCCCTGGCATGTCCTCATGTGACTAGGCGAACACATCAGAATAGGCTCGCAAGCACTCGACCAGACTCCTCCTTAGCTGCTTGCTTATGCCCGAGCCGATCTTAACTTTCTTCTCTTGGTCGTCTGGTCTTATCAAAATTTCCTCCAACTCTTCAACGGGTTCTTGTCTCCCTTTCTTTGACTCACCCCTAGCGTCTAGCGATGTCACCTACATCGCCTCTTTAACTGCTGTGGTATAGCCACTTCTCGCGACCCACTGATCGCCCTTAACAACCCCTACCGCTCTGTTCATGTGATATTTCAGTGCTAAGTAGTGGGTGGACATCACTAATTGACTGATCCTCATGAAAGGCCTTCCTAATACTGCCTGGTAAGGACTGACCTCATCCACAACCACAAAGTCCAGCATCATATTCCTCTTAAAGGGCTTAGAGCCCATGGTCACTAGTAGGTTCACAATCCCTAGAGGGGGGTCAGCCTTCCTCCACCAAATCTTTTCAAGGATGTGCTCGTGTGCTCAAGCCTCGCATCTGCTATTCCCAACTCATCCAGGGTATACTTGAAGAGAATATTTGCTGAGCTTCTCGAGTCCACCAGAATCTGGTTGAGCTCCTTGTTTATGACATTTGCCTTTATAACTAGGGTATCCTCGTGGGAGTATAGAACCCCCTCCTCGTCCTCCTCCGTCCACATGATTGGAGCTTGCCTGGTTCTGGCCTTCTTTGCAGCAGGCATAGTGAGCAGGACCTCCCGGCTGGAGGAGGCATATCGGCTATAGTTTTTTATAGCTCTGTTCGAGTCTCTTGCCCTTGTCGGACCCCCTGCTATCACCCTCACAGCAGGCTGCTCGCGGTCCATATCACAAGCTCGGTCATCCTCTGCGTGTTATCGCTATACCACCGAGTGTCCTCCCTCAATGAATTCTTCCAGGTACCGATTTCATACTAGATCCTCCACTAGGTTCTTTAGATCGGGGCACTACTATATTGAATGGCCATGATCGTTGTGAAACCTGCAAAACTTGCTTATGTCTCTCCTATTCGCTGGTTTGGACATCGGTGTCAAGGTACACAATAGACCTCGTTCCTCTATGACATGGAACATCTTCTCTAACGACATCTTCAAAGGGGTGTACTGCCTGTAGGTAAGACTTTGGTCAATCATCTGCATGGGCCTATCCCTGGGAAAGTTTTTCGCGTGTAGAGGTAGTGGACGATCAACTCTGTCGTGGCTCTGTATAGGCCGATTCGTAGGGGGATTACGGGGCAGGTTGCCACTAAATTGACGATAATCTCTCTGGTCCCTACTTGGAGACCTGCAGAGTGGAACATGACCCACTCGCTGTTGGGGCCCCTCTGATAAAGGATGTAGGGTGCAACAACAACAACAACAATATTAATAATAACAACAACAACAACAATAAGAATAACAATAACAATAAAAGCAAGAGTAGATTTCATATTACTCCCTCATAAAATGATAATTTTCAAAATACTCCCCAAGCTACTGTGAATTTCGACTTTTCTCCATTTTTGTTTAAATGGTAAAGGAAAAATGGGGCTGCATTGATGAAATTCATTTTTTGTTTTCTTAACACAAAATTGTAGTAAGTTAATGTTTACAATAGTTTGAGGGGTATTATGAATATTGTCATCTCATGAGGGGATAATCCGAAATTAACCCTAAAAGCAACAACAACAACAATAATCATCATCATCATCATTAATGGTGATCAGCATGACAGCAATGAGATCGACGAGTTGCTGGCAGTGATGGTTCATTTGTAACGAGATTGATTATTATTGCTACTAGTTCAACATTTCCAATAGAGATTAATGATTGAGGAGATTGGTTACTATTCCCACCCTTTTTCTTAAGAATCAAGTTTTCATTCTCAAATTTTAAATTTGTGTGATTGTATGTTCTATTCTCGTTCTCCCTTTTATTTTAACAACATGATGAAAATTATGATTCCTTAATCGCATAAATAAACACACCATTAGCTTCCATTTGATATAATATAAAGAAGAGCACGAATGTGCAAGAAAATTCAAAATGGATTCAAGTTTAGCAGCGGGTGTAAATGTTCATTTTTCAAATAGACATAATTATTGCCATCAAAATATGTAATTAAAATATTATTATCACTTACTAACATGAGCAAATCCTAATCTAAAATGAAAGGGCGAAGGATTTAATAAACAGGCCCAGTCTGTCAAGAATGGGCCAAACTTAGACTGGCATACCATTCTGGAGCTACTCCAATAACGTTGTATTCTTGCACAGGTGAAAAGCGAAAGAATCTTGAGTACATGAAAATTGGGTGCCCAATTAAAATTGACACGCTCTGAGCCTCTGTCCATGAAATGGGGCGAGTGAGTACTCATTGTCGCAGAATGGCAGATATCAATGATATAAAAGTTATTGTTTCTAGCAAGAGATGGGATAAAGTTAGTTTTAATGTTACTAAAAAAATGTTACTCAATTTATTAAAAAGAAAACAAATTATCTTCTTCTTGCTGACATAATTTCCTTTGTCTCCCATCCGTATATGCAACTAATGATTTCTCATTCATCTTGCGAGGGTAATGGAGTTTTTGATTAATTTTTTAGCAAATCTTTCAAAAAGTAGTTAAATTTGTCTAATGCATTTTGAGGAAATTAAATTAAATAATAGAAGAAGATAGAACAAAAATCATGTTATCTTTTAACTGAAAAAACTTACAGAGAAGCCAATCACCAACAGTCACGCACACCCCATTGGATAAAAAATAGAAAATTTAAAACATGTAATTAATAAACAGTATGAACATTATAACCATTAATCAAATCACCTTCTCTTGTTTTTGCTTCCAACCAACAATGTGAAATAAAACAGAACCCTAAAGAAGAATCCCCAAGCAACAAGAATCCACAAGCAATTCCATTTGCTAATGTCTGTGATTCCCTGTTGCGTCAAAATGTCAGAGGCAGTAGTCACGCAAGTGGAGCTTGTAATGTTGATCCCCAAAGCATTGCTCATGCTTTTCAACAATTTCAATTTCATAGACATGGGCAGTGACCCCAGCGGCGTGTTATCAAACATTTGAACTCCGCGAACAAAGCATTTGTTCGGATCATCAAATTCATTTTGTAAGACTCCTTCAAATGGGTATTTCACTAGAGAAATGTAATGAAACCAAATCCAATATGCAGGGATTCTGTCCCGGGAAATGAAGAAGCCGCTGAAGAGGAGGAAGTAGGCTAATATGGCGACAACGACAGTGAACGCAAGCATAACGTGAGAGACTACACCGGAGAGGAATGTAACGAATGAGCTTCCGGCCCAGAACGAGGCCAAGATCATGAGGAAGAAGAAGATGAATCCTGAGAAGCCGCCGGCGAGGCCAACGGCAAAGAAAGTTACAGCAGCAAAGGTCAAAGACAAGACTACCAAAGCAGGAATGGAGATGATGGAATGAGCAAGAACGTATGATGAGCGGCGATATGCATTGTAAGCAGTTTCTCTCATGAAAATGTAACGTTCTTGAAGGAAAACTGGGATTGCTTCAGCACAAGTGTAGAATGTTGTGACCATGGCAAAAGCAAGAAAGGCTATGCGTTCTTGGACACCTTTGGGTGAATTGTCAAGTTTCCAATAGATTGTAGCCAGGATGATCCCAGTAACAAGAACGGCACCAAATCGAATTCCGAATAGTTCAGGCATTCTTCTTGAGTTTGTCATGGATCTCTTTGCAATAACAATCATTTCAATCCATATTGGATTGGCAAAAGTTGGAACTGAAGATGTCAAGTCTGCGCCGGGGTCAGTAGTGGCACCGGAGACTAGTTTACCTCTTGAAACGCTTTGCCTTATCGCGTCCGTAAGCGAAATACTTGATTTGGATTCCTGATTATTAGTCTTCGGATTCTTGGTTCTCTGCCATGACTTGTTGAACTCTACCAAGTTCGTAGTTCCTTCAGGAGTTTCTTCAAGTTCACGGATCAAATCAAGAGCAAATTCTGTTCGGTTCTCGTTCTCAGGAATCGGATGACCAAATTGGGAAAAGAATTCCTGAAGATTTGCTGGCGACCCGCCGTAGACTGTATTTCCATGTGAAAGTAATATCAAACGGTCAAGTAAGTTCAAAATTCTGTAACTTGGTTGATGAACAGACATAATAACAATGCTTCCACTTTGTGCAATTCGCTGCAAGACTTTAACAACCATAAAAGCACTTGTTGAATCAAGGCCAGAAGTTGGTTCGTCAAGAAACAGCAGAATCGGGTCGTGAATTATGTCAATTCCAATAGAAACTCTCCTGCGTTCACCTCCAGAGACTCCTCTGTGTCCCTCATCACCAATCACAGTCTTAGCAGCGTTTCGAAGGCCCAGCTGATCGATCAAGGCTTGAACTCTGGCCTTCTTCTTACGCTTTGAAAGCGAACGAGGAAGCCTAAACTCCGCGGAAAACATGAGCGTTTCTTCTACAGTTAGCATTGGGAACAAAAGATCATCTTGCATTACATAAGCGGAAATCACCTTCAAAAGACTTGACTCCAAAACTTCACCATTCAAAGTCACAGTCCCTTTCAAGCTCTCCTTTGAAATCCTGTCCGCTAAAGCATCGATCAATGTTGATTTCCCGGACCCACTGGCCCCAAGAACGGCCATGATTTCACCTTCTCTGGCTTCACCGGATGTGTCATTCAACAAAACCTTATCCGGAGAATCAGACAAGCCCTTTCCGCAAAAGGGAAGCTCAAGCTTTTGTCGAACTTTGACGCTGTATGTTAAGTTATTAAATGAAAGAACAAAAGGGTACGAAGATGGGGCAGAGCTACAAGCATTACTTAGCTCAATGATTTGATGATGATGATCAATTGCAGTGTTGTCTTCGGAAGTATCTGCGCCTTCCACACGCTTTAAAAGCTCAGCAAGCGAGGGAGAAAGTGAGGGTCTGCCTCTTTTTGGGTACTTTTGGTGCTGTGCTGGCTGGTATTGGTTAAGAAATGCGAGGCTGTCGCCGGCAGTAGGCTTCGCTTGCGGCATGCTCGAGCCCCCAAAACGAGACATTTGAGTGCGTTTCTGTTGGTGGTCTCTAGTTGCAAAACTCACAGTGCAAGTAATTTATAGAAGTAAGAGAGATGGTTAGTACGTTTTGGTGATTCAACTATCTACCTATTGCTTACTGTATACTTCTATGCCAGCATTAGTGAGTGAGAATGGTGAAGGCATTTAAATAATTGGAACACATATAGTTTGTATCACAAGTGACTTGCCATTTACAGATGAGCTCTGTAAGATTATTACATTAATTATGAAAAATAAAGGTAATTAATATGTGATACATGTCTTAATAATTATTATTGACACATCAATTAAGATTTAAATTATACATTTTAATTATATAAGTGTAGACTCTACATCTTAAAATTCAAATTGTGAATTTTGTAATCCGTTGAATGATTATGCAACGCTTTCTCCAGAGAGTTGAGCAAATTCTTCATTTTTCCTTTATACAATTCTTTATTTAAAAGATTGTTAATCCGTATACATAATCAAGTATGCCTATAAATAATGTGGATTAGGGCCGTAATTTTAATTTTATTGAATGAAAGGGATCATTTTCAAAGGATGACAATTATGAATATTTTTGTATTATGCTTTTCTTGTTACTAAAAATACTGTAACAGGGCAGGAAATTAGAGCGGATTTATTTGCTTAAATGGTGTTTATTCTCTAATCCTTCACCAAGAAAGGCAAGTTACAAAAAGGGGCCATTCGTTTATTAGATAATTATTGGCTAATTTTCTGCTTGAAAAGACTGGTAAGTTGTCAAACGCATCCTCATTTTCACACTGTTTCTACTTCCTACTTCTCCTCTTGCTTCCAAAATAATCTCAAAACTCTAAATTGGCCTTATCAGTTTAGTTGCATTTGTTTATAACAGGAATATTACTAACCAATCAAAAACTGAGATTAGCAAAAGCATTTGCACTAGCAATTAAATCTTTTTCGTGTATCATGCAATCTGCAACAATAAAATTGTTAATAACAATTTATTATTTTTTATGTTAATTATTGGAGTAATAGATCCTCAGTGGTGACCTACAATTCCTAATCTTTAATCCACACGCCTTCATTTCTTCACGGAAACTCAATTTTGACCCTCTTGTTTTTCTAATTTTGACTCAACACTACAGTTGTGAAAAATACAACCATCAAATTTTCTTTTTATGTGCAATTTGTTAATCAAATACAAGGATGATTTTATCATTTAACGTACGTAAATGGTAGGTCTGGGTGTTGCATCTACTATGAAAATGGCGAAATGGGTGATCATCTGCTTGTAGACTGAGTAACTAATTAATTAAAATTTCTAAAGAGCCCTGGCTCATACGCAGAATTGTGGTCAAATATTTTTTAACAACTCTGCGTTCCAATTCCAAGAAAAGCCTTTTGCTGCCGGCTGTCTTATCTTTGTTGAACCTAAATATTTTCACAGGTGGAATGTGGAGTATGGAGGTGCCATAATGGCAAAAGTTGTGTTAAATTGATTGAAAAATGGGCCAATTAATTGAAATAAATGACATGTCTTAGAGAAAATGGAAACCAAAAATAATTTTTTAAGAATATAGAAACAAAATAAAAAATCTGTCGATAATACTATACATATCAAATTTTTTATCTTAAATAATTATTTTAAATAATATAGTATATATCTTAAATTTTTTATCTTAAATAATTATTTCAAATAATGTTGTATTCATCAATTAATTAGTAAAATTAAAATAAATTAATTATATTATCTTACGAACTAATTAATGAATATCACAATATAATTATTTAGGATAAAAAATTTAAAATATATAACATTATTCAATACCAATACACTACAAATAAATCTGATAAATGAAAAAAAGTTTAGTAAGTATTCACTTTGGTCAAATACCCAATGTAATTTTTTTTTTTTTTTACGCTTAGTTAAATATTATCGACGCATATATGTTAGTAATGTTATACGAAAATAATTGACATGTGCATGTTAAGAATTGAAAAATGGTAACAACTAGCATTTAAGACCTTTTGTTTTAACTTTGTAGATTTGCCGCCACATGTGACAAAATAAATTCAGTACACATTAGACTTTCGTGTTAGAAGCTAATAGAATAATTTTTATAGATTTGTGTTTCGGCCAAATATTATTGGTCCTCAACGTGGCCAAATTTTGGCTAAGGGGTGAGTTGCTTTTTACTTTTTTTCACCAATAACTAACCGTGTAATGGCATTGAATTAATTGCACCAATCACTTGTTTTTGTGATTCACTTACGAACTGTTTGCATGCTTTTATTTCTTGTTACATTTTAATCTTGACGTACAAAGAATTCGAAAGTTTCTTTTTTCCTTTTTCGATCCTCCTCATCCTCAACAAACTCTTTGCTTATGAAATTTAGAAATCACGATCCTGCAAATTAATACCTCCAGTATATGTGTTTATCAATCACATTATGCCTGAATTACATAAACTTTATGGAAATAAGAAAAAAACATGCATTTATATTCCTTAGCATCGAAGTATATAATGCGTACACTTTATGCATATTATTAGCAGCAATTAGGTGCAGATTTTCAAGTTATTCTCGATATATCTCTAAGTTACATATATTTTAAATGTATGAATCTAAAAGTTCCAACTCCCAGTGGTCCCTAAATTAAGGTTTGCAAGAATTATGTTTTTCTTCACCAAGTATCAAATTTTCATAATAATATCTATATATCTAGTATCATTCACTTAAGTGGTGTTCCGTTGAATATTGGACTGGTATATATATATATATATATATATATATATATATATATATATATATATATATATATATATGTATATACACACACACTCTTTTATTCGCCATAATATTCATTTCTTCCTTCTGTAACCAAAGGCTATTTGTATATACAAGTTCATAATATGAACATTAGGTATATCCAAGAAATGAACCTAAAAATAATTCGACAAAAAACAAAATGAAATGCTGCCCCAGATCTCAAGTAATTAACATTAGGTAAACCAACCCAGTGAAATTGCAGCTCCTTATTTATATCTAGAAGTTTCTTGTTCCAGCATTTGAAAAAGAGGACAGTCATTGGGTGAGCTCTCCTTCGTCCTAGTTTGACTCTTTTCTTTTTCAAAATATTATATTAAATGTTGATGCAATTTTTTCCGCGTGCCTCAACAGTGCTTCGAACCTTCCAACAAAGCCTCCAAGCTGCTCGAGCAGACCGTTCAAGCCTTCTGCTCGCGGCTTCAAACAGTGCCTCCAAGCAGCTCGAGCAGGGCCCTCTTGACCTTCGCTCGCATGGATACAAACAAGGCCTCGATCGCTCGCTCGCGATAAGCTCGATCTCGAGCAGGATTGCCTCCTTCGTCCTGCTCACTGCCTTCTTCGTAATGCAGTGATCTCCTGACCTGTACTCACAATGAACAGGGTCGGGGTCGCCGGCAGTCTCACGAAACCCTCCGACGCCAAGTCGAGAATCGGGTTTATCTTTTGGTATCTCCCTTAGTGAGGGAGACCGGAAGATGAAAGGGTATTATTTCGCCTCCCTTTTGGATAAGTATGGTGTTTTAGAGAAAATCGGATGAGAGAAATTAGAAAAGGAAGAACCTGTATCAAGTTACAGATCCCTTTCCCGGAATTAGAAAGTCCAACCTTCGGTGAATTAGAAATGCCACCCTCTTTTTCGGTTCCATTCTTCCAACCCTCGTAACGCTCTCCTTCGCTTCCTTTTATACTCCATTTTTCCCGCCTTTCCCTTTCCAGTCAGTCCACTCCCACGCTAGTGGTATCCGGGTCCCTCCGACAACTGGATTGACTTGAATATTCCCTGTGGATGAGCCACCGTCCCCTTTACCCAATTCACGTGGTCGATCATCATGCCTGCAAGTGCGCTAGGAATTATGACACCTTGAAAGCATGTGCCACCCACTAGCAACAAGATTCCATCGCACCACGCGGGACCCCGGTCGACATTAAAGGTGTGCTGTGATTCTTAAAAACGGCTCGGGTTGCCTTGGCCTGGTCTCACCTGGATGTGCTCGAGGATCCCTTCGAGCAGGGAGAGATGTGCTCTGGCCTCGACCTTGACCATCTTTGACCCGGACGAGCTCGAGCAAGGAAGGAATGCTTAGCTCTCGACCTTGACCATCTTCGACCCGGACGACCTCGAGTCAGTGATGGAGTGCTCTGCCTCGAGCATATCCGAATTTCCGGATCTTGACCGGCTTTGACCAGAAGGTATGCTCTGCTAGTCAGCCCCTGGGTGTTTTGCTCGAGCCGGAAGATCTTCGAGGGCCCGTCCGATATTTTACCCAAACACCGGCCCCCGCTCTAGTCTTCGAGCGAAGCGAGATAAGACCGAAACTCAAGCAGGATGGGTCGAACTCGCTGCCTTTTACGCTTCCCCACGCTCTTCTTGCTCGGCCCGTAGTTGACCGTGCTTGGCTCGCCACGCGGGACTTCGGCCTCGTATTCTTCATGAGCTTCTTCCGCCGGGTCGCAATGGACCTAGGCTCCTTCGCCGCCACTCCCGCTCGGATGTGCTATCGACCGAGGTGTCTTCGCAGCTACTACCGCCGCGTGTAATCGACCGAGGTGTGTTCTGCAGCTACTACCGCCGAGCCCTTCTTGAACTTCGCCGGGCATCCAATTGACGCGAACGTGACACCGTCCTACCGGACTTCGCCGAGGAGTTCTTCGGATCTTTGCTCTACCGCAATCGACCAAAGTATCTTGTTAGGTTACTCCTGCTCGCCCCGCAATCGACCAAAGTATCTTGTTAGGTTACTCCCGCCGGCCTCGCCATCGACCCAAGCGTGGCACGACTCCGCGATAGACTTTAGGCTTGGGACTTCCTGCCAAGGAGTTCTTTCGATCTTCCGCCCGGCCTCGCAATCGACCCAGCTTGCTGACACTCCCGCCGGCCTCGCACTCGACCCAAGCATGGCGCCATCCCGCTGGGATTTCCGCCAAGGAGTTCTTCTCGAACTTCGCCCGGCCTACAATCGACCCAGCTTGCTGACACTCCCGCCGGCCTCGCAATCGACCCAAGCAATGGCGCCTTCCCGCTGGGATTTTTGGCCAAGGAGTTCTTCTCGATCTTCCGCCCGGCCCGCAATCGACCCAGCTTGCCGATACTCCCGCCGAGCCTCGCACTCGACCTAGCTGCAGGCACCGTCTCCGCTGGGACTTCTTGCCAAGGAGTTCTTCTCGAACTTCGCCCGGCCCGCAATCGACCCAGCTTGTCGATACTCCCGCCGGGCCTCGCAATCGACCCAAGCAATGGCGCCATCCCGCTGGATTTCCGCCAAGGAGTTCTTCTCGATCTTCCGCCCGGCCTCGCAATCGACCCAGCTTGTCGATACTCCCGCCGGCCTCGCAATCGACCCAAGCGTGAGCACCGTCCCGCCTAATGACTTAGGCTTTGGGACTTCCGCCAAGGAGCTCTTCTTCACTTCTCCCGAGCCTTTTAATCGACCCGAGATCTTCTCGATGATACTCCCGCCTCGGTTTTCAAATAACTCGAAGCTTGGCACCGTCCCGCCTAATGAGTTAGGCTTGGGACTTCATGCCGAGGAGTTCTTCTTCCGCCGAGCCTTTTAATTGACTCGAGGTCTTCCGATGATACTCCCGCCTCGGTCTTCAATCGACCTGAAGCTAGCACCGTCCCGCCTAATGAGTTAGGCTTGGGACTTCATGCCGAGGAGTTCTTCTCGCTTCCGGTCTTCATTTTGAACTTACATTATGAATGCTATTCTTATTCTTACATACATTTATACTTTTACATATCCCATCTTGGACGTAAATCTTACATTAGCATTTTATAATACAAGGGACTTCACTCGAAATACTCCTTCAGGAGTCATGTGCTCCACTGCCTCTCGACTTCTCGTCCGTCTGACGAGCCAACCCAGACGCCTCCCGGTCCTCACTGATTCCTCGACTTTGCAGCCTTTTCCTCTTCGATTTCATATCCAGCTCATCCGCTCATACGCATCCGAATATGAATCTGATCAAGGACTCGCAGTTATACCACGGTCTCCCATCCGGATTCCATCTTTTAATCCTCTCGTAGCTCGGGTGGTTGAACGCACCAAGATCTAGGACCGATCTACGGTATCTTTGATAAACTTCCTGAGGGACTCTCCTTCTTTCTCGCCTCACCTCCGATAACCCATCATGTCATCCTCGTGGTCATCGCTACTCGGAATTGTTCTCGCGAACTCCCCGCACATCCTGCTCAAAACTCAAGACGCTTCCCTGGAGTCTCATGGTACCATTCTCTCGCCTCTTCCTCAAGAGCGAGCGGAAGGCCCCACACCTCCGGTCACCGATGCACCTTGCACCTCGCCATGTCGCTGAACCGCTCTATATGTACTAATGGATCACTCTTTCCCGAATATTTCAGATCCGGAAGCGAAAGTCACGTGGATCGTGGACACCCACGATCTCCGCGTGAGAGTGGAGATTCGTTGTCCAAAGATTATTCGCCACTTGACTCTTTCCGCTCTCCAAGATCCTCCACAACTCGTGCCAACTCACAGCACTCTCTCCCTCCAACTCCTCCACACGAGAGGTCAGGTCAGATCCCGCAAATGTCGACGGACCCCTTTCCTCCATGTTTGTTTCTTCTCTCACCGCAACATTTGGTGCCCTAGGTCTTGGCTTCATCTCCCGTGATTTTCCCGAATACGAGCATTCCCTACCGGACTCCGGACATCGTTACATGCTTTTCTCTCGTCCTTCCCCGAATTCTGTAATAGGAGGTCATAGTTTCGATCCGCTTTTCCATCCGATCCATTCTTTCCTCGGATCTCTCTGTTCGGGCTTCATGCACACCTCTCTCAAAGTTACCGATTCTTCCTGACTTACTCCTCTTCTACCGCTTCCCTCATCGCTGTGTCGTGGTCTTCAATGTATTAGAAATCAGCTTTTGTGCCGATCCCCACGCATCGGCGCCAAAATGTTGATGCAATTTTTCCCGCGGCCTCAACAAAGGCTTCGAACCTTCCAACAAAGCCTCCAAGCCGCCGAGCAGATCTGCTCAAGCCTTCGCTCACGGCTCAAACAAGGCCTCCAAGCAGCTCGAGCAGGCCCTCGACCTTCGTCATGGATACAAACAAGGTCTCGATCGCTCGCCGCGATAAGCTCGATCTCGAGCAGTGATTGCCTCCTTCGTCCTGCTCCACTGCCTCTTCGTAATGCTGATCTCCTGACCGCACTCACAAGAACAGGTCGTGGGTCGCCAGGCGTGTCCCGACGAAACCCTCCGACGCCAAGTCAAGAATCGGGTTTATCTTTTGGTATCTCCTTAGCTGAGGGAGACCGAAGATGAAAGGGTATTATTTCGCCTCCCTTTTGGATAAGTATGGTATTTTTGAGAAAATCGATGAGAGAAATTAGAAAGGAAGAACTCAGATCAAGTTACGCATCCTTTCTCTCAATTAGAAAGTCCAACCTTCCGTGAATTAGAAATGCCAACCTCTTTTTCGGTTACATTCTTCCAACCCTCGTAACGCTCTCCTTCGCTTCCTTTTATACTCCATTTTTCCCGCCTTTCCCTTTCCAGTCCGCCCACCCCACGCTAGTGGTATCCGGGTCCCTCCGACAACCGGATTGGCTGAATATTCCCTGTGGATGAGCTGCCGTCCCCTTACCCAATTCACGTGGCCGATCATCATGCCTGCAAGTGCGTAGAATTATGACACCTGGAAGCACGTGCCACCACTAGCAACAAGATTCCATCGCACCACGTGGACCCCGTCGACATTAAAGGTGTGCCGTGATTCGAAAAACGGGCCGGGTTGCCTTGGCCTGGTCTTGCCCAGATGTGCTCGAGGATCCCTTCGAGCGGAGAGATGTGCCTCGGCCTCGACCTTGACCATCTTTGACCCGAGACGAGCTCGAGCAAGGAAGGAATGCTTAGCTCTCGACCTTGACCATCTTTGACCCGGGATGACCTCGAGCTGGTGATGGAGTGCTCGGGCTCGAGCATATCTGAATTTCCTGAATCTTGACTGGCTTTGACCAGAAGGTATGCTCGGGCTAGTCAGTCCTCGGGGTGTTTTGCTCGAGCTGGAAGATCTTCGAGGAGCCTGTCCGATATTTTACCCAAACATTAAAATTTATTGATATTACAATAAAAAATATATTTGTCCGATTATTTTCTACATGTGTAATACAGAACCATAAATTATACCCTTTTTTGTTTAAGAAAAAATTAAAAAAGGAAAAGAAAAAGTAGTAGACAGATACAAGAAATCTCATTCATTAAAAACATCAACCCTTTGCTCTTAATTATTATTTGTACTTAAATCACTATAGATGTAAAGTACATTTGTAGATCAATAAGTATATTGCCCAAAAAACTAAATACATATACACTTACTTTTGTTGGTTTCAATATTCCTCCGTCACATGTTACGAATATCACTTGCATCATTTAAGGCAAACACACAATTCTATATTGACCCGATGTTAAAAATATCCGCCCCGGCCGGAATTGACTTGACCCGAGTGATGCAAGCCAGCAGGTAATCTCCGGCCCGCAGATGAGGTTGGGTCCATCTTGGGCATCACTGGATAAGTTCAGGTCCGACCGGATTTTATTAAAATTTTATTTAAAAAACTATAAAATATATATATTATTTTAAATAATTATATTTATTTGACACATCTATTACATATAATTAAAATTTTAAATATTTAGAGTTTATATTTTTATGTCTAATTTTATTAAAATAAATTTAAAAATTATAAAAATAAATTAAAAATATATACATATAATATTATAAAATATAAAATTCAAACTTTTTTAACAAAAAAATGTCCAGACTGGGTCGAGGACAGCCATACCCGAAACTAGACTTTGCCATCCCTAACTCCAGCTGACCACTCAAAAGGTCAAAAAAGATATGGTGACTTATTTGTTGTGTTGTAGACTTGTTATTATTTGAAATTGTAAGTAATAAATCTTTTTTTACTTTGGTAGGGCTATATTTTGAGTCTTGCTTAATTACATTATCTATAATTTTTTAGTGAATTATAAGTTACAAATAATGTCTTAGAAGCTGCCTTATATTTCATAAGCATCAGACTTATTGAAACACACCCACAATTTGCTGATCTTTTAAGGATTACCAACACATAATAGCTTTAAAATCCCAGCTCGTCACTAACTGAATCCCTTATCAAGGACAGCTTTGCTATTTCTGGTAGAGCTAATCCAATTTTCATCGTTGAGATTTTGTTAATGTTAGTAACAAGAGTTGTTAATAATTGATCGATTTTGTGTTAACATTCACACAAAGAAGTTTTAATTTCGTGGTTCATGCTATTTTAGATATATTGAAAGAGCAATTAGATGTGCTAAATCAATAATATAGCTGGGTGGTCCAAATTCTTAATCCATGATGATAAAACAACCAACTAATTAGCAAAATTGTAGGAAGCAAAAATCAATGTAAAGGAAATCAAATAAGTAAGAATAAAGTCTCAAGTGATTTCATGTTTTATATATATATTTTATATATGATGATTAGGTTGAAGTATTTGATAAATAATTATTATTGTAATTTTTAATTAAGTTAATTTTACTTCATGCTTAATAATAAAAATCCTATAATATATATATCTTAACTATGAGCATTTCTTTTAATTAACTCGCGCCATATTAAAGTTCGAACTGAGAATCTAAGCCGTAAAAATGGTGCCCCTTTACCGCTGAAAGTAGATTTTGGCTTAAATTAAAATATGAGCTTAAATATGTCCGACATTCGTACTCACATTGTATTATTGCGAAACTCGTTTGAATTGTAAACTGCATTTTCATTTTCCCTTCGGTTTTAAAGTTATATCATCGAAAGTAGTACCCAATAAAATAATATGACTTAACTTTCAAAATTTTAATGGCGGAATGGCATGGTTGAATATTTTGATGATTAAGTTTGACTTGTTCATTATTTTTACTAAAAAATTGAAGTAGTTAAGAAAAGTCACGACTGACAGATGATGACAACATATCTTATCTACGATCACCATTGTTATAAATTAGTTATATTATTGCCGGTACAGCTGAGCTGTGTTTATTTGGTCACCCAATAACTAAGGTTTCTTCAAGTGCATTCACTAACATCACAATTGCCTCTCAATTGCCTTTCCTTTTGCCAGAAATGGAGGGACCATTAACGTTTGTGGAACAACTCTTACAATTCTAAAATGGTGATGTTGAAGTTCCTTATGTGAGTTTTGCTCAACCACCAACTCATCCCACCAAAAGAAGATTAACTCTCATTCAATTGCAATTCCCATTAGTAGAATGTGGTTTTGAGTCCTTTGACAAAACCTATATAAGATTAGATAACTAAAATCGAGGGCTAAAGCCTAAAAGAGACAACCTAAGCTAGTAATTCTTTGTCAACACTATGATACCATCCTGCCTATCCCTCATTGTGAAATTTGCCGAGGGTTATCGATGGAAAAAAGAGCAAAAAAACAAAAAAATATGATTCAAGCAATGTAATGTGTGGGAGGATCATTGGAATGATACTAACCATATGATGGCGCTTCACTTGCCAGTCGTCTCACTCTGATTTTGGTTTTGAAGATCTTCTTGATGTTTGAGATCTGCTTGTACATCTCCCGACAAACTTTAGAACCTCATCGATCAATATTACAGGGAATGCAATGGCCAATACCAAGAGCCACTCGTTAAAGCTTAAGGGCACGATACCAAAAATTTGAGCTAGGAATGGCATGTAGAGGATCAAGAAGTGCAGGCCAAAGGAAATGGACATTGCCAAAAGGAGCCAAGGGTTGACCCATGGGGGCATCGTCAATAGGCTTCCATCCTCAGACAGGGCATTGAGGGAGTTAAACATTTCAATGGCGACCAGCACAGAAAGAGAAAGTGTCATTGCTTTTACTTTGCCGCCATGGAAGTAATCACAAGGGTTATCATTGAAGTTGAAAACCTGATTCCCAGCTGTGAATGGAGAAACGGTAAAATTCCCCCAGGATGGGCACTGGCCCCAGTTAGCAAGCTGGGAGTATGTGACAAGGCTGTGACCATCGCCGATGAGATTGATGCCCAAGAAAGAACCATGTGTATACCAAATGATGAAAATGCCAACCGTTGCTATTCCAACATACAGCCCGATAACCTGTGATGAGTAAAAATACAAGTTATAGATACAAGTAAACAGTAGAAATCATTTAATGTTCTAATGTGAGAGTTAAATCACTTAGAACATGCAAGAAACTGATAAGACAATACCAGATAGCGGAATAAGATCCAAGCAGAAATTAGTGAGTCATCACCCCGACGAGGGGGCTTCTTCATTATGTCTTTATCTGGAGGATTGAATCCCAATGCTGTTGCAGGAGGTCCATCCGTAACAAGATTGACCCACAGAAGCTGTACAGGTATCAGACCTTCAGGAATACCTAAAGCTGCTGTAAAAAATATAGAGGCAACCTCACCAATGTTTGAAGATATCATGTACCTGAAATAGGTGTTAAAAACTCACTTAGCATAAACCATTGCATTAGAACCTAGGAATGAATTCCAAGAGTAATAAATGTAATAATCACGGTTTAATAGTAAAATTCGGCCGACAATCTCCTTCAAAGTGGTTATGTAAGACTGGAATAACACGATATTAGCAGTCTAGGGTGTTGTTTGTAGAGACTTACGGAGCTGGGCCCTGTAAACATCATCATCCAAACACTGCAGTCATTATACCAGTCGCCTCGGTTGAGTTAGCTAAACTCAATCAAATCTTGATTATAACTCATTGGGGTCACTCAGCTGAGTATTCATAAGATTGGCTTCTTTTACCCATAAATGTTTCAAAGAAAAGGCTTAATAGGATATGATTGAAAGAGTGACCATTATTTTTGGGACTAAAACCTTTATTTATTGTTCTTCAGTCTATGAATCATTAGATCAATTATTAGTTGCTGCCAAGCTTAAAGAGCTGATTTGGTTATTGTAAAAAGAAAACATGATGTCACAATACTTTCCAGAGAAAGTGAATTTTTATTATTTTAATAATATGGTTATTTACAATATGTTCAACATTATTTTTCAAAGAACATAACAGCCACAAATCAAGAAAAATGCTCATCACTGTTGCACAACAAAAACAATTAATAATTGGAGGGGACTACTTAGCAAAAGGGAAAAAGGAAGAACCAACCAACCTGATAAAAGCCTTCATGTTGTTGTAAATGGATCTGCCTTCACCAACAGCAGAAACAATTGTACTAAAATCATCATCTGCCAATACCATGTCAGAAGCTTCCTTTGCAACCTAGATGCAGAGAAATGATGAGAATCAATGGGGAGGAAAAAAATATGGAAAAAAAGTTAAAACTATAGAGCAAAACTCTTTAAAACAGAGTAATCATCAACATCCATCATTCCCGCTAAGTCCCCGCTCAAACCACTTCAGAATAGGCAACATATGTCCGGTTACATAGTTTGTACCATTCCAGATTAACTGAAATAACATTTTATCCAACCAATTGAAAAAGAATTTCTTCAATTACCTCTACTTCTAGACCTTACATAAATTTCCAGAATTATCTAGCAACGCATTTGTTTGACAAGTCACCTTCCGACTGAAGGTCTGTTCTACTTAAATGAGATGTACCTTTGAAAGTAATACAACAATGATGTTTGTATAAAAAGGAGGGAAAAAGAGAAACTACCTCTGTTCCAGCAATGCCCATGGCAATTCCAATATCAGCCAGTTTCAGAGCAGGAGCATCATTCACTCCATCACCAGTCATGGCAACTACCTCCCCATCTTCTTTGAGCAGTCTCACTATCTCTTGCTTGTGCCTTGGTTCAGCTCTAGAAAACAAAAGCCCACCGCTTTGTCTTAAATGGGCTTTCTTATCATGCATCTCCATGAACTCTTTGCCTGTCAAACTTTTCAAACTTATGTCTTCATTACATTCAAATACACCTATTTCACGACATATAGCTTCTGCTGTGTTCTTGTTATCTCCTGTAATAACCATAACACGAATTCCAGCTGCTCTACAGTCCTCAATTGCTTGATGAACCTCATTACGAGGAGGATCCTGTGAAGATTTAGAGAGATAACTATCCACAGTCAGCTCATAAATATAATCAAATTACTAATAGAATAATATATATACTAGATGTGTTAGCACTCACCCTCAGTCCAACCAAGCCAACAAAAGTAAGTCCGCCCTCAATTGTCGCATAGTTGGATGGATTAAGTAGAAGTATATGAGCTGGATGATCTTCATTGCCATCATAGGTTTCAAAGTCAGGGAGCTCATCTTTGTATGCAAAACCCAAGCATCGTAATGCACCAGTTGACATTTCATGAAGTGCATCTAAGATAAGGTTCCTTGAATTATGATCTAGTGGTACAACTGAACCATCAAGCAACTGCATCTTGGTGCTCCTTTCCAACACATTCTCCACAGCACCCTGCCACATCAGCACTTCATGTAAGAACTCTATAGAATTTTGTACAAATGTATCATCATTGTTGTAGAGGAAAGCCTCCCTTCACTGTTGGCAACCTTCCATTACCTCTGGTTTTTACTTTAACCATGAAAAAAAAAAAGAAATTGCAAAACCGTGTGCCATTGTAAAATATGGAATAAACCAATAGATAGAGTGCTATTGGGACATCTATATTAGGAAATACTGTTACATTTTTTCCTTGGATCCTCATTCAAGGATGGTGGGAGCAGACAGAGAGAGAGAAAGATCTAGTGGGATAGGGAAAGAGCACCTTGACGAACAATGATTTTTTCCCTGACCAGGAGTTGACAATAACACTCATGGATTTCCTGTCACGATCAAACTCAAGAGTTGCAATTCGACGTTCATATTCATTCCACATTCGGCAGCAACCTTAAATAACATTAAACATGAAAGAAGAGCATGTAAATTTTCTAGTTTTAAAAGTTTTAATACCAAGGGAAAGTTAGGGAAAGAAAAAAAAAATGAAAGTATATCATGGTTTAACATACGTAGAATTTCACGACCACTTGTTGATTTGTAATCTCTAGATCCTTCAGGGAGGCCCATTTTCTCAACTAGAACCTGAAATGACAAGAGGATGAATCCAATCAAGATTCCAAAGCAACTACCATTTCTTAAACAAAATGGATCAACTCCAATATAGAAACAAAACAAATTACCATATATACCAAACACATACTTTTTCAATTGCATTTGAAAACGGGTAGTTCACTATGTATGCAAGGGCACGAGAAAAACAAAGAAGGCTACGAGAAACAATAGGAACAATTATCACCTTTGATATCATATAGCATTGGCAGATCAATAAACAAACACAGTAAATCAAATTCACTAAACAGAGACAAAT
This sequence comes from Murraya koenigii, assembly GCA_025617385.1. Lineage (NCBI taxonomy): Eukaryota > Viridiplantae > Streptophyta > Magnoliopsida > Sapindales > Rutaceae > Murraya > Murraya koenigii. The sequence continues at coordinate 11,991,536 of CM046819.1, forward strand.
TTTGGTAACAAATGCATGGTGAATAAATCACATTAACCAAAAAATGATTCAAAATTGATCACATGCATGAGCATAAACATTCAAAAGTACTATATAACAATGTAACGAACAAGCTTCTGTAGAAAGAACCAAAACATAACAGTCTCACCTTAAGAGCTGCCTCAGTAGGCATTCCATGAGAAACATACTTATTCTCTGAATGCACAATACCGGCATCATTACACACCGCAGCTATTTTGGCAATCATTTGAAGATTAGCATCCAATCGACCAGGGATCCAATCATGTATCTTTCCATCATAAGGGCTATAAGTAATCCCATCAACCTTAAAACTTCGCAACTTATCCACTCCACCGCCCATGGCTACAAGTTTTGCCACTGCCATCTGATTTGTAGTCAAAGTACCAGTCTTATCAGAACAAATCACAGTCGTACAACCCAATGTCTCAACACTCGGCAGTTTCCTCACAAGGGCATTCTTTTGAGCCATTTTACGCGTACCAAGTGCTAAACAAGTAGTAATCACAGCTGGTAACCCTTCAGGAATTGCAGCCACAGCCAATGCAACAGCGATTTTCAAGTAATAAGTACATTTCTCAAATGAAAACTTGAATTTCCGCGGCCACCCATCAACATTCTCCCAACTTAGAAAGTACTTAAAATTAATTAACCACACGAAGACACAAATAACTCCAATCATCTTGGTCAAAACCTCCCCAAAATCATTCAATTTCTTCTTCAACGGGGTGTCCTCTTCGCTCTGTGAAGCAACATAAATTTGCTTATGTACTTTCCCAATCTCAGTCTCCATTCCAATCTGCGTAACCAAACACACACAATTCCCATTCACAATAGTGGTCCCAGAAAAAAGCATACATTTTTTCCCTTGAATATCAGTATCAAACGGGACGATCTTGTTCGTTTTGTTCACGGCCTCACTCTCTCCGGTCAACGAACCTTGTTCCACTCTCAGAGTCGAACTAATCAACTCTACAACTCGCATATCAGCCGGCACTCTATCACCAACCTTAAGCTCAACGATATCTCCCGGAACAAGCTCCTTCGCGGGCAATCTCGGTATTTTGCTCCCGTCGCGAATCACCGCGGCGTGCTCTGATTGGATCTCTTTCAAAGCTTCCAGAGCCTTCTCGGCGTTGTTCTCTTGCCAAACGCCGACGATAGCATTGAGGATTAGAATCATGAAGATCACTAACGGCTCCACGAACGCCGTTATCTCCTTCTCCCCGCCTTCTTCGCCGTCGTACCATGCTAAAACGAACGAGATAACGGCCGCGCCGAGTAAAATCCGAATGAGCGTGTCGTTGAACTGTTCGAGAATTAAGCTCCAGATCGACGGCCCCTCGTGCTTCTCCAGTTCATTTAATCCGTAGATCTTACGACGTCGCTCCACCTCCGCAGATTTCAAACCAATTCTTTTTCTGACTCCATAATGCTTTTCACATTCGTCCAATGATTTCGCCCAAGCCGGGAAGATCTCGGGATCCTCGCTCGTTTTTGTTGCACTTATGACTTCCCGTACCCCGTAATCTTCGCCTCCTTTCCCCATTCCAAAATCTAACAAAAAATCGAATTTGTTTTTGTTTGGAGGTCCAGAAAAAGCGAGAGAAAGTGTGAGAAAATTTCAGTGAACAAGGAAACCCGATTCTCCTCTCACACTGACACACACATTGAGGCTTTTGTGTGCAGTGCTTTTCCCACCAAGTGGCCGCTGTATAGGTGCGTCGCTGTCTTGTTTCCTTTATAGCATAATTCTTTAATCTGATTAACTTCTTTTGGCTTGTGGAATTAATTAATTTAGCATAAAAGGATTAATTATAATGGGCAAAAGAAGTTTCTGAGTAACATCCCACTGTCATTTAAATTTTCAGAAAAGAAGTGCTACTAACCGCTACCCCAAGCCGCTATAACAAGTAGAGGCAAGGGGCAATGCAATTCTGCAAGGGGGAAGCAGTTTTTAAAAATTTTTCACGTGCTGGACAGCTGTTCAATTGAAACGTACGCACCAGATCTCGTTTTGTATTAATAACATTTGAGTCCTCGATTTTTACCTAAATCACAATCAAATTATATAGTTTATACTTTATCAAAAATATATAGAGAGACTAGAGAGAGAGAATTTTTATTTCTAACCTTCGAGAATTCTCTAAATTAGAAGTGAGAAAAATTATCTAACTAAATTGACAGGGTTACTTGATGATTAGTGCACCAGTTCCTAGTTCTAGTCAAGTGTTAAAAAATGAAATAAAATAAAAACATAAAAATTTTGGGTAAATTCAATAGTAATTTACATATGAATTAATTTAGAATTTTTTAAATGCAAACAATATTTAATTCAGAATATATATTTTTATTTACTGCAGACACCTCTATTTTTTTAATGCAAACATATTATTAAGTATTACAGTTTAATAGAATTAAACTTTAATCATATTAAGTGAGAAAATTAATTCTATTATGCTACATAGCTTAGCATTATATCGGTATTAAAATAAATAAGAGCAATTACACCTGGGAATAATAATAATTATACTTCTCTAATGTAAACATCTTTATTTTAACAAAGCGATAATGCCACTGACAAATAAAAAATTATAGTTTTCAATACGCTAACAGATAAAAAAATAGTTTTTAATATATTAAAATCTATATTTTTTATATTTTAATATACATCTTCATTTTAATAAAGTAAAAATATCTTCACTAAAGAATAATTATATATAGTCTTTTTTTTTTAGTTCAAACTCTCTTATTTTTTATAATTTATTAAAATTTAACTCTTTTAAATTACACACACAAATATATATATATATATATATATATATATATGTATGTATGTATGTATATGGGAAATTTATAAAAATAGCTAAAAAAATTTTACAAATATCTAAAATAACCAATTAAACTTTTTCTATCATATGTAGCCATATATTTATTGTATAAACTTAAATACCCTCAAATCTATAAACAAAACCAACAAATCTCATACATTCTCAACCAACAATTTTCAAAATCCAACACACTCTAATCCCTAAAACTCACCCACTAATCATCAACTCATCAACTAGAAAGCAAAAAGTTGAGGTTAGTATTTATTTTACACAATGTGTAGTTTTTTATTTTTCGATTAATCAAAATTTATGAGTTATTTTAAGTAAATACGAGCTTGGAGATGAACCCAGAAAACGTGCAACAGGCGCCTGTCGCATGTTACGGTGACGAGTTACGTCCAACCGTCGCGACAGCGCCGTCCCACTGGCTTTACTGTAACTTATTACCGCGGCGATGCGCACCGTCCCACGTTTTCTGAGTTCGTCTCCAAGCTCATATTTACTCAAAATAACTCATGTTCTAATTTTTTTCTTTCTTAGGTTTAATGGAATCAATTGTTCTTCAAATATGTTTTGATGGATCATGGGAGGAATTGATGACGATCGCTTTGAGTACAGAAATGGAAAAAATAGAGTTTTTTCCGTTCCGAAAAAATGTACGTTTGATGTATTTTTTTCAAGAGTATATGAAGTTTTGCAAATAAATCCGAATGATTACAGTATTGAATTGAAGACAACTTTACAGTCGGAATGTTCTACCCAACCCATATGTTCAATACCAATGGATATAGTTGATGATGAAATGGTAAGAGTTTTAATACATATGAGCTCTAATTCGGTGAATGAGGGCTGTATCCCTGCTTTTGTTAGCAAATTTCTTAAAGTAAGAAATCAAGAGCATGTTCAAGAAGAGAACGTCGTTACACTGGCAGCTGTTGAAGAAGAGGTGTTACCGCTGACAACCTTACTGCAACAAGGTTACTCTCTCTTCCATTACAATGATGATCGCATTAATGACATGAATAATACAACGTCAAATAGCATTAATGTTGATTCATATCATAGCCCAATTGACGATGGGGACGATGATTTTGAGTATGCTCCTATTGATGATGATTATAATCATTTGGATAATTCTTACGATTATAGGGATGATGGGGATAATGAGGATCCAGTTGGTGATAGGGAAGATTTGCCTCACGTTAAGAATTGTTATGATCTACGCCGAAGTCGGCCTATTATTCCAAGGCCCCATTTGAATGGCATACAAGTTGACCCTCTTAGGTGTAATGATATTTGTGTGGGAAAGTTGTTCGATTCCAAATATAATTTAATGTTGGAATTGCACAAAGTTTTCTTGCGGGATAAGTTCGATTTCAAGGTTGCAAGATCCACATCGACACGTTTTGAGGCACATTGTACTTCAATTTCGTGTAAATGGCGTCTTTGGGCAAAAAGAGCATCAAATGAAGAGAATGTACGTTGGGTAGTGATGAGATGTGATAACATACACACATGTCATAATGAGCCGAGGGGCGTTCGTCAAGCAAGGAGTCGGGTTATTAGTCATAGTATCGCGAATAAATTTATTCAAGAGAAGCGGATATATACTCCAAATGACATCATAACAGACATTCAGCAAGAATACAATATTCGCTTATCATACCAACAGGCTTATCGGGTTAGAGAATTTGCTCTTGAGGTGATACGAGGAAGTCCATCAGATTCATATAATTTACTTCCCAAGTACTCTCATGTATTGGAGAAGGAAAATGAGGGTACATAAACTGCTCTAAAATTGGATGGCAATAATAATTTCTTGTACTATTTTATGGCTATTGGATCCTGTATCACTGGTTTTTTGCAGAGTGTCAGACCAGTGATTGCAGTAGATGGTACTCATTTCAAAGGGTTATATCGCGGAACAATATTTGTGGCAACCTACTTAGATGGAAATAATCAATTGTATCCGCTAGTTATTGGGATTGGGGATTCCGAAAATAATGATTCTTGGGAATGGTTTGTAATGAATTTGCATAGAGTTATTGGTGATATTCTAGATTTAGTCATTATTTCCGATCGATGCAATTCTATTCAGAGAACTGTCATGAAGATATTTCGTAGTGCTACCCACGGCATTTGTTTCTACCATGTCAAAGGTAATGTCAAGTTAAAATTTACGAAGTGAAAATTATCAGAAATTACAAAATAGAGAATGATAGAAACCCGCCGGAGTTGAATTCATTGTCAAAAATCCGTCCAACCATTGTTGATTGTTATCAGAAAATGTAAAATAGAGGTAGTTCGGGAATACCGAGTTTGGTTTTGAGAGAGATATGGGCATTATGGACAAAAATAAAGGTAAATGACTAAAGATGATAGAAAAAATGTAATTGACTATTTTGAATATTTATAAAAAATTTTTGACTATTTTTATATATTTCCCTATATATATAGTACTTGTTAGAGGTATTTGGTAGCATGGGGACAACGTTACGTTATTACTTATTAGTTATGATTTCGTTGGAAATTAGGGACCTATTCGGTTTTACTCCATTTTGTCATTATTTTAGTTGGTCGAGTGTGTTGGAACTGAAACGCTATTGGTTTGATGTCGTTATCATGGGTTTGTTCATGTTGTTCCTTCCTTCGTTGCTTCGTCCGCGAGCTTTAAAATATTATTTTCATTACGTGGAGACGCATAAATCATTATTCCAAGTTTGAAGTAGATTTTTAGACTTCATTTATACCCTTTGAAACGGGGAGTGGACGGTTGAATACTTTTTTCATATGCAAACTGGTTTTTTCGCCTTTAATTGCTCATAATTCACCGATATTTATAATATAAAATTTATTATGATTATACATACATATGTTTGTAGTAAACTTTAGAGATTTATCGCCACCAATTTAAATATCCACAAATATTTGAAAAAAAGAAGTTTTCTTGGCCTATATTTGTAAGAGACTCAATTACTCAATTTGTGACCTAATGGATTTTATATTGTTGCCAATGAGATAATGTCGCTTTATTTGATTTACTTGTTCTGTCTCAAGAATATTATCGAGTCAGTTATCCAAGCAACAGAGGCAATTCAATTTCTTTTTCAAAATTAAGCAATGACAACGACAAGGATTTGACACACTGGCGAAGGAAACTTAAAAGGCAAAAAATAGAAAGATTATATTCAATCTCAAGGAAACTTAAGCACACGGCAAGTAGTCAACTCAATTATTGAACTTCATTTAGGGAGCTGAAAATGAATTAATTAACAATAAGCTTGAGGAGAGTGACAAGAAGATGTAATGCTTTATCGTGTGGTATCATTTGATCCATATACTTCAAGCATATTCCTTTCATCTTCTCTCAAGATTGATTACTCGCAATCACATCCATATGTCTATTTATTTTTATCTTGCGAATACACGTATATTATATGTACATGTTGTAGCCTTTTGTAGGTTGAAAATTTGGGTATAGCAAAAGTAACAAATGGTATTTAATATCACACATATACATAATTTATCATTTACTTAAGTTGATATTTTTAACATTTTCTTTGTTAGATATATAGCGGGACGTATTCTAGATGAGTATTGTTTTAGTTTTCAAATAAAATTTGGATCTAGTACTAATTTTTGTGCTTATTTTTAATAAATTTTTAGCATGTATGATTAAAATTTAATTACACCATATTTTTTCCCAATAATTATGAATCACAACCTTCTAAAAGGTCACTGTAAAAATGATATCAATGTTAAATCCTTGTCCTTTCAAGCAATACTCTAATATTTTGAAATTTAAATCATGTGGTTTTCTTTATTTGTATCTATCATATTGTTTTATTGATTAATAAAAGAATTAATAATGTTAACAAAGTACAAATCAATAGACACATCACTTAAGATCTAAACATAAAAATATTATATGTGGGAACCGTAGTACAATTCATTTTAGATTAGTCCTAATATATCACATTAATTTTTTTTCAGATAATAATATGAAATAGAATATTTTCTTTTTAAATATGTCCTCAATTCAACTCTCTGTCTTTTTTTTTTTTCAACTAGAGTTAGAGACTTGTTTATTAAATAATTTAATCATATATTTATTGAATAAATTGAAATCATTAAAAGCTAAAATGATACTACTACTTTAATTTAATATAAAAATTTATTACAATTTAGTCTTAGTGAAAGAAAAGAATGTTAAAATATTAACATCATCACAAATATTAGAAAACTACAAATTGCCATTTAGTAGCAATTAATAACATTTTAATAATTTCACAGTCTATTTCCTTTTACCGTCATACTTGCTCTTTTTCTTTTTAGTAAATTAAATAAAAAAATTCATAGAAAATTATTTTGGTACAATTTTAATAATTTATAAGCATATTTGTTATATTTTTGTCATTTAATATATACACACACACACATATATATATACTTTGCTTAGAGTTTTGATATCGCATCATTTATATACACCGACATTCACAAAAATATTTATAATAATACATAAATTAGTTAAAAATATATATATAAGGTCTATCCTTATCACATTTTACACGTTAAAACGATTTTGAGAGTACACGACTTTCTCTATTCTATTATAATATTCTCTAAATATGTAAGTGTTGGGATTATGTGCTCTTTAAAGCATATTAATTTTCTTATTAATAAAATATTTCAAGCATTTATTCAGATATTTTGAATTACATTAATATTTTGAGTAAAGTCCATTTAATCATATTATATGTATTTATGCGATCACCATGTGGATTCGCAGAAGACATAAATACAAGTTTTCTTATGATTAAATAAATTAAGTTCACAGTTAATAAATAAAGTTGGGTACTTTATTTATGTATAGACTGTAATAAATTCATTAAGTGATTTGTCTTAATCATGTATGCATTTATTGATGTAGTATGTTTACATTGAACTGGATCACATATGAGATTTAATTAACCTAGTAATAACTGTCAGACTTATTAAATCTCATAGGCATTGATTTACTGTAATTTTAATCTTGAGTTAGTTATGATTTTATGATTGTAGTTGTTATTTCATTTAAGTTACCAATGGGCATGACATACACATGTAGTCTAGATTACCGGTATCTTGGTGGGAGCAATTACAAGTATTGAAATTATAAATTAACAATATAGAATTTGTGCGACACATCTCTTGATAAGTTTTCGATGACTTGATCATAGAATTCTCCAGGCGAGTGTCTCAACATAAATAAGTATGTTGAAAATGATCATTAGAGAAAACCGAGTAAGTATCAAGGAACAAGATGTAATTAAATTGATTGGACGATTGAGATATTAATTTAAATTAACGATGTGGTACAAAGGATTGTGCGATGAAAGAAATCAATGTGGCTTAGGCGAATTATATTCGAGCATACAATTATGGAGGTCAGTTCCAATCTTATAGTGGAGTATAATTGGAATTAAATAATTATATTTCTTTAATTACAAATTTAATTATTGTAGCTACTATTGTATGTTCTCAAATAATCTCTGGGTTAGCTCATTTAATTGAAAACACCATCACTGGACCCAAAAGTAAGAAAAACTGGAATATTAGATGAAAATCATAATTATAATATTTGTTAAGGCCTAGTATGTTATATTCAAGTGTAAAACAGAGTTTGTGATATTTTACAAGATGGTCTCCTAATTAGTTACACATTCTTTCCACTTTTATATAAGTAGAGAGATAGTTAAAAAATGAATTATATTTTAAATAGGAATCCTAATCCTAACATACAATGGCTTTTCATAAGATATTATAAAAGAGACTTTATTTTCTTGAGAAAAAAGAGAGAGGAGAATCTCATGGATTTTAAGAAAAGTACAGAATATATCTAAGAGAAGTCAGTTGCAATTGAGGTGGTGAAATAGACACCCACATGTCCAGTGTTGATCAAACTTGAGTCATAAACTTGAGTCATAACCTGGATGAGTCATAACCTGAAAGATCGTTTGAAGACGGATCTATAACTCTCGATTGTTCATCTTCTCAAAACATCAAAGTATGAATTTCTAGATTACTTAATTCTTATATGTTGTATGAGATTGGTTCTAAAATATTTTAATTAAAATATTAAAAAATTTAGTTTTATTCCTTTCAGTAAGTTGATATTAAGTCCTAATAGTTAGATAAAGATCATTCTATCTTACGATCTAAATATGTCTTAATTTAAAAAAATTCTTTGACACGTAAGTATTATTCTATTTATATCGTTAAGATTTATTTTTTATTATACTTTTTATTTATTACCTACCAAATTGGGTGAGTAAAAATAAAAATATTCAGCTTCAAAGCTGGACCCCTCACACCACTCAAAAAGTTTGAAGCTTGATCCAATACGCATTCTTTTTCTTTTTTGTTCAATCGTGTTTCCAATGGTCATAAGTCGATTCATAGTTTGAAAGTTGTGGTGAGTGGTTGTGTGACTTGTGAATAAAGGAGAGTTTTAGTGGTATGAATAGGTGTATTCTGTTTTTCTGTTCATAGTCAGTCTTCAGCTTTGTTCTCGTCTCTTGCAGTCTTTTGCCTCTTTTGGAATATTTATATTTCTCGACTTCTACGGTTGGAAGTTTCCCCGAACGTTCGCTAATAAAATGATTAAAATCTTGTTACACAATGCAAGGTTTAAAAAGTAAAAGGAAGCCAAGGCAGCAGTCAAAGTCCACTTAATGTGGCTAAAGGATGATTCTCCATCTGTCAGTGTCTGAAACGCTAACAGCGGCTGCGGCTGGGATTAGCTAATGACTTATCAAACCCCAATTAATAACTTATTTTATTTCAAATTTCAGATCAAAATAATTAAAAAATAAAATTTAGTGGGTTAAAATTAAAGGTCGGTATGGTTAGTTTAATTTGGTTCAATTTTAAATGAAATTAAATAATTTACTTTTTAAAAAAATAATAATTTGACATTGATTCCAATTAAAATGGTTTAATGCTTAATTTTAAATCATAATGTTTTTTATTTCGGTCATATACACTGATTAATATATTTCTAATTTTAAAAATCAAACCAAACTACTGGTCATTTTTTGGGGACAGTCTTTGTGCCTACCCCTACTAAAAACAACAATTGAAATTGAAATTAAAATTACTGTCATTTTTAGACTATTTCAAAAGGAGATCTTGAAAATGAAATTACCAAGAAAAGAATAATTACAAACAACAATTTTTGTTATAAAAGTTTGACTTGACGATTTTCAAGCTATTTTCTTTTATGGATACTCAAATCTTGAAAGAGAGAAGAGTTGGAAAAACAAAAAGAATTCGTTTTGATAAATTATACACTCTTCCACTATGGTCGTTAATGCCCAATATTATGAACAGTACCTTGGTTATTTTGATGGAGTCGGATCTCGCAACAAACACATGCAGTAAGTAACAAAGAAGCTAAAGAGCCCAACAAGACCCGAATCTTTATGTAATCGCTGTCGGGTTGTTGTCAGTGATTCCAATGTCCATAACACGATGATGTCACAATGGGGGATACCAAAATTGTATTGCCGGTGGGGACATGGCATATTGTTTTGGCCAATTTGAAAAAATAAAAGAAAATGGATTACAAGTCAAAACCATATCAAAGTCTTTAAATCAATTGGGAAGTGACTTACAGACAGCGATTAAGATAAAGCTGGAAAATGAAATCTGGGTTGACTAAAGTACACTATTGAGAGAGGTACAGTAAAGTACTCACGGACATTGCTTTTGCTTTAGAAAAATTTGGGCCTGGTCTACTAACCCGTTTGTGTCTCGGTAGGGCCCAGTTTGACATGTGTTGGGTTTGGGTTAGGCTCACATCTCAAAAGTTGTCCATGGTTCTTAAATATTTTAATTTTGTTTTCACAAGTAAAAATTTCATTTCACTATAAAAAAGTGACAACGAAAATATTTGTATATTGCATATATTTGGACCGCATTCTATACATTATACTAAATAAATTGGTTGAATCATTAAATATGGTAGATCAGATGCCTCGATGTTTTAAATGGGAAAAAAATAAAAACAAGGATGTCTCGATGTTTCTATCTTAGCTTTTTCTTTTAATTGATGGCTATTTCTATCAACGAGATCAAGGTCACGTTTTAAGGATCAAGTCCCGAAGTCCATGAGTTTTGAGTACTTATCATACAGATCACATGTGTATGTTCATGGGGATACCTCATAAGGCCCTTTATACGTTTTGGTTAAGGGTGTTTTTAATCAATCATAGGGATAACTCATAAGGCCCTTTTTACGGTTTGGTTAAGGGTGTTTTTAGGGGAAGTATGGATGTGAAAAAAAAAAAAAACGTTTAGACTTCGCCCATTCTAGTATATAACTCATCATTATGATTCTATTTTAAGAAAAAAATTAAAAAAAAAAAGGTGTATGTGGCTATTTAATTGAACCTTAAAATAGTAAATATTACATTGAACACACATATGCTTTTACTCCAAATCCTTGCAATTACAATATATATATGAGTATTAACCAAAGAAAAACCTGAGAAAAAAACCACAAAATTTAAAGTACCGAGCCATTAGAACATGAGCCACCATAGAATTCCTATTAATCAAAATAATCCACCCTCTTTAATCAACACCACCTTATTAAATAAAATGATATTATCATTTTACCACTTAATATATTATGACACATCACTTTATCACTAAATCATTAATTTTATTAATAAATTACTGATATCACAGGTGTATTTTTAAATTTTCAATATATTCAGTATTTTAGAAATTTTACAATGTATAATATTTATAATTTTTTCAATTAATTATTTTAAATATATAAAATAATCAATTGATAAAAATATTATCTCTTTGTATATATTTAATTTAGAATTAAATTATACTTTGACAGTTTAGGAGTAAAATAAATTTTTAATATAATTTATGTTAAAAAATTTATTAACTTTATTGATTTGGTGGTAAATTAATAAAAATTAAAATATTAAGTGAAGATAATAATAATAATAAAATGATAATATTATTTAAATAAAACAAGCAAAATCCCGAGACATCACCTCCGTACTTTTTCGAGCCACACAAATGCTGCCACCTATGGGATGCCCAATGACCGTGCTGCTCCAAGCTTTTTGGCACGACATGGGTTGTACTGTACGGGCACGAGTCCATTAAGGGCTCATCGTGCCGGCACATGGGCGCAGGCCAATTTTTTAAAAAGTCTTTTTGTTAATTCTTATTTTGTTCTGTTAAAAATAAATTTGAAATATTACATTTTTTTCTAAATTTTTATTTTCACATTTATTTCTTTAATCAGTGACATATGAATATAGTCATAATAATAAATTTATTATGTGGGGGTCATTTAAATTTTAATGAATGGCTTGAATAATATTAATCATTTAAACTTTAAATAATAATTAGAAAAATAAGAAAAATATATTAATTGTAAGTTTAATATATAATATTAATTGTAAGTTTTTATATAAGAATAATGTATAATATTATAGATATTTGTTTAAATAATTAAAAAATTATAATGAGACTATATATTTAGATGGTCGTCAACTATAGAATAGAAACAAATATAAAAATTTAATTTTTTGAGTATTGTTTTTTTTTTGAAGTATTAATGTTTAAATGGAATGATCCGACACAATGACGATACAATGATATAATGGGGTTATTTTTTATTTTTCCAAAATCAATTTGCACTTAATTTTTCTGATTTTATTGTTAATTCATTTTACAGTTGCTCATCCAATAGTTCTCAGCAGCGGCTGTGCCTGTGCCATGATTACGAGCATTCACCATTGTTGCAATTCATGCATGCAAACTTTCACTTGTATATGAGATGGCAATGGTGGTGAAACTAATCCATGAAAGAGTGGAGAGTTAAAAAACAGAATATTTTTATTGTTTTTAATTATATTTTAAAGATAATTTTAGAAATAAAATTGGGGACTAATAAGATAAGTTAAGGGATAAAATATCATCTTTCAATTTTTTTTTTAAATTTATATTCGGTATGGTCTAATAATGGGTCCTCTAAATTGGGTTATGATAAGCTTTTTTTTTTTTTGAAAAAAAAATTCTTAGAATTTGAGCACTCCTCAAAAAATTCGGGAGAGTCTGTTCAAGTCGCAGGAATTTTATTTTTTATTTTCCCTATTATTGGGTAAGGCTGTAAGAATAAATCATATTTGTCACAAGTTAAAAAAAAAATCTTGAAATTGCAAATAGAAAATATGAGAAATTTCAATTTAGTTGCAAAATGATTTAATGCATTCAAGGTAAGGAAAATGTTCCATTCAAGATAACTGTGATATATATATATATATTCTACGATGCCGTGATTAAAATTACAGCATCAATACTATAATTTAACATAAATTATGTAAATAAAACATAAAACTTATAAATTTAATATAAAACTAGTAAATTGATGTATTATCAGTAAATAAAAACGAAAGCTTATAAATATAACATAAAACTCATAAATCATCATTAAATGTAAAATAAAACATAAATTTTAAAAATTAAACATAAGATTTATAAATGAAAGATAAAATAAGTAAATGAATATAAAACTAGTAAATTGATGTATTATTAGTAAACAAAATAAAACTTATAAATATAACTTAAAACTAATAAATAAATATTAACTGAAAAATAAAATATAAATTTTGAAAATGAAACAAAAAACTTATAAATAGAAGGTAAAACAAGTAAATTACTATAAAATTGGTAAATTAATGTATTATTAGTAAATAAAATAAAAACTTACTGATATAAAATAAAACTAGTAAATCATCTTTAAGTACAAAATAAAACATAAATTTTAGAAATGAAACATAAGACTTGTAAATAGAAAATAAAATAAGTAAATTAATGTAAAACTAGTAAATTAATATATTATTGATAAACAAAATAAAAACTTGTAAATATAACATAAAAATAGTAGATCAATACTAATAATAAAATAAAACATAATTTTTGAATATGAAACATAAGACTTTTAAAAAGAAGATAAAATAAGTAAATTATTACAAAATTAGTAAATTGATGTAGTACTAGTAAATAAAATAAAAACTTACAAATAGAACATAAAAATAAGTAAATCAATATTAAGTACAAAATAAAATATAATTTTTGTAGATTATACCTAAAACTTATGAATAAAAATTAAAATAAATAAATTAATATAAGAGTTACTTAAAAAAGTTCATAATTGTAAAATTAAAACTTATTATAATGTTTATTACCTAATATATTTATTATTTTTTTATTTAAATTGAATACTAATTTTGCATTTATGTAATAAATGTGATGTTTTATTAAGAATGAAATTTATTATCAAAATCATATTTAAAAAAATAATTTTGATATCTTTCATAGTAATTCTAAGAGAGATTATTTTGCATTTTTCTATGCTTTCTCAACAACAACCTTAAATGATATCTAAATATAACTAAAAACTTTTAAACTACATGAAATATGAATAAGACTCAAAATAAGATACAATTTTATTGATATATTATATATGCATCTAATAATATAAGAATATTTTTTTTTTATTTTATTTTTACTTGATCTATATCGAGATAAATAATTACTTGTGTAATAAATAAATATTATTATAGAAAATGAGAAAACAAAGTATACAAAAGTTATAGAATAATTATAGAATTTATGGTTAATCTAATTTAATAAAACTTATTTAGCTTTTTTTATAATATTTTTTTGTTTAATTAATGAGTAATTTTTTCTTTATTTAATTAAAAAATATTTTTTTACAAATGGATAAAATATTTTTACTAGAAAATTTATTAATTTTTTAAATAATTAATGATTTTATATGAATTTATTAATTTTATATATAATTTATAATATTTATACTTATTATAATTATTATAATATCGATACCATATGTTTATTACAGTATTATAGAATTTTTTATATTTTTTATTTAGAAACAGTAGTCGAGGTTATTAAACAAACAAACACTAGTAGACAAAATTATAAACGACAAGATGAATTGTTGCATTCAAGATTATGGCGGTGTTCATTCAAGATAACATTTAGAGGCGAGAATAGTCAACAAACAAATTAGCATCACAAAAAGAGAGGAAGAATCCCCAAATTATCAGATGATCATAGCAAAATGGTATTTCTTGCCTAGATAAAAAATAATACTATTGTATTTTTTTTAGCTTCTCCAAATTCTGTTTCTGTACGTCGTAAGAATTTTTTGTTCTCAATTTCTTATATCAATTATATGTTATATCACCATTTAGTTTCATCTCAGCGTTTGGTTTCAATTAGATTACTAGAGGAAATACGATGGGAAGAACTCAGATCATCTCGAAGAGTACAGTTTGTGCAGCAATTCACAAGGAACCAAACCTTAGAATTGATTTAACTCCATGGGATCTTAAGCTTCTTCAATTTGATACGATTCAGAAAGGACTTCTCCTCCGCAAACCTCTAGAGGATAACACCGATACTAGCAGCTCGAGCTTGATTCACCACCTCAAGACCTCCCTTTCTCGTACGCTAGACTACTTTCCCACACTAGCCGGTCGCCTGGCCACCATTGAGCATCATGATGATAGCAACACAATTTCTGTTTACATAAATTGCAACAATGCCGGCGCAGAGTTTGTCCATGCCACCGCCGATGGGGTCTCTATTGCCGATATCATTACACCTGTTTATGTTCCTAATGAAATTGTTTACTCTTTCTTCCCACTAAATGGAGTAACAAACTGTCAATGTATCTCCAAGGCCAAGCCACTGCTTGGGGTTCAAGTGACAGAGCTTGTGGATGGAATCTTCATCGCTTGTACTATCAACCATTCCGTTGTTGATGGCACATCCTTTTGGCATTTCTTCAATTCTTGGTCTGAAATCTCACGGGGTTCCGATTGTATTTCAAAGCTTCCAGTTTTCGGACCTGGTTTTATCTCTGAATCAGAATATTTCCCCATTCGCCTCCCTTTCTGGAGCATTGAACCTTCCGGAATTTACACTCCGCCGAATTTGCAACAAAGGGTTTTCCATTTTACGAAGGAAAACATTGCAAAACTCAAAGCAAAAGCCAATGCTGAGATTGGTAGTGCCAACAAAATCTCCTCTCTCCAATCAATCCTTTCTCATATTTGGCGATCTGTCACTCGTAATCGATCTCTCGATCCTGATGAAGAAGTTCGTTTCCTGTTAGGAGTGGGAGTTAGGCAAAGATTGCAACCACCACTGCCACCCGAATATTTTGGAAATGCAATTCAAGGAGAATCCGTATCCATGAAAGCGAGAGATCAACTTCAGCAAGGGCTTGGATATGTGGCATTGCAAATGAACAAGTTTATAGCTACGTGCACAGACGAGAAGATAAAGAACTCCTTGGAGTCTTGGGTAAAAAACCCTGAGGTCCTAACATGGGACAGCCTGCAGATGGAGAAAAATAATGCTTGCTATGCAAGTAGCTCGCCGCGGTTCAATTTCTACGGTAACGATTTTGGGTGGGGAAGACCAATTGCAGTAAGAAGTGGTCCAGCGAACAAGAATGATGGGAAGGTCACCTTGTTTGCAGGAGTTGAAGAAGGGAGTGTCGACGTTGAAGCATGCTTTTTGCCTGAGACACTGCAAGGTATGGGAAATGATATAGAATTCATGCAATTTGTATCTTAACTGTTAAAAGTCTTTCGTGCTTTAGAGCTTTGCTTGCTAACCGTTCATTCTTTGTCACGTGTGTGTACATATAGTACAATTAAGTTTTAAAAACATTGACGAAGAGTGAATGAATTGGAAACAGAGTATTGCTCCAATAGCTGAGAGTTTTCGTCAAGAGTTTAAACGGATTCGGGCCTTACTGCTAATTACTGGGTTTGGTTGATCATGTACTATTTATAGATGAGCTCTATTTGTCTATGCTCTAGGTGTTAAGGAAGTGGGCACCACCCATCTAGAAGGCGTGTCAGTTCAATCTAACACTGACACAACGCTGTTGAATAAAAAGAAAAAAAATAATAAAAATAATAATGCATAGTAGTCAAATGCAATTTATAAATTGAGCTGTTCATTCTTTTATTTCAATCATCCCGGAAAATTCATTTCCTCTAGTATTAGAGAATTTTGAGAGTTATTAGGTGTAATTGGGGTATTGGAAGTGAGAATAGTTTTCTCCTAGTTATGAGAGAGTATAATTTTCTCTCTATTATTGTAGAGAAGTTATTATTTTTCAAAGTATAATAAAATTATTTCCTTCATGCTTCGCTTCGTGGATGTAGGCTATAAGTTCGAACCACGTAATTTCTGATGTTTAAATTTGTGCTTACTCTTTATTTTTCTTTCAATCTCACTTAGCTGTGGTTCTGTTCTGCTTCACCCATAAATCTCCTAACAGTGGTATTAGAGCGATGTTGCATTTTTTTTGGAATCAGGATCACTGTTCATGTATACTATTCACATATACGGTTACTATTTATGTATACAGTTACTATTCACGTATACGATTACTATTCACGTGAAACAATGAGAGCCGATTCTAACTAAGTTAATTCGTGTGGAAACCAATGACGGCAAAATACAATATTGAGAAGTTCAATGGGAATAATTTCTCGTTGTGGAAAATGAAGATTAAAGTTATTCTGAGGAAAAATAATTGCTTGACAGCAATTGGAGAAAGACCCATAGAGGTAATTGATGATGCTAAGTGGAACGAGATAGACGGTGATGCAATTGCTGATCTACACTTAGCACTTGCAGATGAAGTGCTATCCAGTGTGGCAGAGAAAAAGACAACGAAGGAAATATGGGATACTCTCACAAAGTCATGACGAGGCTAAGTCACTGCACAACAAGATCTTTTAAAGAGGAGACTCTATACTCTTCGCATGGCGGAATCTACATCAAGAATCGACCATATCAACACTTGAAGACTCTATTTTCGCAACTCACAACGTTGGGTCACAAAATGAGGAAAATGAATGCGCTGAGCTTCTACTTCAAAGTCTACCAGATTCAGTATGATCAACTCATCATCAATCTAACGAACAACAACCCGACGGACGACCTAGTTTTCGATGATGTTGCAGCCTCCATCTTAAATGAGGAAAGCAGCGCAAGACCAAGGAAGATAGACATGCAAGTTCGCAGCAGCGTAAGCGCTATCGGTGACGAGAGGAGATCAATAGAACGTGGCCTCGATGGGAGTTACAATCATGGTAGATCAAAATCCGTAAGTAAGAAGAATGTTAAATGCTACAATCGTGGCAAGAAAGGGCATGTGAAGAAAGAGTGTTGGAGCAATCAAAGAGTAGAGAGATAAAGCACCGAGTCATCAAATGCTCGTGGTTGCGTGGATAGTACTTTGATGATGGCAAAATTCTATATAGCGAGGCAAGAATTGCTATGTAAGCGAAGCTGTTAGATGACGCTCCGCTTATAGACTCGTGGAGCAACATGGCATATGACCTATCTGAGAGAATGGTTCCACACATACGAACCAATCTCAAGAGGATCCGTGTACATGGACGATGACCATGCCTCGAGATCACTGGTATTGTAATCGCCAAAATAAAATGTATAATGGTACAGCTCACACAATTCAGAGGTACGATATGTCAAAGGCTCAAGAAAAATTTATCGACTTTAGGACAAATAGATAGTCTTGGGTGCAAAGTCCATATTGAAAATAGGATGATAAAAATTGTCGAGGAGCGCTAGTGTTAACGAGCGCGAAAAGATCGGCGTGAATCTATTCATGCTTCAAGGAGAAACACTACGTGAAGTCGATGCATGTGTCGTGTCAAATGGAGAAGAGTCAACGACGATGTGGCATCTCGGACTTGGCCATATGTTAGAACAAGGTTCAAGATTCTCTCTCGACGATACCGCTTCCGGACTCAAATCAGTAAGTCTATCATTTCATGAGCATCAGTGTTATAAGTAAGCAAAGATAGATTGAAATTTAGCAGATCTCATACTGAAGTAAATGCATTCTCGACTTAGTTCATTCCGATGTTTGGGAATCACCGGATTTATCCCAGGAGGTGCAAAGTACTTCGCTACTTTTATCGATGATTACTCCGCGAGATGTCGAGTGTATCCAATCAAGAAAAGTCGATGTGTTTCCAAGATTCAAGGAATTCAAAGCGCGGTCGAACTTGAATACGGGAAAAGATCAAGTGCTTAAGAACGAGATAATGGCGAGAGTATACAGATGGTGCATTTCTTGCATCATCGTAGTGAAGGTATTCAGAGGTAGTTATATGCAAGATACACCCTTAACAAAATGGAGTGGCGGAGCGGATGAACGTAACTCTTACGAGAGGATAAGAGCTATGTTGAAGACTCGCTGGTCTACCTAACTCTTTGAGTCGAAGCACCAAAACCGCTCATATGTGATAAATCTGGCTCCATCAATGACCATTGAGTTAAGACGTCAATGGAGATGCGGACGTGTAAGCCACTGATTACTCTCATTTACATGCATTTGTAAGTCCTCAGATATGTAATGTATAATGCTCAAGAAAGAACAAAGCTAGATCCAAAATCTAGGAGGTGTATCTTTTGGGGTATGCTCGATGGTGTCAAGGGTATCGTCTCGTGGGATCCCACCGCCCACAAGATTGTCATCAGCAGAGATGTTGTCTTCAGTAGAAGATCAACCGCAAAAGAAAGACTGGGATGATAAGATCGTGAAAGAAAAGTCGAGACTACACCTAGATATATAGAAAATAGTCGTGAAGATTCGTAGTCTTCCAAGCAGCACTGCAGCACGAGGAACAAGAACCGACTGAGTCTCGAGGCTCCGTAGTTCGCTCGGTCAACTCGAGAGAGCGACCACCAACTTGGCACTCGTGAGTACGCTACGTAGATCAATGTTGCATATTGTCTTTTAACGGAGGACTGGAGAGCCATCAACTTTCCATGAAGCTTTAAACAATTTCGGATGTTACTTTGTGGACTAGCAAGAATGCAGGAAGAAATCAAGCTCTACACAAAAACAAGACATGAGAACTCGTGCTATCGCTACATGGAAGAAAAGCCATTGGAAACAAACGGGTCTACAAGATCAAACGTGATGGCAATAATCAGTGAAGCAGTATCGTGCAAGATCGGTGGTAAAGGGATATGCTCGGAAAGAAGGTATTGACTTCAATGAGATCTTTTCTCCAAGAAGTTAGACTCACGACAGTCAGAGTAGTCTTGGCAATGTGTGCTACATTCGACTTACATCTAGAACAATTAGATGTGAAAACTGCATTTCTTCATGGAGAACTTGAAGAAGAAATTTATATGCTCCAACCAAAAGGTTTTACTGAAACAGGCAATGAGAACTTGGTTTGCAGATTAAACAAATCTCTATACGATCTCAAACAAGTGCCGATGTGTTGGTATAAGAGATTTGATTCCTTCATCATGAGCCTTAGATACAATGGACTCGACTCGCACCATTGTGCTTATTACAAGAGATTCGAGGATAATGATTTTATCATTTCATTGTCAGTATGTGGATCGACATGTTGGTCGCAGCCCCAACAAAGATCAAGTCCAAGAATTAAAGGCACAGTTGACTAGTGGAGTTTGAAACGAAGGACTCGAGACCAAAGAAACAAGATTCTAGGGATGCAAATTCACCGAGACGTAAATAACAGGAAGATTTGGCTTTCATGAAGAATTACTTGAAGAAAATCTTGCGACGCTTCCACATGCAAGATTGTAAGCCAATTTCTACTCCACTTCCTGTTAATTTCAAGTTACCCTCAAGTATGTGTCCTAGCAATGAAGCAGAGAGGTAGGAGATGTCTCGAGTACCATATGCATCAGCAGATGGGAAGTTTGATGTTCGCTATGATCCATGACAAGACCGTACATTGCACAAGCAGTGGGAGCAGCTTAGTCGATACATGGCGAATCCCGGTGGAGAACATTGGCAAACAAGTGAAGATGATTCTAAGATACATCGGAGGAACCTCGGATGTTGCATTATGTTATGGAGGATCGAATTTCATCGTCAAAGGCTACGTGGATTCGGATTGCGAGTGACATCGATAAAAGAAAATCCACTATCAGCTATGTGTTTACACTTGCAGGAGGAGTCATGAAGTCGGGTTTCAAAATTGCAGATCGTTGTGGCTTTATCTACGATAGAGGCATAATACATGGCAGCTACACAAGCATGCAAGGAAGCTATTTGAATACAAATGCTACTTAAAGAGCTCGGGCACAAACAAGAGAAAATTAGTGTGTTTTGTGACAGTCAGAGTGCTTTGCATATTGTAAAGAATCCAGCCTTTCATTCCGAACAAAACATATAGGGTTCAATATCACTCGCTCGAGAAGTAGTGGAAGATGGAAGTGTAGATTTACGTAAAATCCATACCAAGGAGAACCTAGTAGATGTTATGACGTAAAATCCATTACTCGACAAGTTTATATGGAGTAGATCCTCGTGTGCTTAACATGAAACGTAAGCAACATGTCAATGGTAAGCGAGAAAGGATAGTGTGGAGATTGATTGGTTTTCAATCAAATCTCAAAGTGGAGAATGTCAGGAAGTGGGCACCGCCTATCTGTAGAGGCGGTGCTTCATCTAACACGCACGATCATGCGTGTTGAATAAAAATGAAAAATAAAATAAAATAATAAAAATAATAATGCATAGTAGCCAAAATGCAGCTATAAATTGAGCGCTCATTCCCTCATTTCAATCATCTCAGAAAATTAATTTCATCTTGTATTAGAGAGAATTTTGAGAGTTATTGGGTGTAATTGGGGTATTGAGAAGTGAGAATAGTTTTCTCCTAGTTATAGAGAGAGTATAATTTTTTTCTTCTATTATTAGAGAGAAGTTATGATTTTTCCAGTATAATAAAATTATTTCTTTCTGTCTTTGCCCGTGAATGTAGGCTATAAGCCGAACCACATAATTTTTAGTGTCTGAATTTGTGCTTACTCTTTATTTTTCTTCCAATCCACTTACCTGTGATTCTGTTTTACCAATAAATCTCCTAACACTAAGGACTTTAAAAGAACAATAATTTGTTCTTCCGTTGAACTTAAAATTGCCAAGCCACTCAATCTGTAGCCTGACAAAAAACTAAGGGTGTGAGATCAAGTCCCTACAACAAGCATTTCATTTTTCCCCTATTATTGGGTATGAGCAAATCACCCTGCAAGAAATATACACAAGATGATGATCATTCAAGAAAACGAATCCTTCAAGATTACGGAGGGACATTTCGAGCTGAGGAGATTTTTATTTTAAAAAAAGAACAGTAGAAGGCTTTAAACAAACAAACATCAAGCGGCAAAATTATAAACGACAATAAGAAGAATTATTTCATCCAAGTTCATACGGTGATCATTAAAGATGACATTGGGGCACGAGGATAGTAAACAAACAAACTCACACAAAAATAATTCATGTGGGAAATAATTTTCAACAAAGAGTGTTTCATTTTTACGAAGGGAAAACATTACAAAACTCAAAGAAAAAGCCAATGCTGAGATTGTTAGTATCAACAAAATCTCCTCTCTCCAAGCACTCTTTTCCCATAGTTAGTGCTCTGCTACCCGTGGTCGATCAATTAATAATCCTGATCAATAGGAGTTAGACTAAGATTGCAACCACCATTGCCGCCTGATGAATATTTCAAAAATACAATTCCATCAGATATGTTATCCATGAAAGTGAGAGATCAAATTGAATATGTGGCATTGCAAATGAGCAAGATCATCACTATGCACACAGATGAAAAGATAAGGGACTCCTTGGAGTATGGGAAATGACAAAGAGTTAAAGTTTGCCGTGCCCCGTGCCCCTGTAAAATTGCTCTCTTATCTATTCATTCACTCGTTGATTTTATTAAAAATATACAAATGACAAAAGTGAATAGATTACTAAAACTATGTTTTTATTTAAGCACCTCATTTTAATAATTAACCCAATAAGCATCTACCCATTAGAGCGTAACAACAAAACTTCTGTACTTGCATCCGTAGCGGAGCAGAACCGCTGTAGAGATATGGAAACTGAAAGGGAGGAGCCAATGGCCATAAGCCTATAATCTGTGATTGAAGCTTAAGCTTTAGAAAATCTTTGGGCCCGCATCGTCAACCCGTCAATATATCAAAAACTGGGCCCAGTTGGTTGTTGTGGTGGGTTTGGTTAGGTTGACCTTGCCACGTTTCCTGCGGTGACAACTTGAACATGACAACTTTCAGATGCGTGGCACGTGGACAGTTGAAGAAATGGGTGAGAATCTAACATTCCGGTTTGTGCCCAATCACAAAAGGAAACCTTACCGATTGCTGACCGTTTACCAGTAATTTGGAGGGTGGCCATTGTTTTAAAATAAATTAGGATAATGTGCCTCGTTTTGAAAAAAATTATAATTACATTTTTATTCTGAATAACGATATCGTTTGACTGATAAAATAAGAAAAATAAATTTAAAGATCCGAAAACATTAAGTAAGAGACGGTTTCCATCTCTATCGACGTCGTTTGACAAAATAATAATAATAATAATAATTTTACTTAAAATACATCATGGGAATGACAATATCCACTATCTAAAGTAAATTTGTCATTACCAAATCTATACCTACATATAATTTAAATTATTAAGTCCACCTGTAACCCACTATAGGTTTTAATATTTTTAAAAAAAATCAGTTTGTTACGAATTTTGACAATTATCAAATTCGTAATAGTACCCAACAAATTTTTCGTGGGTTCCCATATTTAAAATGATAAATATTTAACATTTAAAATTTTGATAATAATTAAATTTTTATATGACATACTCAAATTAAAATTTAATCAATGTAAATAAAAAATTAAAATTTCAACATCAGTCCATCACAAATTTTTAAATTTAAGTATGAAATACACAAATCTATAAAAAAAAAAACCACAAATTAGTATTCAAAAGTAACAATACAATTATGCAAAAACAACACCACTGCACCAACAACAATTATCATTTCATATTCTCATTCAACACAACCTTTAAGAATTAAGATTTTCATTTTATTTACCACCATTAGCATTTCATGCAATCATACATGTGATAATGACTAAAATACCCTTTTGATAAATGAAACACATGATTAAAAATTTTATTCAATAAAGACATTATTATTTTTTTATTTAAAACAAAACAAGATAATATGCAATCTTGTAAAATAAAATATGATTAAGTTAAAGAATAATAGTCCATACAAAATTATAATAAATATGTAATAATCCATACATTATTATATATTTATCTTTAGTTTAGGTTTCTTTTAGTTTAGGTTATGATTTTAATTAGGACTTATGCATGTTGTAATTTGCACATATGTTTATACTTTATATTTATTTATTTTATATATTTTTTAAATTTAAATACATTTTCAATTAAAAGTATTTGAAGAAAAATTTACGGCTTTGACAAATATTCATGTGAATATCGGTCACGTATTTAATTAATACTAAATCTATTTACAATTTAATGTAAGTTTCAATTTAAAATACCAAATCTATCCAAAACTCATAAAATTACTAACAGCAAAATAATTTTGATAGGCCGGTTTGGAAAAATTTGTGAGTACCATTATCATCCCTAATTATGACACAAAAAGTATTTTACTTAATTTATAACAACTTTTAAATAAATGAGCATTTACACATATTCCACTAACGAAATGCATCCAATCAATCTTTAGTCTAAGTAATTTTAATAAATTTACAAAATTTTACTTACAAATACGACACAAAACCATAATCATTTCCAGTTGTTCCTTCTGTCTCGCCGGCTGCGTTGTTCGTGAACTCAGCTTCACCAACTTCTTCTTCAGTAGTACAATCGATCTGCTTTAGATCCAATGTCATCATTATCTCATCGTCGACCACATAATCACAAGTAAATCTTTCATATTTCTTTGTCATATCTTTCTACCTATAATCTATTTCCGTATAATTAGTTTAACAAAATCGCCTCTATCACGTCCCGTTCACTACTCTCTTCAAATTTCTAGTTTTTATTATTTTTCATTTTTGTATTTTTCCTTTCCCCTTCCCTAAAATTCTCATAACTATGTACTTCATAATCTTCATGTATCACGGTCACTCGTCTCCACTCTTAGTACTGATTTTTCTAAAACTTCCCCACCATTTTCATTTTTCATCGATATTTCAATTTAATTAACATTTATTTGTCACCACTTATTTGCTTATAACTCCTTTATTATTTTCACCACTTTCATAAATATTAATTAGAGTGATGATATTGACCCTCTTAATTTATCTCATTAACCCTTACTTTTTAATTAACCTCACTTTATTTCAAATTTATTCTTATGAAAAATTTTAAAAAATAATTTTTCCCCTCTCTCATCTACACTCTCTATCTTATCTGTAAAATATCACCACCTATTTTCCTTATTATTATGAATTAGAATTGCAAAACTCAATGTTTTTTGCAAAGTTGCCTACTTGTACATTGTTTTCTAAAGATTAATTTGTTCATATGAATATGCTACTTTTCAATGAGATTATTTAAATTCAGTTATATGATTATAATTATTTTAATTATCCAAATTTAATTAGATGTTTATAACCATTTTAATTATCCACACGAAAAATAAAAAAGAACTTCAACTTAGTACAATTTAAATACAAAGGCAACTTAAAAATTAGAACAGTAACATTGGCCAATTTTTTTATTTTGGATATTAACTTGTCAACTTTGCATTATGGGTTATGATTTTAGAATATATGAGTTTTAGTTTTATTATAATTGTCAAATCTGGTTTCTATGGATTTAAATATTTTATAATCTTAATTTGATTATTTAATTTTTATTTCAATTAAAAATATTGTGTTTGGTAATTATATTTCTTATTGTAATGGTGAATTGGTGATGTTCAAGAGAGAAAACAAATTATAACAAAAATAATAATTTGCTTATAAGGATAATTTGAAAAATAATTGAGATAAATTTAAAAATAAGAGATAGTTAGATAAAATAAGGAGACCATATATCACCACTTTATTAATTATAAACTAAAACCAGAAAAAAAAAAACCTAAATCCATCTATTATTTTTCAACCCACAATATCCGATTACGTTTTATCTACTATGCCCTGTATCACTGCCTGTTAGCTTTTTTATTCTTTTATTTTACAGCCTTACAATGTCTGTCACTATTATCCAACGATTAATATAGCACACCTGTTACTTACAAAAGCTGTAACATAGTTGGACCCCAGCAAATACCAGTTGTAAGCAGTTCGTTTAGACATTTACGATGATTGTGATGTGTAAACGAGTGGTGGAAAGTTTTATTTATGGAAAGGGGCAGATAAAAAGAGAAAAATGGAGTGAGTTATATGATATTAATATTGTGTTTATTTATCCGTAATTAAAATAAATTTAAATAAAAAAATTAAAATTAAAATAAATTATTTATTTATATTATTGAAAAATTAAATTATTTTAAATTATTAAAATATTTTTATTTAACTATAATAATAATAATAATAATAATAATAATAATAACCATTATTATAAAAATAAAAATTAATAATAATTTAATAATGATAATATTAATAAAAATAATAATAACAATAATTAAAATAACAAAATTAATATAATATTACTAATTTATTATTTATTACATGATTATTATTATTAAAAAATTATTTTCTTTTATTAATAATAATAATAATCATCATATAATAATTAATTATTTTTATTCTCTTTTATATTTTTTATTATTAATTGATAATAATTAATCATAATATTTTTTTATCATTAATGATAATAATATTAACATTAATAATAATAATAATAATAGTTAAAATAAAAAATCATCATCATCATCATTGACAAAATAATAATCCATTTCAAGAAAAATAATAACCATAATCGGATTCATCATCGTCAACCAAATAATAAATCATTTTCCAAAAAATAATAATAATAATCAAAATTCCAAACAAAATTGCTGCTTTCAACCCCTCCCGGTTAACTCCTCTAGTGATTAAGACCTTTTCCACTAAGAAATTTGCAGCAATTTCCCTTCCCGTTTTCTTCGTTTTCCATATTAACATCACTATGTCTTTCTCTTCTTCTTTTAAAACAATGGCTTAACACTTTCTAATTAACTCCACTGTGTCTATTTTTCCCGTGGGCTTATCTCCACTAATAAAACTTCCACCAACCTTTCTGCAACTGTAATTAAAGCAACCCAAAAATGAAGTAAAGAAAACCCAACTCCTAAGTAAAACCAGGAGCTGCGATGGTGGTCGATTTTGGCTGCAACAGTCATGGAAGTAGGAGCGATTGAGACGAAACCCAGAGCTTTGTGCGAGAGAGTTATCAATTTAGGGATTTTTTTGTTTTTCTTTATATTTTTTATTTGTTTTGAAGGCATTTGTGGAATAATAAAAAGTTAATGGAGGGGCATAAAAGAAAATTTAAGGAGCGAAAGTCTGATTCGCAAGCATCCCTCGAGAATCAGACTTAATTCTGATTCAAGAAAGGACGTGGGATCTACTATATTCGTTCTCATTTTCTCTCTTGAAATATAAAGTAAACATCAGTTTATTTTTAATTCCGAATTTTTATTCTAGAATCTGAAAAATAAACATAACATGAAAATAATATATTTTTTTAAACACGATTGGAGAACTTCTACGTCACGTTTTAAATGTTTTTAACTTAATACTCTTAAATATTCAGGCAACTGCACTAATAGAGCCGCATTCTAAAAAAGATATTTAGAAAACAGTCAAAACCTCAATTGAGCTTTTACTATTTTTGTCAAAACAAAACTTTAAAGCATTTATGTACAGGATTTGCACACAAAGAACCAAACACACACAGCAAAGACGGTAAGTAACACAAACATGCACAAAATTGACACAAATGAACAAATAACGAGTTACACACTCTTTGTTATTGAAAGAAACGAATCCAGATTGACACAAATTAACAAATAACGAGTTACACACTCTTTGTTATTGAAAGAAACGAATCCAGATCATATGATCTCCTTACAAGCTTTACAACGACTACGAGCTATCATATGCTTTCTAACTCTAAAAGTTAACAGGCCCTAGAAACTGCTCTGGTAATCAGCTTTTATATGCCTAGCTCGGTCAACGAAAGCCAAAGCTGTTATAATGACCTCTGCGTCAGCAAGCGTTAAGCGGACTTTCCCCCCAAAACTAAAGCACTTCGAATATGAATTTGTTTCTAACAAAATGGTTTATAAAAATTTGAAACCCTTTCAGTGAAGCTCTAGCACTACTTGGTTAGTTCACAGTGAAGGTATGTCCTAACCAAATAAAAGAAAAGATCAAACTCCAGTAGACCAAAACAAAAATACTATCAATTTGAGGGGGCCGAACTTAAAATTCACATAAAGATAGGATAAATTTCAGTTGATTCTCCTTATCATTCCTAGAATTTATATCCGTTAGACAGATTGTTTTGCTAGAGAGCAAAGTATTTAATCGTAAAAAAGTACATTTGGACTGTTAGCGGAAGCTGCACAATTTGTATTATGTAGTTTAATTTTAGGTTAATGGAAAAATATTTTTTTTGGCATTTTAAATTGTAACAGTTGGCCATGTGTTTGAAGTTTTGTTGCCGTTTTGTTAATTGTACTTATTTTTTCACTTGAGTTTCTGGTGATTTGTAATGGCAGATCTTTCGATGAGTCAGAAGATTGAGAAACATAGGGAAAACGAGAGCTAATGAAATTGAAGAATCTCGTTTAAACAAAAATAATAATATTATTATTTTATCCATACTGGCTCATAGTTCGGTGTAGTCCACTAAAGGATCTCGTCTTATGCAGCGGGTCCAAATGAGCTCTATACTTCCCAGTATTCTTGAAAATTGACTTGAAATTAGTATACTTAGAATTCATTTGGCATCGAGGAAATGTACTTTTTAAGTTATAGGTATTGTGAAAAAAATTATAATTATAAAATAAAAATTAATAGTATGTGGTAAATATAATTTATAAATAATAATTTTAATAAAATTATTAAAGATATAATAAATTTTTTATCATACAAGTGAAAAATCATATTAACATAGTTTTTAAACTACAACAGTTAGTGTTTACTAAATATTTTAGTATTGTAACTTAAAAGTTACAGCTATTCAATTTTAATCCTAAATAGATCTTTAAAAGAATGGATTTGAACCTCTACAAGAGCATGAATTCTATTTTTGTCATATTATTGGATAAGATTGTGAGAATAAATCGCATTTATCACAAGTAACAAAAAAGAGGAAAAAAAATCTTGAAATTGCAAATGGAAAATATGAGAAATTTGAAATTAGCTGCAAAATGATTTCATCCATTCTAGATAGGATGGTGATCATTCAAGATTATGATGGGACATGAAAATAACTGATGATGCAAAGTGAAACAAGATGGATAGTAATGCAATTACTGATCTATACTTAGCACTTATAGATGAGGTGTTATTCAGTGTAGATGAGAAAAAAACAGCAAAGAAAATATGTGATATTCTCACAAATTATATGAGGCCAAGTCACTACACAATAAGATCTTTTTGAAGAGGAGAATCTACACTCTTTGAATGTCATAATCTACATCGGTGACTGACTATATTAACGCATTAAAGACTCTATTTTCATAACTCATAATATTGGATCACAAAATAGAGGAAAATGAACGGGTGGGGCTTCTATTTCAAAGTCTACTAGATTTGTATGATCAATTCATTATCAATCTAACAAATAATAATCCGAAGGATGGTCTAGTCTTCGACGATGTTGCAGCCTCTGTATTAAATGAGGTGAGCAGATGCAAGAATAAGAAAGACAATTAAGCAAGTTTATAACAAGTGGAAGCACTATCAGTGTCAATAAAATGTGGCTTTAGTCAAAGGTACAATTATGGTAAATCAAAATCGAGAAGTAAGAAGAATGTTAAATGTCATAACTGTGGCAAGAAAGAGTATGTTAAGACATAATGTTGGAACAATCAAAAGAGTAGAGATGGTAAAGCACCTAAGTCATCACATACTCATGGTTGGGTGGCAAGTACCTCTAATGATGGAGAGATTTTCTACAGTGAGGCAGCAATTATTGCAGAAGGCAGGAAGCGATTAGTTGATGTCTGGCTTATAGACTCAAGAGCAGCATGGTATATAACATCTCGGAGAGAATGATTTCACATATGAACCTATCTCAGGAGGATCTGTGTTCATGAGTAATGACCATGCCTTAGAAATAGCTGGTATTGGTGCTGTTAGAATACAAATGTCTAATGGCACAGTTCGCACAATTCAAGATGTACAACATGTCAAAGATTTAAAGAAGAATATATTGTCTTTAGGGCAAATAGATAGTCTTGGGGTGCAAAACTCATATTAAGAATGAGATCATAAAAATTGTCAAAGGCTCGCTTGTATTGATGAAAGTAGAAAATATTGATGCTAATCTATTCATGCTTAAAGAGGAAACACTACAAGAAGCTAATGCTTGTGTCGCGTCAAACCGAGAAGAAGAGTCAGTGATGATGTGGCATCCCAAACTAGGCCACGTGTCAGATTAAGGTTTGAAAGTCTCTCTGAGCAAAGCTGCATCCAAGGCTTAAATTGGTGAACTTATTATTTTGCGAGCATTGTGTTATAAGTAAGCAGCATAGAATGAAATTTAGCAGATCTAATGCCAGAAGCAAAAACATCATAGACCTGGTTCATTATGATGTTTGGAAATCACCAGACTTATCCAAGGAGGAGCAAAGTTCTTCGTGTTTTCATTAATGATTACTCTAGGAGATGTTGGGTGTATCCAATCAAGAAAAAATTAGATGTGTTTTCAGTGTTCAAGGAATACAAAGTGCGGATAGACCTTGAATCCAAGAAAAAAATCAAGTACTTGAACAGATAATGGTAGAGAGTATACAGATGGTGAGTTTCTTATATTATGTAAGCAAAAAGACATTCACAAATAGTTCATAGTGGCATACACTCCTCAATAAAATGGAGTAGTAGAGCGAATGAAAATGATTCTTACAGGAAGGATAAGAGTTATGTTAAGGATTGCTGGTCTACCTAACTCATTTTGGGCGGAAAAGCCAAAACAACTTGTTATATTGTTAATTGGTCTCTATCAATAGCTATTATATTGAAGACACTAATGGAGATGTGACTGAGAAGTTGAAATACAAGCTATGCAACTAAGAGGGGGTAAATTGGGTATTTAAAAACTTATACTATTAGTAACACAAATCAATTCAAGCTAATTCTCAAAGCAATGATAAATATAAATTCAGACAATAAATAAATAAAGAGATGAGGAATAGAGAGAATAAACATAAAGATTTTTACGTGGTTTGGCCAACTGTGCCTACTTCTACTTCTCCAAGCTCACGAGCCTAAAATATGTTTCGATAAAATCATTAAAAGTTTAAAACTCAAGAACAATTGTATACACAATAGCAAGCTCAAATATAACTCTCGAGATTTATATTGTTTGAATCTAATTAAACATTTTTATAATAGGAGTTGAAAACTAACTGTTATAGACCTTTTGAGTCTTAACAATTTATCGTTAACTTGTTGTTAGATCACTATTTTGACTTGAGTAAGTTACCGTTGGGTTATATTTTAAATAGTCAGTTAGCCATTAATTTATTGGTTAGCCGTTTCCAATTGTCAGATTACCGCTAATTTTTTTATCAAAATATGTTACTTATGGATACTGTTAGTGACTTGCTAATTTCGTTGTCGGTTAGCCATTAACTTATCGGCTAGCAGTTTTACTTTTATCAAATCGACGTTAATTTTGTTGTCGGTTAGCCGTTTTGCTACAGTGACAAATAGTTTAGCTACAATGACAAGTAGTTTCGCTATAGTGGAAAATAATTTTGCTATAGTGTCAACTTTCCTAAAATTATAGTTTTGCCCAAATTCTTCCAAAACTGTATTAAGTCTAAATACTTTTAGAAACTATGTTGTGGCCCAAAAATATTATAAATATTTTCAAATAAATCTATTCTAGAATTTTAAACAATAGTTGTTGATTTTAAATATCTCAAACATTTTTCAATTTAGTCCATAATCTTGAAAACAACTAACTTAATGAAATTATTATTTTCTTTAGATATAAAATTTTTATACTATGAAAATAATGATTTATTTAAAATGTCATAAAAAATAACTTTGAGCTTTTAAATGCTTAAACATACATTACATTTAATCATACTAGATTTATAAGAAATATAACATTAAAGATCATCTAAGCTAATATATGAATTTTCTATTTTACCTATGACACGTAGTTTATTATCATTAAAATTAAATATCGTTTGACCGTATAAGTCAACAGAAGCTAATTGATTACTCTCATCTACATGCATTTGGATGTCCTGTATACGTAATGTACAATGCCCAAGAAAAAACAAAGTTAGATAAAAAATCTATGAGGTGTATCTTCTTGGAGTATGCTAATAGAGTAAAGAGTTATCGTATGTGGAATCTCATTAATCACAAGATTTTCATCAGCAGAGATGTTATCTTTGTAGAAAATCAATTGTAAAAGAGAGATGAGGATGATAGCATTGTGAAAAAAATGTTAAAGATTGTCTCGGTATATGTGAAAAATAATTTGGAAGATTTAGTCTCTTCCAAAGCAGCACCAGCGCACGAGGAACAAAAACCAGTTGAACCTAAGGCTCTAGAAGTTCGACGGTCAATTTGTGAGAGATGATCGCTAATATAGCACTTAGAGCATGTTACAGAGATTAATATTGCATATTGTCGTCTAACAGAAGATGGAGAACTATCAAATTTCCATGAAACTTTAAATTGCTCAGATGTTGCTTTATAGATGATAGTAATATAAGAAGAAATTGAAACTCTACGTAAGAATAAGACATGAGAACTTGTATCACTACCACATAGAACAAAAACTATTAGAAACAAGTGGGTCTACAAGATCAAATGTAATGGCAATGACTAAGTTGAGTGGTATTGTGCAAGATTGGTGGTGAAATGATATGCTCAGAAAGAAAGTATTGACTTCAACGATATATTTTCTCTGGTGGTTTGACTCACGACAGTCAAAGTAGTCTTGACGATGTGTGCTACATTTGACCTACATCTAGAGCAGTTAGATGTGAAAACTGCATTTTTTCATGGATAACTTACAGAAAAAATGTATATACTCTAATCAGAAGGTTTTGCTGAAATAGGTAAGGAGAACTTGGTTTACAAGTTGAACAAATCTCTATAAAGTTTCAAACAAGTGCCGATGTATTGCTATAAGAGATTTGATTTCTTTATTATAAGCCTTTAATACAATAGACTCAGTTAATAATTGTGCATACTATAAGAAGTTTGAGAATAATGATTTCATCATTTTGCTGTTATATATAGATGGCATGTTCGTAGCAGACCTCAACAAAGATCAAATCCAAAAATTAAAGACACAGTTGGTTAGAGAGTTTAAATGAAGGACTTGAGACTAGGCAACAAGATTCTAGGGATGCAAATTCACGGAAACAAAAATAATTGAAAGGTTTGACTTTCTCAAAAGAAGATTCTAGGGATGCAAATTCACAGGCGCTTCAAGAATGCTTGAGATGCTTGCTCAATGCTTGGATGCTCAAATGCCTAATGCCAGCCTATATTTATAGGGAGGCTTCCCTAATTCTAGAGAATTCTATACACATGTGGCAAATTCTAGAGAATTCTAGTGCAGTAATTCAAGGCAGGCAGGTAAGGGCAGGTAGTAAAGGCAAGCACATAGGCAAGGGATAGGCATTCAAATCATTATATTCAAATAGCATATATAAACATGTAAGATTGTAAATCAATTTCTTCCCCAATTTCTATTAATTTCAAGTGATCTCTAAGTATGTGTCCTAACAATAAAGCAAAGAGGAAGGAGATATCTCGAGTACTGTATGCATCACTTGTGAGAAGTTTAATATTAGCTATGATATGTACAAGACCATACATTAGACAAGCAGTAGGAGCAGTCATTCATTACATGACGAATCCTTGTGAAAAGCATTAGAAAACAGTGAGATACATCAGAGGAACCTCAAATATTGCATTACGTTATGGAAGATCAGAATTTATTGTTAAGGGGTACGTGGATTTAGATTTTACAAGAGACCTTGATAAAAGAAAATCCATTATTGACTATGTGTTTACACTTACAGGAGCAACTGTAAAATTGAGTTTTGAAACTACAGACCGTTGTGAATTTACCTACAACAGAAGTAGAATATATGATAGCTATACAAACTTGCAAGAAAGTTATTTGGATATAAAGGTTAATAAGGAGCTCAGGCATAGAAAATAGAGAAATTTTGTGTTTTGTGATAGTCAAAGTACTTTGCACATTTTAAGGAATCCAGCCTTTCATTCCAGGATAAAATATAAATAAGTACAATATCACTTCGTTTGAGAAGTAATAGAGAATGAAAGTGTAGATTTATAGAAGATTTATACCAAGAAGAACCTAACAGTGTTATGACCAAACTAGTCAATACTAAAAAGTTTGTATGGGGTAGATTCTCTTGTGGTCTAGCAGAGAATAAGCAATAAGGTAATGACGAAGTAGAAATGATGGTGTAAAGATTGATTGGTTCTCAATTAAATCTCTAAGTGAGAGAATGTCAATAAAAACCGCATGCATTCAATAAATATCTATAAGCTATAAGCTTGATTTTGGGGCTTCCAATTTGGCACCACCTGACTTTGTTCAAAATTTGAATTATCAAATTTTGAACTTTGAGTAATATATATATTATTTAATTAAAAAAGGAAGAGGAGTGAAGTCTATAAATAGAAGGCTTCATTCCCCCTTTCAGTAATCTATTCTTCAAGTTATTCTCTTCTGTTTTGAGAGAAAATTAAGAGTTTGTAGTGTGAGAGTTTTAGAATTTTATAAACTCTTGTATAATTAATGAGTGAGAGATAAAGTATATTGAGGTTCTGAGAAGTGAGTTAAAATATTACAATACTTGTAATCTTCATATTTTTAATGAGTTATTTTTCTTCTGTATTTACCCGTGGACGTAGGTTAAAAGCCGAACAATGTAATTTCTGGTGTTTTCTTTGTGTATTTGTTTGTATTTTCTGTTAAATTTCATTTTAGCTGTAGTCCTACTTAACCCATAAATTTCCTAATAGTACTCATAATTGATCTCTTGATCCTAAGGAAGAAGCTCATTTCATGTTAGGAATAGGAGTTAGACCAAGATTGCAACCTCCACTACTATCAGAATACTTCGCACATGCAGTTCAATCAGAATTCGTATCCATGAAAGTGAGAGATCAACTTCAGCAAGGGCTTGGATATATGGCATTGCAAATGAATAAGTTTATTGCCATGCACACAGACGAAAAGATAAAGAACTTACTGTTAACAAAATACATGCATGCATAATCTAGAAGCATACAATCTAGAACTATGCAATCTAGAAGTAGCAATCTTTGAATGAAGAAGGAAGAAGAAGAAGATCTAGAAGCCATATTTCAAAGTTTGAGTTTAGAATTCAAACTTTAAATTTAAAAAAATAATAAAATAAAAAATATATTATTATTATTTTAATATAATAAAGAGAGGAAATGAAGCTTATAAATAGAGGCTTTATTTCCCTCTTCAAGCACTCCATCTTCAACATTTCTTTGAGAGAGAAAGGGTATGTGTGAGTGTTTAAAGAGTTTAATACTTTTGTGGTATTAGTGAGTGAGAGATTGGGTATATTAGGGTTCTGGGAAGTGAACCAAAATATTATAATACTTGTAATCCTCATATCTCTAGTAAAATATTTTCCTTCTGTCTTTGCCCGTGGATGTAGGCTAAAAGCCGAACCACGTAATTTCTGGTGTCCTAGTTTGTGTTTTTTCTTTATTTTTTTCTAATTTCATTTTAGCTGTGGCCCTTCTTCACCCATAAATTTCCTAACAGTTATTGGGTAGCATGGGAAATCCTGCTAATGAAGAAAAATGCTTGCTTTGCAAGTAGTTCGTCGAGATTCATTGTCTACAGTAACGATTTTGGCTGGGGAAAACCAATTACAGTAAGAAGTGGTCCAGAGAACAAGGTTGATGGGAAGATCACCTTGTTTACTGGAGTGGAAGAAGGGAGCTGTTAATGAGGTTTTCTGGTCGCTCCCAAATAGTGGTGTTGTCGTCTGGTCGCTAGTTGTTCGAGCAGGATTTCCAGCGGTTCCTTAAGTTTTTCCGTCCACTGAGGCGGTGGTGTTTTCCGACCTGTATCCACAGAAAAAGTATCAGCGGTCGCCGAGTGTTTTTCTAGCGAAAACTTTACGACGCTCAAGTGAGTAATCGGGTTGATTCTTTATAAATTCTCTCTTA
Source organism: Murraya koenigii (assembly GCA_025617385.1). Lineage (NCBI taxonomy): Eukaryota > Viridiplantae > Streptophyta > Magnoliopsida > Sapindales > Rutaceae > Murraya > Murraya koenigii. Next base: position 12,027,769 of record CM046819.1, read on the forward strand.
ATATGAGAAAAACCAGAAAATAAAAGGTTGAAAAAGATAAGGAAAAAAAAAAGAAGAATCCCTTTACCTTACACTTTGTCTGATATTTATTCCCATTTTTTCCCGCCATTCTTGCTTGGGCGCCATCCCCTGCATTCATTGTGCCTGCATTTTTCTGACAGCCATGGGTCACAGTGGCACAACTTGGGGGTGCGGGGTGTCAGACGATTATGAGTTCCCGTGATGTAATGATGATACTGTGTAAGTATGGCATGACGGTGCCTGTCAGTCATCGGTCGTCGTGACAAGATGTCAGAGTGAGGGGGCGTCTGACAGCTACTTTCTTCTTCTTAGAAAGAAGCGTTCACCTCCCTGAATTGTAGGTGCGGGGCTGCCATGCTTAGGTTTGCTCTGCTTGAGCTTTGGTCTCTTCTTGTTCTTGGTGCTATTCATAACGCGACCAGGGTTCGCTCGATGATTGAGGATCTTTGTGACTTTACCCGAGCAAGATGAGAATATCTGAGTCCGACTAGCTTAGATCATTTGACCCCGACCAGCTTTGACACCGAGCAGGGTACCTTCGTGCTAGTGATCAGGTCTTCTGTCTTGCCTGGTTTAACCTCGAGCAGGCTTGCTCGGCATTCCCCAAACAGGAGCGTCGATGTTGAAGCTTGCCTTTTGGCTAAGACACTGCAAGGTATGGGAAATAATGTAGATTTCATGCAATTTATATCTTAACTGTTAAAAGCCTTTTGCACTTTGGAGCTTTGCTCACTAGCCATTCATTCTTTCTCAAGTATGTATACATATTACAAATTAAATAAAAAAAATATCCGGCAAAGAGGGAATGAATTAAAAATAGCGAAATGTTCCAGATGCAGTTCGAGAGCTTTCGTTAAGATTTCAAATGAATTCTGGCCTTAACTTCTAATTTCTTGGTTTGGTTGAAAGTCTTCTTTTTTAATATCTTTTTAAATGAATCTCGATTGAGCTAGGAAACTTTATTCCAAAAACGAACAATTTTATTAGAACCATTATATCCTTGTAAGCATACTTTTTTATATTTTTTTTTTTGATGAATTGATGTGATAAATTTAGTATCCAAAAATATATAATCAGTTTAGTCTAATGGGAACAAAGATATCCGGTGATAAAGTGAGGATGTTTATATCAGCTGACTGGATGGAAAGTTGCAATCAGACACGTTTATGTTTATGATCAGATGATGTAATTTTATTGGTAATGTGAGAAATAAATAAGATTCAACCACCAGTTTTTTTTATATGAGAATATTATTCAATATTATAATTTATATTACTTAAAACTATAATTTATTCTCTTCTATTAAGTAATTATGTATTACAATAGAGTGAAGAGATATTTAAATATTAGATTATGATTAGAACTAAACTAATTATTTATACAATGTGTTTATGAAAGTTTGAATGCTGCTGTCCAATTTTAAGGGCAGCAGCTCTAACCAGGCCGGTCTCATTCAACCACCAATTCAACCACAGTTGTTTCTACCCAACCTTGCCTTTTCAAAAGCCCAATTAGGATTTCAAATAAAGAATATCTAATTTTGATAGTTTCGAAAACAAAACCCCGGTGACATAATTGACATAATATCAATATCACCAATAGTTCAATGATTTCTTGTTTTTATCATGAGAACGTAGACGTAAAGTTTTACAACGTTTATAGCAACTTGCACATTTAAACTTTGTAAATTATTTTCTTAACATATGTCTTTCTTTCAATGTAATCATTAAAATTATTAAAATCAGTCTAACAAATTAATGGTAAATAAATTTGTTTTACATTAAAAATAATTCATATTGTAAATTTTTTATATATTATATTTAGTTTCATATATCATTTATATTTATAATGATATTTCAGAAGACTACACAGAGGAGTTGAACAGTCAATATCTCTAATAAAACTCAAAAATACATTGATCATGTACTATGCTTATGGGATTAATTACACCCTCTTTTTTTGATGTATTATATTTATTCTCATATATCATTTATATTTATTACACAAGGAAATACAATGATATTTCAGAAGACTACATAGAGGAATTGATCAGTCAATATCATAATAATTCATGTATGAAATCATTTGCAACAAAGAGTTTTTCATTTTGCGAAGGAAAACATTGCAAAACTCAAAGCAAAAGCCAATCCTGAGATTGTTAGTATCAGCAAAATCTCCTCTCTTCAAGCATTCTTTTGCCATATTTGGTGTTTTGTTACCCGTGGTCGATTAGTTGATAATCCTAATAAAAAAGTTTATTTTTAGGACAAGTGGCTGACCTACTGGTGTAGCCTGGTATATATATATATATATTCAATTATACTAATTAAACTTTATGAATATGCCATCAATGATTGATTACAAGATTACCATTCAAATTAAAAAACTTTACTCCACTTTTCCTTCACTTTTACCAACAACAATTCTAAAAGCCAAGAATTAAAAAAAAATCGGTGGTCTCCTTTACAATTCTTCATCTTTTTTATCTTCTAATTTCTTTGGCTTTATACCTTTTTCTACTAATGTGCTTTATTGATTAACTTTTGTGATGAATTTTACTAATTTTTTCTACATTTTATTTTGATTCATTATTTTGAATTTGGCTGCTTATTTTTTGTGATTGGTTTTGCTAATTTGCTCTATAGTCTATTTGATTCATTATTTTGAAAATTTTCAATTTTGCTTGCTGACCATATTTTCACTTTTTTTAAACATATCACAAAGACTAAACTTTTAACACTTTCAAAATTGACTAACATCTGTATTGTCTGTTAAAAATCAAAATATTTGTCATATTATTTATTTAATTTACAAAACAGAAGAATGAGTATTTGAACATGACAATGTTAAACAAGCTTCGCAGGGAATTGATTGAAGACTTGTTACGGTTAAATAATATGCTAATGTTAAGTTCCAAGTCAATGTGTGTCCTGGGAGTTGGTTGGTAAAACTCAAGCAGATTGAATACAAACAAATACAATATCTGTACAAGTTGTTGGCTCAACAATTGGAGTTGGAGTGTGTGTGTATATATATATATATATATTAATAACTGTATATATTATTGTTGGAACAATTGCTAGGGAGCATTTTAAGTAAATACTTATTGTTGTTATTTTTTCACTAATAATATTTTTTTAAAATTGAAAAGATGAACAAATTTTTAATTGTTTAATTTATTTAAGATGCTAATTAAGCTTGTAATTTTTATTTTCTATGTTTTTATATAATTATTTTGTCATAATAAATATTATTTTGAGTAAGGCCTTATGTCCCCTTTTATTAGGTGTATTTTTTTTTTCTACTTATAAAATTTTATATTCACTTTATAATATATAAAACCCTATGATTGTTTGGAACTTCCAAAGATTTTTAAAGACATGATATATAAAATCCTATTATCTAGGTTTGATCATACAGGAAAGGCTACAATCCACTGCTAAGAATTGGTTTTATTGCCCTTTAACCAAATCGGGACTTACGGCCAAAAGCTACCGCGACACTCAAGGTAACACTCATCACTCCTGCAGTGTTCTCTGATACCAGTAGGAAAATAGGATAGAAAGATGGATGTGTAGACAGAATAATTAATAATGTTCAATTATTAATAAAACTTTATATGATTATTAGGTACGTGGCATTGTTTCGTATCAGATCGATGCTGTAATCAGCCTTTGGATCCAAATTAGGCTTAGAACTGATCAATAATCCGCACGTTCGGGTTTCCAGCTAATATACATTTATAACCTTTAATTAATTCTAATTTTAATCTTTATATAAAAGAAGATCGAGTACGTGGCTTTGTCAAACCACATAACCGTAGATTTAATTGCACTTTGGGATCAGATCTGACTTAGAACAGATCTAGACCTTGCATATCGGGTGTCTAGCCTATATACCTTGACTTTAAGACTTTAAATTTAAAATCTTATGCAACCCTAGGCACCACAAGGCTCATACACAGTACTAAGATCTGGATCCTAGATCTAGTGCTCTGAAGGAATGGAGGGAGAAGATAATACAACTGAGGGGAGAGATATGGTCTCTATGACTCAGAGGAACGTATCAGTTTTAAAAGCAGATCTAATATAGAAGATCAGTCAGCAGATCATGCATAAACTTTAAACTTTAAAAATTAAAATTTAAAATTAAAGATCATACACCCTTAGATCTATGTTTTAATATAAATTACAATAAATAAGTAAATGCTTTAAATAAATTACAGAACTTTAAAAGCTTTAAATTAAATTAAATTAAATTCTTACATTCAAATGAAAGCTTAAAAGCTTTAAATGATTACAGAGAAAGAAAGAAAGAAAGGAAAACCAGAAGACAGGAAAATTTCCTCAAAGTCTTCTATTCATTTCTAAGAAAGGAGAGAATAAGAACAGGGGGAAAGAGAAAGAGTACAAGAGAGAGAAGTGGAATAAGAAAAAGAAAAATTCTGAGAAGTCTTGGTCTTCCTTCAAAATATATACAAAACTATTTAAACTATAGACTGTACATTGTGGCGCGTCCTGTAGGAATTAAATCAGCAACAATGTTAAAGAGGGCAATGGTGTCAATTTCAAAATCTTTAGAAAAAATTATAGTAACTTTAATTAAATATTTTCGTGTGGTGATTTGTTTTAATAAAAATAGAAAATTATCGGGCATAGACTCGATATTTTCAAGACTTTGTTCATTTTTATCACCACCATCAGATTTGGTTTCTTATTAGAATCTTCTTGGAGTTGTCTTTGTAAAAGAAGTTAAATTGTTTTAGAATCATTCTTATGTTTTTCTTTCAACTCTTTTATTTCAATTTTAATGTCATTGATCTCTGTTTGAAGATTCTGGATATTAGAAGTTGTCTTCTTTGTTTTCTTTTTATCCAAGATTTCAGTAAGATCATAAGTATTCTTTTTAATAATAGGGGCTTTGGAAGTTTCAGCTTTATCTTTTACTTCTAAAATCTTTAAAAGCTTATCAAGATATTCTCTTTGGAGAATTAGATCAGAGATGTGTTTGACTAATTCAAGAAAGGTTTATTGATCTTTTGTCAACATATTAACTTTCTTTAAATAAGATTCATCACTAGTAGAATTACTGCTTTGTCTCAGAATCAGAGTCTACTAGATCGTCAATTTGAAGAGGCTCATTGCTCCTGTCATGGAGGATTCAGAGTCAGATGAATCAATGAGCAATGGGGCCAATTTAGATAGTACTTGTTCATCAAGGTCAAGCTCATGGAGCTGTTTGCTCATATGGAAAAATTTTACAGTATGACCCTTTTTACCACATTTGAAACAAGTAGCTACTTCATGATTGAAAGGGGCATTAGGTTTGGTTTTACTTTTAGAAAAGTTTTTCTTCTTATAAGGCTTTGAAGGCTTCTTATAAGAAAGTTCCCTAAAGTCTTGAAATGATTTTTTTATACTTCTTAGATTTGTAATGTTTTTTGTAAGGTTTGGAGGAACATTTACCATCACAATCTTTAGAAGTAGAGGCTTTAAAGGGATCATAATTGAACTGCTTACAGAAACTGCCCAATTCTTGCTTAGATTTTCTAAGCTCCCACTTTAATCTTTTCTGAAGTTTTAAATCTTGACAAATCTTTAAACCTTCTTTATTGACAAAACTAATGAGTTCACCATAGGTGAGATTGTCATAAGGGATCTAGTTGTCATATAAGGCTTTAATAGAATTCCTAACTTTTTCACCCAAGAGGGTTGGTAACCCTACAAGGAACTTTTCCTTCCAAGTAACATGATTTGCATCATCTCTCAGAAAGAGTCTGGTGAAGAAAGTAGATTTATAATTTTAGAAATCACTAAGTTTCCTACATCTTAATGAGAAGGATCACCTATAAATTAAAGAGAAATAGTTAAAATCAGGGTAGCAACTACATCCTGAATTGAATTATTTAATTCATCACATATGGGGGTTCTATTCTCATTTGTTTGAATAGCATTTAGAATTTCTAATTGTTGCTGTTTGGTGAGAAGATAATCTCACTAACCTTTAAGCTAACCAGTAAACCCAGCAATAAGGATTTCTTCAATAACTTTGTCAGAAGTCCCTGATTGGGTTTTATAGGCATTAGTTGCCATAGTTATTTGCTGTAACAATCCAAGAATGTTGTATTCAGACATTCCATCTATGAACTATTCATAGATGAAATGTCTGAATACAACATTCTTGAGATGTTTAGCTATTTTATTTAGTATCAGTGTGAGGTTCTTTTATTAGGAATTAACCGTTCAAAGTAAAAGATCTATGACAACTTAAAATGACTTAATATTTAGGGAAGGATAATTCACAACCAGACCTTCATTTTTCGGTAGTAATGACTACTCTTATTGGAAAATTAAGATGAGAATTTTTTTTACAAATATTAAATCATGAAATATGGGAAGTTGTTTGTGATAGTCCATTTATACCTAAAATAAAAAATGAAGAAGGGGAAGAAATTCCAAAACATTCGAGTTAACGAGATCAGTTGAAAAAAAGAAGAGTTTCTCTAAATTCCAAAGTCATTAATGCTTTATACATGAAAGAATTCCATGGAGTTTCAGATTATTCTAATGCATGTGAAATTTGAAATAAACTTAAAGTTGTATATAAGAGAACAAGTTAAGTCAAAGAGTCTAAAATTAGTAGATACGCTAACCAGTATGAGTTGTTTTACATGGAACAAAATGATAATGTTCATTTCATGTATTGATTTACAAATATTGTAAACACTTTAGAAGCCCAATGAAAGACTTTTTCAAATAGTAAAAAAAACAAAGAAAATCATTAAGTATTTATTAAAAGAATAAGACTTAAAAGAACAGTTATAAAAGAAGCTAAGGATTTAAATATTTTATTAATTAATAATTTAATTAGCTCACTTTTTTCTTATGAGGAAGAATTAGCCATTGGAAAATGAGATAAAGACAAGAAGAAAAAGAGTATTATGTTGAAAACTTTAAGACTTGAAAGAGATGAAGAAAGAAAATTTAAAGAGATGAAGATATCGCAATGATTGCTATAAAATTTAAAAGATTCTTTATGAAATCAAGTAAGAGAAGAAAGGTCAGAAACTTCAAAAATCAAAAAGAAAAGAAAGAGGCAATTATTTACTTTGAATTGAAGAAGCCAAACTATATAAAATCAAAATGTGATGATAGTAACAAAGAATCTACCAATGAAGAACAATCACATAAAGTGTCAAATTTGACACTTATGGCAATTAGAGATAAATCATTTGATAAACTTGATAAGGTAAATTATCTTCCCACCTATGATAAATTGTTTGAGGCTTTTGAAGAATTGCATAATGTTTTAAAGAAAATTGGATTGAAAAATGCTTCTTTAAAAAAGAAAACATTAAAGTTCTTAAATGAAAATGATATTTTCCAAAAACAAAATGATTCTTTAAATGAAAGAATTAAATTTGTTGAAGTAGCGAATAAAATGTTGCATGATAAAATCATTTCATTCAATGAAAAATAAAGTATTTCATTTAAGCATAAAAATTCATCTGTTAATGATTTGAACGATGAGAAAGAAGCTCTTAGGTAAAAGAGCAATGAGCTTAATGATATTATGTTAAAGTTTACAAATGGTTAAAAGAATTTAAAAAAATTGCTCAATTCAAAAATATTTTTTGGACAAAAATGGCCTTGGTTATAAGCCAAACTTAAAACAAAAATATTACAAGAATTATTTTGTTAAGCTTGCCTCAACTAGTGAACGTAAAATCATTTACAATTATTATAATAGAAATGGTCATATGAGCTATGCATGTCCAATTAGGAGAAATACTTATCTTGATTTTTTAAAAAAATTTGGACCATCACCAACATTCAAGGACCGAAAATAGTTTAGGTACCTAAAAATTCAATTTGAAATTTTTTTCTATCAGGATCAAAGAATAAAAGGAATAAATGGTATTCGGATAGCGGATGCTCAAGACACATGACTGGCGGCCACTCTCGACTCTCAAGTTTCACCAAAATTAAAAAATAGTGGAGATGTTCCGTTACTCAAAATGAAAAATCCTTGGAGTATGAAATGTTAGTATAAATTCTTCTACCATTATTGAAAATTTATGCTTGGTTGAAAACTTGAAACATAACTTGCTTAGTATTAATTAATTCTGTGATAAATGTTATAAAATTATCTTTGATAAATCAAAGTGTGTTATTGAGAATACATGTGATAGTAAAATTTTATTTATTGGAAAAATATGCATAAATGTGTATACTATTAATATAGATTGTGCATTATCTCAAGAAAAAAAAAAATTTTCATTATTACATGATAATAGTTAGTTGTAGCATAAAAGATTAGCTCATACAAGTATAGATTTGATTTCAAAGATTTAAAAAAAATAATTTAGTAAAAAGTCTTTAGAAGATTAGTTTTCAAAAGGATAAAGCATGTGATACTTATCAATTTAGAAAGTAAATAAAAATATCTTTTAAAGATAAAAATCATATTTATACTTCAAAACCTTTTAAATTTCTTCATATAGATTTATTTGGACCAGTTAAGTATGAAAGTTAAAAGGTAAATATTATGCATTTATAATAGTTAATAATTTTTTTAAATTCACATGGTTGTTGTTCTTAGCTAGTAAGGATGATGTTTTTTATACTTTTAAAATTCTTCGTAAAAGTGGTCAAAATGGAAAAGACTATACAATTGCTTGCAATAGAAGTGATCATGGTTGAGAATTTAAAAATCATGCATTTGAAACTTCTTCATATAGATTTATTTGGACCAGTTAAGTATGGAAGTTAAAAGGTAAATATTATGCATTTATATTAGTTAATAATTTTTTAAATTCACATGGTTGTTGTTCTTAGCTAGTAAGGATGATGTTTTTTATACTTTTAAAATTCTTTGTAAAAGCGGTCAAAATGAAAAGACTATACAATTTCTTGCAATAGAAGTGATCATGGTTGAGAATTTGAAAATCATGCATTTGAAACTTCTTCATATAGATTTATTTGGACCAGTTAAGTATGAAAGTTAAAAGGTAAATATTATGCATTTATAATAGTTAATAATTTTTTTAAATTCACATGGTTGTTGTTCGTAGCTAGTAAGAATGATGTTTTTTATACTTTTAAAATTCTTCGTAAAAGCGGTCAAAATGAAAAAGACTATACAATTTCTTGCAATAGAAGTGATCATGGTTGAGAATTTGAAAATCATGCATTTGAAAGCTTTTGTAATGATTTTAGCATTCAATATCAATATTTATCAACAAGGACTTTACAAAAAAATGAAATTTTTGAGAGAAAGAATATAACTATTCAAGAAATGGCTATGACTGTATTGAATGAAAATATTTTTTGGCTGAAGCCATTAATACTGCATGGTATGTGTTAAATCATGTAATAATTAGATCATCTCTCAATAAAATCCCTTATGAGCTTTGAAATATAAAAAACATAATATAAATTATTTCAAGGTTTTTGGATGCAAATGTTTTATTTTAGACAAAAAATAATTTAGGTAATTTTGATCTAAAATTTGATGTTGGTATCTTTCTTGGATTTTTGAATTCAAGCAATGTTTATAGAGTTGATAATAAAAGGACTCTAGTTGTTGAAGAATCTATGCATAACACATTTGATGAATCTAATCCTACCTTTATGGAGAAACTTGTTGTTGATGATGCGGATATAGAAAACGCAAATGAAGAATACAATGTGAAGATTCTTCTGTAGAAAAATAAGATAGTCCTCTATGTGAAAATCAAGAGAAGCAACATGAAGAACATGTTAAACTGGATCAAAATGAAGGTAATTCTCAAACACTCCCAAGGAGTGGAAGTATGTTTATTCTCACTTTAAAGATTCTATTTCAGGAGATCCTTTATGAGACATAACCAAAGAACACATGAGCATAGTACCTTTATATCTCATATTGAACCAAAATATTTTTTCGATGTAGAAAATGGTAAATCTTGGATTATAGCCATATAGGAAGAGCTAAACCAATTTGAGAGAAATAATATATGAAAATTAGTTTCTAAACTAGTTCATCAATCCATAATAGGCACTAAATGGGTATTTAAGAATAAGTTGGACGAATCTAGTGTAGTTGTAAAGAATAAAGCTAGATTAGTAGCTTAAGAATACAACCACAAAAAAGAAAACAATTTTGATGTCATAAAAATTTTATTTTGTATCAAATATATGTTAAAAATGCATTCTTAAATGGCTACATTATGGAAGAAGTCTATATGAAAATAATCCCTTGGTTTTCAAAATGAAAAATTTCCAAATTATGCTTATAAATTGTTTAAAGCGCTATATGGTTTAAAATAAACTCCTATAGCATGGTAAGATCGGCTCAGTAATTTCTTTTGGAAAATAATTTTTAATGGTAAATTTGACACTACACTCTTTGTCAAACACAAAGATTAAGATATATTTGTTGTGTAAATTTATGTTGATGACATTATCTTTGATTCTACTAATGAATCTTTGTGTGAGGAAGTTTCATCTTGCATAAGTAAAGAATTCAAAATGAGCATGATGGGAGAATTGAAGTATTTCCTTAGATTTCAAATCAAATAAAACAATAAGGAAATCTTCATCAATCAAGCCAAATATGTGAAATATCTACTAAAAAGATTTGGCATTGATAACTTAAAGACTAAAAATACTCCAATGAGTACGACCATCAAGTTCGACAATGATGAAAAAGATAAAGATGTTGACATCAAAACGTATTAAGGTATGATAAAATCTTTACTTTACTTAACTGCTAATAAACTCGATATCATTTTTAGTGTATGTTCATGTGCAAGATTTCAATCATATCCAAAGGAATCTCATTTGTTTGCTATCAAAAGAATTTTTAGTTATTTGAGTGGAACCATTGATCTTGATCTATGATATCATAAGAGAATATATATAGATTTAATATGCTACTCAGATGCTGACTTTACCTGTTATAAAGTCGATATAAGTTGATTGGATTAAACGAATTCTTAGAAATTATGAGATTAATCTCGATTATATTCCTATCATGTGTAATAACACAAGTGTCATTAACTTGTAAAGGAATCTCATTCAACATTCTAGGACCAAACACATTGAAATTTGACATCATTTTTTGAGAGATCGTGTTAAAAAAAGGGACATTATTTTAGAATTTGTTTCTATTGAAAAACAACTTGCTGATATTTTTATGAAACCTCTTTGCAAAGAACAACTTTAAAAAATTCGAATGAACTTAGTATGATGAAATTTTCACACTAACATTTCTTTACTTGATATTGAAACTTCTAACATGAATGATATTCTATCTTTGATGATTATATGAGGAATGACTTATTTGTGTTCAATATGTTATATGCTTAATTTTATAATTTTAAATGTTCATCATCATGTCTCATGCATTAAAAATGGATTTTAAAATATTTCAAGATCCGAAATGATCTCAGAATTGATCAATTATTGGCCGAAAATCAAAATCAGTGCAAAATTCATGGGAAACGACTAGCTGCCTAATTTGGCATGGCTAACTATTTGGACGGCAATAGATCTGTCGAAACCAAGCAGCTAACCACTTGAGTGAAGCGGCTATCCGATTTGTGTTTTAAAAAATTTTGCTCATCATCTTTTTCACTTGTCCTCTCTTTTTCTCTATACTATATCATCGTCATCTCCCTCTGCCTCTCTAAAATTCTTCATCCCTTACACTTGTTCTTGCCAAATTGAGTCCTTAAAATCATTCTTGATCCTTTAAACATAGATTATTTATCCCTAAAACACCATTCCATCGATATTTTTTAAAAATCTCAATTCCTAAAACCTAAGTCAACTGAATACAAAACCCTCAATTTTGATCCATTTTTATCCCCTTTTTTACCCAATTGAACCCATACATTACCTTAAATCATCTCAAGCATCAATTTAATCGGTTTAAATTCACCAATTTCACATAAATTTTTTAAAAATAAAATTTATGCTTTTAGGGTATTTTAGTAATTTCAAAATGGTCGATGCTAAGAAGGCTAAGGGCAAACAACATGTTAAGCATACAACTAAAAAGAGATGAGAACTTCATGAAGATATTCTTGAGTTCATCTCAACTCATTTTTCAAACTCGATCTTACGAAAACAGTTCTACAACATGTTTATATCATGGTCGGTTCTTTCATCCTACTTCATTAACCTATATAATATGGATAATCTATCTATCTTTAAGAAAATACTTAAAACCTTGCCTGATAATATGGGTTGGACCAATTTCTTAGTTGTTAAGGAACATATTTATCCGAATTTAGTACGTATATTTTACTCAAATATGGTTATTTCTACAAGCACTCAAAATTCGGGTCATTACAACTATCTCCATAATTCCTATTGAAAGTAGTTCTACAATATGTTTATGTTAAGTTTGGTTCTTCCATCCTACTTTGTTAACCTATATAATATGGATAATCTATCTATCTGTAGGAATATATTGAGAACCTTGCTTGATAATATGGGTTGGACCAATACCTTAGTTGTTAGGGAACATGTTTATTCGAATTTAATATGTGTATTTACTTGAATATGGCTATTTCTACAAGCACTCAAAATCTGGTCATTACAAATGTCTCTAGAATTCCTATTGAATTTTATGTAGGGGATTTGAATATAATACTCGAAGCTAGGGATGGTGGGTTGTATCCCTATACATCTAGGAATAAAATTAACTTTTCTTAGTATTCTCTTAAAAATGTTGTTAAGAATAATTGTAGACACTCTCAACTCTCCCCTGATTTTTATGACACAACTATAAAGGCACAAGTTATGTGTCTTCAAGTTTGGATTCTTCATAATGTACTTCAGCATGTAATTAGCTCTCAAAAAGAACATGCAAATGAAGTAACACGATTAGATGTCGCATTAGTAGATAGCATTCTTAAGGGAATACAGGTTAATATTGGCTATGTTATATCTTCAGCATATGTTTAGTGCACCTAGTGTTGGAAATAGATCCCTTTCTTTTAGTGGTATTATTGCCCAAATCCTTAAATATCCCATAGCTGAACTAATTTTTAAGGAATCTAAAGAATTAGGGGATAAAGCTATAGCTAGTTTGGAGTTTGTGTGGTTGGATAACAAATGGATTAAAGATCCATCAGCCAAGAATAAGTTCACAATGATTTCTTCCTTCAATTGTAGTATGTTTAACGATGTATTTCCACTTGACCAACTTCTTGATCTTAGTGTCTTAAAGCTATCAGAACCTCACCATCCAACTTCATAAGCTAATGAAGATCTGATACAATAGCTATTATGTAAAGTTCACTCTATATTTGAGTATCAGAACCAGCTCCAATCACAGTTTGTAGAGTTTTAGAATTATCGAGCATCAATGTTTTTTTTATCAACAATAGTAGATTCTTGATGGCCACCAAGGAATTTTTACTGCTTTTGAGTTTTCGCCACTATCCTTATCATCCCAGTAACCTAACTAGTATCATTTATCATATTTTCTTCTTAATTGATCCATTATTTTTCTGCTTATTGCACCAACATATGCGTCTGATACATTTGTCACAAATTTTATTAGCTTATATTTATGGATTCTTGCTTTTGTTTTCATATTTTTGTTTACTTGTGGTATTGATGATGAAAAAGGAAAATATAGTTAGTAACATGTATTTTGAAGCGCATTTGGTTTGTGAAGTATATTTGGCATTGTATGACATAATTAGAGGGAGCTTACAATTGTTGCATATATATATTACTTATGAATTATGTATGTCACATATTGAGGGGGAGTTTATATTTGTTATAGTCATTATTTATGAATCATGTATGTCACAAACTAAAATGGAGTTAAAATGTCAAAATATATCGGGTGTTTATCAAAATTTAAAAAAAAAGAAGAAGAGAGATTGTTGGCCTAAATGGCTATACAAACTTTGATTTTGATAATAATAAACCACGTATCAAGAGTAAAATGATATATATATTTCATAATCTCAATAGTTTTTTAAGGATAAAAATCATTTATATGAGATCAAGTTGAAGGCAATCAATAAACAACGACGCAAAACTCATCAAATCAAAGACAAGCATTAAGGGTAATAGTTTAGGTGATTTCCCTTGTCATATTTTTCATTATATTTTAAATAAGTCATTATTTTCATAATGTAAAGGTTTTATATTTATAGGCAAAAATAAAATTGGTCGTTTTCAAGTATATGGATTAAATTAAAAAAGTTTTAAGAACTTTAAACCTATTTGTAAATTCATAATATAGATAAGTAAAGTTTTATAAACTTTTAGGCTACAATATAAATTTAGAATCTTTGGGGTCAAATATAATTTTAGAAAATTAGCGGCTAACCGGCTTAAGTCCAGAATCCTAGCAATTAGTTGCAAAATAAAGCAGTAATCTGCTTGGGCAAAAATTTCAAATTGATTTTGTAATGGTAACTTGCCATGTTAGCCTAGTGGTGATCTGCCTCATTTTAACAGCAATATGAGAACTCTTTAAAAAATCAATAACTGGTAGCTTTCTTATTCAAATTATAAAATGTCAAATCAAACTTAATTCAAATAAGTTTTTAAATCTCTATCAAGCTAAAAACTTGTTCATATATATAAGTAATCTTGAGTTTTCATTTTGCTTATCTACATAATTTGATTCATTATTGAGCTATCATTTGCCTATATACTCTTATGGAGAGTAATCTTTGTAAATTTCATTATAATATCAAAATTGAGTGAGTGTAAGTATGAAAAATACTTAGGAAAAAAATTGTGCTTATCTCTACTTGTAAAGGTTCATTGACACATTGAAAATCAATTGTAAAAATCTTGAAATCCTAGATTAAAAAGCTTGGATAGCGAAATCATCAAGCTCCAATTACTTGGAGGTGTAAATGTAGGCTGGTTTTACCGAACCATTAAAAAATCTTATGTTTTTCTCCTTCCTTATCTCTTTAAATTTATTCATTGTTGAGTTTTTTTAATATTGAATTTCTTAAATTATTAATTTGAATTGTTTTGTAATTTTATTTGTCTAATTTTAATAATTATTTCACCCCTTTTTTAGGTTGCTTAGCTAGAATTTCATTCTATGTGTTAGTTTATTGACCTCTAAAACATGAACTTATATATATATATATACCATTTAATGTTCCTAAGTAATTCTAAAATATTAGATTAAAAAAAAATTTAGGTCAATATACATAAGTGAACCAACACAAGATATCAATACAATATTTTACGCACCTTAAACCATTTTCATGTTGGGTCTATCGAATTCTGTTTTTTTTTTTCAAAACTCTTTTGACATCTAATCATTGTCTTTAAATACTCATGAAAACATTTACTACTTGTTTGGCCGGATCTTTTGAAATTGAAACGAATCACTTAATTCTTCAAATTGTGAGCTAAAATATACAAAAATGTCGCAAGCATTTCCTCGGGCGACACATTTCTTTCGACGGAGCATATATAATTTTTGAACGGTTTGTCTATCAATTCTTAATTTTCATGAACATTTCACATCACTTTAAAAAAATCAAACCATAAAAGAATTCAGTTGTTGAGAAACGTTACGGTATGACTACTTTTCAATCTTCATTGATAAGTTAAACAGAGATGAGAGCACGTAGCAGCGCACACAACTATAATCATTTGCAACATTATCACTAAATTGTGTAACTATCAAGACTCTCTTCATTCTTGCTAACAAACAAGTCATCCTATATCTCAACATCACAAATTAAGCCAATCAATATTAATCAAATTTTAAAATTATTATTAAACAAAAAATAAGCAAACAATTAAATCAGGCCGAGTAATATAAACACCAATGTATATAATTTAATATACAAACAGTGGCCAGGCAATACAAGAAATTAATGTGTATAATTTAAAATATATATTATAATTTCCAAAAAAAAGTATTGTGCTCATCTCTTCACTGGTGGCTATTCTTTTTTTCTTTTAAGAAATAAAATAAGCAGAAACAATGGAAACATACTTGGAGATGCTGAACGACCAGTGATGAGTTGTGATGGAGATTACTGCCGATGTGACTGAATCGACCAGCTGCTCACTGACACGAATCCGATCGGTGACGGCTGCTGCGATGTGGGGACAACGATGAGTGCATGATGGACGGAGAAACGGCAACGACAAGCGCGAGCACGAACAGCAATGCCGAGCAGCTGTGATTTGGATGACGATCACGAGCCATGGCAACGACTAGTCCGATCGCTTTCCTTTGGGCAGCAGCTGCTTGCTAAGGTTTTCAGTTTTGGTCTCTTTTTTTTTTCCTCCATTTATATTTTTCAGTTTTCAAATAGGATATTTTGGAGTATTTTGGGAATATTAAAAGTGTAGCTGTATAATATATCATTTTTGAGAATATGGTTTTGATTCCTAACACTTCAATAATTAATTTAAAATTTATATGGATCTTGCACAATTCATTTTCATTTTTAACCTCAATTTAACAAGTAAACAAATTATTTATTCTGATTTTCTCATTTGGGCTTAGTAAACACAATATTAGTGGTTGTCAAAGAATGGCCTCACCAAACATATTTTTATGTTTTTCATTTTTTAAAAACATAAAACGCCCAACAAAAAAGCTACTAAATGCACCCTTACATATATAAGATTTAAAGAAATTTTACTAATAAAAGAAGAGACCTTATTTTTTAAGACCCATAAAACGTAATAATGATGTGGAAATTTAGATGGCCCAATCAACGTCCATTATATTGTGGTGGGATGTAATTCAATTTGAACAAAAATGATAGTTTAGGGTTAAATTACAAGGAAATCAACGTGGGTTCAATTATAAGCAACATTCAGGGTCTAGTGCATTAATCAATGATTTATACATTAATGAAACATGTTATTGTTGTAAAATTAATTATTATTATTTTTATCTGCTACATATGACAAGCTCTATACAAATATATTAATTGGACCACACCTAACATAGAAATTTATCTTCAAACACTTTTTATTTCTTATCAAAATTCCAGCTCATGAAATCTCATCAGAATATTATGCTGATTCATCATGAAATTGCGAGATATTTTTGTGGATAAAAAATATATAGATATCCCCATTACACGATTTTATCTACATTTCAATTATATTTTTTTGTAAATGAATTACGTAATCCAATTCTATTGACTTTATCTTTTTACCTATTACAAATCTAATTGAATTTGAGTAAAGATAAAACACAATAAGATTCTTATATATATATATATATATATGGAAACCTATTGAAAGAGATTTGCTATTACCCAAGAAGAAATTAAACTTTTAAATTGTAATCAAAAAAATATTTTGGACAATACACAGGCCCTTCTAGTAAGTCACTCGAAAGGTCAAAGTATATCCCAAGTTGCATTATTTATATATCCCATATAATTCCTGTATTCTCATTCAAAATCCACTGTATGCATGGGCATTTCGGTCAATAAGAAAATAGGTTTTCATTAGCCTAACAGCACACACATACACAGCATGTTGAAAAAGAAAAACACACACATTCATTGCTAATAATTATACAAAATCATAACACATAAATTAAAGAAAATCCCACTAAAAATAGCAATTGCAAATCTCACTTTCTCTCTTTCTTTTCTTTCAATCTAAGCATCCATTGCTATTTAAAAACCCCAATACCCCATTTCATAAATCTGATCAAACTCTGTTACTCTCCAAACCAAACCAGAACCTGGAAAAAGAAAATGACCTCAGTTTGCATCTCAAACTGTGTAAACGACGCACGTGACCCACGTGTTCCGGTGAGAGCAACGTACGTGAACCTCTACAAGTGGCCGGAGTCCGACGCTGAGTTTGTCCGGTCCAGATCACGCGGGATGCACGTGCATGGCCACCACCCTAGGGTTGTGGACAGCATCTCATGCAGGCAAATGTATCTGAGAAGCTACACCTTCTCAAGAGAAGAGGATAATGTGAACGAGAAAACGACCTTGTGTTTCGGCCGAAGCAAAGAGAAGAAGGCGGCGGCGGCGGCGGCCTCTGATAATAATAATAATAGCGGGAAGAGGAAGAAGAAGAAGAAGGAGAAGAAAGATCATCATCGACGTAAAAGAAAGTGTTTGAGGAAAATTTCATGCGCCGCCTTGTTCAGGATTTTTCACAGGTTGTTATCTTGTACTGCTAGTGTAGATGTCCTTGATGGAAATTAAAATTATGAAATTATTATCATAGCTGATTATGTTTTTTTTCCCTTTTACATATATTTAAGAGATTTGTGTTTCTAATGGGTGTTTTTATTTTACTTTAATTATTATTATTTTTTTATGATGTAATGTGCAAGATGTTTTTGTATATTTGCATGTTTTGGGGTTAGTGAGATACAAGTAACCGTTGCCAAATTTTGCTCTTGATCTGGGGAATAATATTATTATTACTGCATTAATCTCTCGGACTGGGATTCAGCACTGATGCGATCTTTATGCTGATATTTTACAATGTTGTGATTGGAATTTATTAGATAACAATATGTGAGATTAGATTTTATCTGTAAATTGTTATAAATACAGACGGAATACAAGAGCTTTAAGGGATAAACACAAAAAATTCTCGAATATTTGGAAGTTAATTAACAGATTCAAAAAGTTTTATGGGATGAGAGTCACCAATGATGTAAAAGGAAAGTGTCTGTCAAAAAGTAACGTGATAGCAGTGGTTGAGGTTTGATTCTTTTTTGACCAGTTGTATATATAATTTAATATTGTGGTCAATACATAGTTTTACTTTTACCGAGAGTAGCAGCCTGTGATGGTCATATAAATCATGTTCCAGATTAATTAATCTGTACAAAGAATCCAGGGGCTTAGATTTTGTAATTAGAGGTCAGGATTGGCCCTGGAAAAATATTTGTGTTGATCTTTTTGGCCCCCTGGTGAAAGTGACAGTGCTGTATCACAACAAAGAGAGATGTAGGGGTTGTATTGCATAGGATTCTGTTCAACTTAAAAAAGTAGTAAAACTGGTGGGATTGGGTCAAAGAAATACTTGCTTTTTTTTTTTTCTTTTTTCTGATTGGAAAGCCTATTGTTACGGAAAAATTTCCCATCAGCGATAATGCTAAATTGATCACCATTATTCCCATTTATACTCACTGTTGCCTACTGTAAGCTTTTGTCATAAGAGAGCAGCTTGATATATATACACTATACACAATTTACAGAAGTGCTTTTGCTTTTTAGCTTTTCACTAGAAAGTCACTACAGCTCTAAGCTCTTTGTTACAAGATTTAAATACAATAAAAACTCTGTTTAAAATTTCTGTTCCCAATTATCATAAGCACTTTAAGTTTTTCACTACAAACTTTAAGGTAAGAGTAAGTTTGGTGTGGATTTCATTTTAGCTGGCAATTATCAAAACATGTTCAATTTTTTAATAATTTTAAAGATTTTAATATTTGAATCCTAATTTAAGTCTCAATTTTATATATTACTTATTTATTGGACGATGGATTTCATAATTTGTGTGTTCAACATTTGAGTTTTAACTTGAAAAAAATTTTAAAAACTAGAATATATTAGAGGTACAATGTCAGCTATACAACTAGCAAATCATGCTATAATATATGTATATCTATTTTGAAATACCATCATTTAAGTAGTGGTTATATTAATTCCAAATATACTTATTATACATACATTAATTAGTTATATTACCTCTTATATATTTTAGAATTTCTTCAACTTGAGTCTTAATGTCATGTGTTACTTATTTATTGAAAGATGAATATCTAGCATTGCCGTTAATTTATGGCTAATCTAACAAGTAGCAACAGTTGGTGTCCATTGCTTGTATCTCATTTGGTTTTAAATAATTTTTGGCCCACCGTCTTTATAATAATAAAGGTTAAAAAAAAAACCTAGAAATGGGGGGTTAAGCTAGCTGAACCTCTATATGTAGAATAGATCAAAAGAAAGTACATATAAGGAGGAGGAATCGAACTAAAACCTCTAATACATAACACAATAGAAAGCAAAGGCAAAAAGACCCATAAGAAACAAGTAAACGAATGCAAAAGAGAAAAAAAATAATCTCTTAACATGCAGAGTCTCGTAAGCATCCAAATAAAGAATATCGGTCAAACCATTTAAAACATCTTGGTAACCCAAAAATTATTAAGATGAGAACAAACCTGATTAACCATGAAATAAGTAGTAAAAGTAGCCTCCCTACAAACTTGACTGATACAAATTGAAGGACTAGAAGATAAAGTAAGGACTTTGGCAAGAAGATAAGCAAAATCCAAATGCACAAAGGCATTAGTAGTAATCCACGAAACCTCACCAAATTGAACTCCTCCACAAGAAAAAAAATAGCCAAGTTGAGTAGCGAGATTTAAGCCTTTGCAAACAGCCATTGGCCTAGCAAAAAAAAGAAGATAACAAATGATTAATTATATACATTAAACTTAGATTCAAAATATAGTAAAAAAAATTAGATTTAATTTTTTTTCTAAATTGAAATTTTATATGTTTTTTTCTTGTTTATACTTTATATAATCGTAAATTTTGTTTCCACTTATTTGAATTTGTGTATGAGGTTAAATCTCATCCAAACCTTATAAGGGCAAAAGAGGGAAAAAAATTAGTAGCAGCTAGAAGGAATGGGCCAAATTCATGAAACAGAAGGTTCTAGATGACAACTATTCTCGGGCCATAAATTAGAAGAAAAAATATATATAAAAGCTATAATCATAACAGCCACCAAAGCGTATAGGCTTTTTCTGATGCTTGTGTTCTAAGGAAACAATTATCATTATCCCAGAGCATATAAGGATATATATGGGCCATTAATTTCATTTCAATAAAGGTTAATGGAAGAATGTAATCATCTCTATGAGATGCAATTTCTGGGCAAATATATGTATATATGATGATATATAGTGGTGGTGGCATTCTTTTTTGCCAAGATTTACAGGTTACTCATGATCAAGCTCCATTATTTCCAAGAAAACATCATTATGAGGAAAGCATCAATTAAGCTAAAAAAGATCGCAAGCTTTCCACATCTAGTTTTCAGGAATCATCCAAATGTATTAATACATGCATTTTCTGAGGTTCTTCTGGAGCTTCATTTTGTCTGATAATACAGTATTAATTTTTTATGCTATGTAATTTCTTGTATTAGAAGTAAAAAGTCTAGGATTCGAACTCCGTGGTCATGGAAGGATAGAAAATTAGATTAACATTAAATTAAATAATAATAATTAAAAAAAAATTATCTACTAACTTCCCTCTCATTTTTTGCCTTGTGTTACTTTTATAAACATCAAAATTGTATTGATATTTATAAAGCTAAATGATTCAATATATTTGATAGAACATCCTTACATCTTGTAAAAGAAGAGTTGAGCTATTAATGGATTTGGACATGTTAGCCAGTGTTCAGAGCTTTGTGTTCGAGTTTATACAAGGTTTGTGACTGCTTATATATATATATATATATATATATATATATATATATATATATATATATATATATATGTATGTATGTATATGTATGTGTGTGCATTAATCATGTAGTGTTATATAAGTATTCATGGCACTAAAATGATCCACTGAATGCTTATAGAAAGTCTTTAATAATTCATCATACATAACTCAAATCTTGAACTTTCTTCTTAATGGATTTAAAGCTCATTAACAAGCTAATATCGACCTTATTTAGTATTGAGGTGTTGTAATTTTTAAACGTAATTGTTACTAAAAAAAATTATAACTATAAAATAAAAATTAATCTTATATAATAAATATAATTTTTAAATAATAATTTTGATAAAATTAGTAAAGATACAATATATTTTTTATTATACGACTATAAAATCAAATCAATTTAGCTTTCAAACTACCGCATCTAGTATTTACTAAATACTTTAATGCTATAATTTATCTAAATCTCAAACAGGACAGTAGATGGAATTTCATATGTGCAAAAGAGAGAATCACAAAATCAAAGTTAGTTATGGAGATTGAATATTGTAAAAAATAAAAATAAAGCAATTTGATGCTTTAAATTATTTAATAAGTTTGTTTAGGATAAGGATTTAAAGAGTATAGTAGAATAAAAAGGTGTTTGTACCACTAGGGATGATAGTTTAACCCGAACCTGAATGAACCCGGATAATCTAGACCGGATTGAACCCGTACCGGAATGTGAAAATATTCGGTATCCAGAATGAATTTTTATGACTCGGACACATTCGGGTCCAGGTACAAATTTGGATTAACTCGTATATTCGAATCCCAGACCCATATATTTTATTTTTATAATATGTTTAATTATATTTAATAATTAATATAAATATAAAAAAAAAACCCTAATTATGCTTCCCTTTCGCAGCTGTCACAACCAAAGTGCCAAAGCCAAACAACCATTGCCAGACCACTGAGACCAGACCAGACCAGCTACTACGTTTCCCGTCACCGTGCTTCAGCTTCATCACTGTCATAGGCTGGCAACTCATCTATTCATCATCAGTTTTCGTTTTTGAGCAGTGACAAAATACGGCGAAGTCGGTCGCAGCTCGTGAACACCACTGCTACAGCAAAGTCGATCACGGCTCGTGAACAATGCTACAGCGAAGTCAATCGTGACCAGCATGTGAGTCTGTGACGCTGTTTTCATTAATAATCACCATCAATTACCTTCGTGAATTGTGAATTTTTGCCCTTTGGTTTAGAAATTTGTATTGTTTATGATTTATGAATGTTTTAGAATATGTGATCTGAGAAATGTATTTTTATTTTTAATTTTATCGATTTATATATGTGAATGTGTTATTGTTTAGAAATTTGTATTGTTTATGAATGTTTCAGAATATGAGATTTGGAAATGTATTTATATTTTGTTTCATTGAGCCGGGTTCAATAAATTTTTTCGGGTTGAATCCAACCCCAAGCCGAATACAAAAAAATTGAGTTTTAGGCCGGGTCTAGGATAAAGAATGGCGTTCGGAACCGGAAAGGCTGAACCCATAATTTGCCATCCCTAATAACACCACTTATTGAAAGCAATATTATAAGATAAACATATATGGATATAATTTTTGGGTTATTTAGATCCCAATAGACCGAGATAAATTAAAATAGGCCTGAAAAAAACTAATAATTGAAACGTAAGGCTGTGTTTGGAAAGTGGATTAAGTGTAGCATTAGACTAAATTTAGGGATAAAATATTTATCTCATTTTGGTTTGCGTACTTGGATTAGAATAAATGAATTAAATTCAAATATAATCCTAAAATCATGGAATTAACAATATTAATTTTTTATATGTATTTAGCTCGAATTAGACTACGAAAATTTTTTTTTACCATTTATAACAAGATTTTTTTTTTACAATAATATTATACATCCTAATTTTTTTTATCTCAAATAATCATTCCAAATAATGTGAAATTTATTAATTAATTAGAAAATTAAAATAAATTAATTATATTATCTTACCAACCGCATCATATAATTATTTGAGATGTGTGCATTACTTTTGTTTTATTTAATACTTAAAATTATTAATTAATTAATTAATTTTTAAGATTAATTATTTATATTTGCGTTTATGACATCTTAATTATTCACTTTTACTAATATGTTATGTTCAAATAATTGTATATCATATTTATTAACAAAATCATTATTAAGAAACACGTCATTTATAAGCTGATTGATTGCATAATATTTTGCGCTTGAAAGAGCCAAGACGGTTATTACTTACCGGATCAACCCTCACTCATGAGGGTTTGATGCCAGGTCATGGGTAAATTGGGCCTAAAAGGATCACTGATATTCAATTTTACCAAGCGAACTCTCATTTTTGCTCATGACAGCATAACTTTTAGGCATTCGCATTTCTCCTAGTCCTAAGCGTTGGCCAATTTCGCAGGATTTCAAGACAATGGGAGTTACTTCTACAATTCTAATCAGGTACCATTAGATTAAAATTCGAGCCAAACAAAAAAGGAAATTTTGGGTGAGAGGCGCACACAGTACTGAAGTGATCCCAAAAATACATGAAAGATGAAAGATGAAAGACATAAAGCTTAGAAATGTAGTTATGACAGGTAGGTCTTACACGATGCTCTGCCGGCTCCATCCGGCATTAAAATGAAAATCTGCAGAGACCGGCTAGCATAGACATCTATGGTGATATTTTAAACATTGTGACATATCATGCAGTTTCTTCTGATTAATGACCAATGTCCATGACAAACGGCACCATGGTTCATGATTCCAACAAATTTAACCACATCAGCACAAGGGTGCCCCCAACTTTGCTGAAGACTCATTTAATTGGAAAACATAAGAAACAGAATTCATGCTTCATGTGTAAAGAAGAAATAGAAATCAAACAATTATTATTATTATTATTATTATTATTATTATTTTGTTTTGGGATAAGAGAAATCAAACAAATTAAATCAACATAGATGCCTTTCTGCCCAGCTAAAGGCTTATATAACATTCGACACAATAAAAAATTGAAAGTCTCCAAATATATATGTTTTAGGCATCAAAATAGCAAAAAATGGATCATTGCCCCCAAGTTGGGTAAAAGAACGGTCTTACCCCCTTAGAGCAGCTGACCAATGTATAGGCATCACTATGCAAATGCAGACGAAAATCAGCAGCCCCCGGCATGCCTATATAGATTGCAAGGCCTTCGAGAGCCGAACTAGGAATAACAAATCCAGACAGGCTAGGGATGGCAATGGGCCGAGCCGGGACAAGGCTTAGCCAAGCCCGAGCCCAAACCCGAGCCCGACATTACAAACATAAGCGCGAGCCCTATAAAAACTCGAATGTTCAAAATTAGGACCGGACCTGGCCCGGCCCTATTAGGGTCAGGGCCGGGCTCGATCATTTTTTTTTTAATATTTAAACAATTCTAATTTAAAATATCATAATATATTAATATTTAAAAACTTTAAAACCTTATTAAAATAACATAAATATAAAAATTACTCTAATCAACATCTTTACCATAAATTATATAAATAATTAAACACAAACAAAAATTAGATCTAATTCAAATAAAAACACAATTTAATTCAATAATCCAACTAAAGAGTTCATTAATTTAACAAACAAATAAAAACACATAATTTAAACAAGTTTAAAAATGACAATTCGATTACACAATTTAAACAAGTTCTTTAGTTTAAAAATGACAATTCACAATCCAACATGAAGAAAAAAAAAATTACTTCAATACTTATGGACATACATTTAATTTTTTTTTTTCTAAAGTCAGGGCTGGGCCGGACTATATAAAACCCGAGCCCTGGCCCGAATTTAAAAGGCTTGATATGTATAAGCCCGAGCCCGAGCCCGAGTCCGAGTCATTAAATTCGGGCCCAAGCCCTAAAAATAAGGGCCGAACTAATCGGGCCAAAATCAGGGCCGGACTTTTTTGCCATCCCTAAGACAGGCATAACCACTAGAAAGAAAACCTCCAAAAACTAAGAGAAACACCCTCCAGCTAAAACGAAATCATGACAAAGTTTCAAAAAATATGAAGATACACTGAAGGAAAGGAATACAGCAAAATATATAGAAACTATAAAAGGGTGTATCAGGCATGGCTTCGTGATATATCAAATAGCAAACCTGCTACTTAATGTACAAGCTACCTCAGTTCCAGGTAAACTGGGAAAACCTTCAGTAGAGGCAAAATGTAGTTTTAAGGTAAACCCAATAAGCAATCTGCTACAGGACATTGTTGACACACAACTGAGACCCATTGGAAAGTAGCCAATGTCCCAACAGCCACAACCTCAACTAACCAACAGAGCCCTATTTACAGTTACAGTTTTAAAAAGAATTTATTTCTCGCATCAGCAAGATGTTTGTCACATTTGAGCTAAACAGTGCACATGATACACCCCCTAAATTTGAAGGACATATAATTACAATCAAGACCATTATTTGGGAGGAGAATACTCATTGAAATCTCCAGCCAGACACAGTAACAAATAGTGAGAACATTATCATGGTCCAAACAACCAATGATGCTTCAAGTCAGATTATTAACATAAGTAAACCTCACTTCTAGTTTATAATCTCAAAGAAACAAACTTTCAAACTCAATTTTGCATTTGTATTCCAAACTTGCAACCAGGCCTTCCATTTTCTAATGTAATTCATTTCCCCAAATATACAATCACGTTTAAAGACCAAACTTACCACAAATATTATCATATATAAAAAAGAGATCACAGCTTACTGATATGAGAATTGCACATCATAAGAAAACAATGCGTCCGACATGCTGCACTAGTAGGCTAACCTAACAACAAACAAAGTACCCCTCCCACCTCCCCCACATAATCAAGTGATACAGGTCAACAAAGTGGGAGAAGTAACTCAAATGATAAATTAATTACCTTTGTACCCACATTATCACTCCACATATATTAAGTTCCAGTACAAAACTTTTCTTCAGTTAGCCAACAAAAATTTCTGTGGAAGAACTTCAACAAAGACAATTCAAAAGGAGACGTAAAAAGATCAGTTATATCAAATAAGAATTATTAGGTGAAAGTGTTGTTCAATCAGAGAGTCGTGGCACGGATGGCAATATTACTTCAAGGGTGAATGGGATGGGGGTGGGGGAGGGATAAGAAAGAAACTTCTACTCCATGACTTTGTAGATATTAAATTTGATGCATGCATTCAATTTCAAGCATAACAAATTACTCGCTTATGCGCATGCATGCTTGTCAATTCTGATCTGCAGTCATTGCCAAGTAACCATTTAGTTCTTAAGGCCTCTTTCGTTTCAATCCATTCTCACTAAGAGCTCTTTGCCAATTTTCATTATCATAAACTACCACCTACATCAGATGGGTAAAATAATATAACACTCACTTTATCCTCCAAACTAACAAGAATAAAATCTGCATAACGTTTGAACAAAAAAATAATAATACTGCATGCTTACTTTTCCAATTAACTCAACAGCAATTAGCAACAAAAATTTTGTTTGGGTGTGTACCAGCAGAAAGCCAAGACTATTTCAGTAATCAGAATTGGTATGGATTTAATGAATAGCCACAAAATCTGAAAAGACAAATTACATGCATAAACAAATACATTAGCACTAACTCCACTATCAATAATTCTTTATCACCTTCATACCACAAAAAATTCCCATTAAAAAGAGTACAGACACTATATTAAAGATAAAAGTGATTATAACATAAAAATGTAAATACCCAAAAGGAAAAAATCACAGGCGCAACAACAGCAGACCTGATGCCATCAGCTATCACCCATGCAAAGTATCGACACAGTTTCAAAGCTCAAACTCTTCATCCCTGAGAGCCTGCTCTGCGGCCTCCTCTTCCTCCTCATCAAGAACAAAGTACTCATTGGTCTCCAGAGGCCTAAACATATAGAAAATCACAATATAAAATGCCAAACTCGCCAGCTCTTCAGCTGCATTGCTCACCCACTGATACTTATAAGCAGCAATGGTCTTAAGCGCAAACACCACAATTCGCGTGAAGTACAAGTAACCAATCACAACAATGTAAAACTGCCTGAACAAAGTCAGCTTGGCCAAATTCCTTGCTGCCTTCCCGTCAGTCTTTGACGTCTCTCTCAAAGACCGAATCGACCACACGATCGGGAAAATAATGGCACAACAGCAGATAATATCCACCAACAGAAACACCTGATTCCAAGTCACCCAGTCCTTGATAAATGGCCCAGTTTCACCAATCACAACCGATGCCACGTTGGCCAAAACCTGTAACGGAATCACAATCATCAACACCTTCTTCTCCCTCTCTTGCAAAAAGGGCTTCAGAAACGACCACCCCGTCCCGATCAAAACGATCACTGTGAAGAGCAAAACGACACGAATAAACTGGAATATGTAAAACAACACGTCCCATCCGTGCGGCGTCCCCGTGACTTTCACGTAATGCTTATCCTCGGCGGCGCAAATCAAGTTCAAAGCTTTCATTATGAGCAAAGTCGCCATCACCAAATGAATCCGATGAACGGATCGCTTATTCGTCAAGCAAATGTAGATCCAGATTCCAAAAAAGCCGATGTACAAAACCGAGAAAAAGAAAAACAACGAAGGTACCTGAGTCAGACCGGCGGAGAGGTAATCGCGTGAATCGTCTCGGTCTAAATTGTAGACTTCGGTCTTGACGTTCATAGAGACCTGAGTCTCGGGCGCGCAATTGGCGAAGAAGAGGGAGTACTCATTCGGAGCGGTGACAGGGTACGATTGTTCGAAGCGAGAGTGCGGCGGCGGGGAGAGGTCGCGGAAGTTGAACAGACGGAGAATGTAGTGAGAATCGAGGACACAGAAGTTGGGGTTTTGTTGGATCTCGACGAGAACTTGGAGAAGGGATTCTTCGGACAGGAGGAAGAAGCCGAGGCGGGAAGGGTTAGGGTTAGGGGCGGAGGAGGAGGAGGCGACAGAGACGGAGCTGACGGAGATGGTGACGTGGCCGGTGTGAGTGAATCCGAATTTTTCGAAGAGGATCATGGGGCGGGAGTCGGCCGTGATCCTCAGAGATTTGATCTCGGCGGTGGAGAGGGAGAGGAGAGAGAGGAGAATGACGGAGAGCGGGAGGAGTAAGGGTATTTTCGCCATTTTGGCCGGTGGTGGTGAGTCAGCGGGAGAATTATTGTGAAGTCGATCTAGTGTTAAAAATACGCGAAAGGATGAGAGGAATTTAAGAGTTAGTTAGATTTAGACGAAAGTGCCATCGGGGGAAATTGGGATCTCAGATCTGATCGTTGTTGGGTGGGAGAGAGACTAGAGATGTTGCGGGATTTGGGGTTAATTTTGGTGGGATGATACGATATCGTTTTATTAATTCCAAGGAAATTGCACATTTTTCTGGTGACTGGTCTTGTCAGGCAGACGGCTGGCTCTTTCGGTCTTGGTCAATGGGTCCAGCCCAGTCAATCTGCAAAATGAAACCGACCCAATAAACACGCCAATGTTTGTATGGTCAATGGTATTTTCTGTTTTTTATTTTTTTTGTTTAAAAAAATAACAAGGAGACTAAAGATTATATAAATTTTCAAAATATTTAAATGATTTTAACATTTCAACTATTTTTATTTCTTTGAAAAGGTATTTAAATAATTGCATATATTAATATAGTAATTGTTTCTATTTAACTGCCACGAGGCCCTCGCTATGTGTTCAATCTAAAAAAGAATCTTTCTCCACAAGTTTGTCGTTAATAGTTTGTCAGGTCATAAATACAACTGAGTAGCTCCCGTATTTATATTGAAAAATTTTAAGAACAACTTTATACATCCGTCAACATGTCTTTGTCGAATTCACTGGAGATAATCATTCTTTAATAAAGAATAGGATTTAGGTCTGATTTGTGATTTGAATTGGATATAGCTTGTGAGCCTACCTTTCTATTTAAAGTTCGGAGAGCAGGGCCATTGGATTATCTAGTCATTGATCTGATCTGGATATACTTTGTGTTGAAGTTTTGATTATGACCAACTTGTCAGAAAAGAGTTTTGTGTTTTAAACGATCTGCTGCAAATTGTAAGATTATACTAGTGAATAATGGAGAACCGGGTTTGGGATGCTGCGTAAGTATCTAATACGAGTGTGAAGCTGTTATGAAATTCTAATGTCCATTAAGGTTTAAAGATGCTGTTATGGAATGATTACGATCTAGGAAGCATATTCTTATAGTGTTTCGAGTAGTATCAGGTTAATGAGTATAATTACTTTAAGTTGTTGATAGGTTGCTGATAAGTATTTTAAGGCAAAATATGCAGTACTTGTTGTAACTGTGTTTCTGCCCCTTACCTGAAATTTTTACTAACCGAAGACATTATAGGTTGAGTCAGATTTGGTTGAGACAAAATTGGAGTTATTTCTAATGAAGGTAAATTTGATGTAGACAGATAGGGTTATGATGGAGTGAGTTTGGTTAGAGACAACAATTCTGAAGACAATGGAAAAGTTGGAGATGGCAAATACACTTCTAAAAATTTCGCTTCACTGAAACTCTCTCCTTAAAGGGCAGTATGAGAATAGAAAGGCTGAGTTTCAAGAAAAGTGACATCCATATAAATAAAATATTTGCTCTATTCAGGAGAGTATCACTAGTAACCTTTTTGAGTGGCTGAATAACCTAAAAAATACACTTATGAGCTCTAGGATCTAGCTTTGTTTGGGCTAAGCTTGGGACATAAAAAAATGAAGCACAACCAAAGACTTTAAGTGGTAGATTCGTATATGCTCGAGTTTGTAGATAATACTGAAGAAAAGTGTTAAGTGGAGTTCGGTAATTAAAAACCCTAGAAGGCATGTGATTTATTAAGTACGATGTCCTAAAAATAGCATCGCTCCATAATTGTTTTGGTACATTAGTAGTGAACATAAGAGCTCATATTACTTCGAGTAGATGGCAATTTTTTTGTTAAGAAACACCATTTTGTTGTAGACATTAACACAAGAACTTTGGTGTATAATCTCATAGTGCGAAAGAAATTGGCCAAGAATAGTGTCAAAATACTACCTACCATTATCACTATGTAAAAATGTACTTTGTTTTGAAATTGTGGTTGGATCATGAAGTAAAAGTTTTCAAAAGTTTGTGCTACTTCATATTGATCTTTTAACAGGTATATTCAATAGATTCATGTGTGATCGTCATTAAAAATAAGAAAACATTTTATTCCTGTAAGATTGGAGACATAAAGTCCCCATATGTCACTATGAATTATTGCAAAATGTTTTGAAAGTTTGTATGATTGAGAAGGAATATATGAAGATTGATGTTTAGCCAATTGATATATTTCATAATGAAACATAACAGAATCTTGATTATGAAATAATTTAGAAAACAAATTTATTAAATATGAAAAAATGGGATGACCTAATTAATATACGATGCCACAACATTAGTTCTTGTTCCCTAGACATAGAAAGAGCCCACAACTAGTGGTATGAACTTGTTTATTTACTTTAATATCCTCCTCAAAATAAGTAAGTCCCTCGTGTTTTCTAACATTACCAATCATCCTCCCCAAAATTAGATCCTGAAATTCATAAGAGATATGTGAAAAATTAGCAACTCTTTAGTGATTTTGATGACAAAAAGTAGATTGTAGGATAATTTAAGAACATGAAGAACTAATTTAAGAATTATGTTAAGGGTAATTTCTATAGTTCTTACCCTACAACAATGGAAAGTGAACCATCAACTATTTTTACTTTAAAATGATACGAACTAAGAGTATAAGATGAGAAACAATTAATGTAGCATATCATGTGATCTGAGGCTCCAGAATCGATGATCTAAAGGTCTTGAATATTTACGGAAGCATGAAGAATTGTTGGAAAAATACCTTTTTAGGCTAATAAAGAAGATGAAGAAATAGTCATTAAAAATTTTTTAAGCTGTTCAAGTTGCTCTTTGGTAAATGATGGAATCAAACTGGTTATACTTTCCCTTGGAATACTTTGATCAGTGTTAGTTACAGTTTGGAATCCTTTTGAACTTCGTTTGGTGACTGTTGTCTTTTCAATTTGCAGGTTTACCATGGAGCTTCCAACAACATTCTTTAGTGTGATTAGGTTTGTGGCAATGATTATACCACAGTTGGCCACCTTTATTGAAATTATTAGATCCTTGAACAACAATAGTAGACATGTCATGTGTTGTAAGTGATTTCGACTCTCCAAGCACAACCCATTTGTGACTCTTCTCATCTAACTTCATCAAAAATTTCTCGGAATGAAGGTAATGATTTAGTGCCAAGTATATGACCACGAACATCATCAAGCTCCCTATTGAGACCAACTAAAAAGTCATAAATTTGATCTTTATCCACCATTTTTTGTACTGAGCACCATCATCGGTGCAGCTTCATTCATAGGTATTGAAGAGATATAATTCCTGCTATAGATTCATTAGAGAATTAAAATATTAGGTTACATCCATGTTACCTAATTTCAAGTTGCGAGCCATATTCCTCAACTCAAACATCTGTGATGAATTTTCCAAATCTGAGAAAGTTTCTTTGACTACATCCCATAGTTTAACGATTAATGTTAGCTTCCATTGAATTGACCAGTCATGCTATAACGATAGAATTTTCAGCATCCTATGTTTGGAATGTAGGATCAATTTCATCCGGCCTCTTCTTTTGTCTAAGAAGATAGCCAAGTTTTCCACGCCCTCGAATTACCATTTGAATAGAATGCGACCATTAGAGAAATTTCTTTCCATTGAGTTTGTGCGATGTGATTTAAAGCAATGTATTTTCAGCAATTGCAGTGGGAACAATTATAAGATTTGACTGAGAAAGGATCTGAGAAATTTTGGTAGATTCCTCAAGGTCAATATTCCTATTTGCACCAGTCATGGTTGTTTTAACCATGATTTCCTTTAACTAAATATCTTGCTCTGTGTAGGTGCAATGCTTTAGAGGCACCAAAATACGCCGCGCATTTTTGAAAAAAGAAGATATTACAGGAAAAATAGCACTCGAAATATTCTGAATGAACTAAAATTAAAGTTATTTCAAAATAAATAACACTTATGAAAAAAATTCTCTAGAACTTCTAAACATGAAAAGAGGGGAAATAATTTCCGTAACACGCCCAAAGTAGAGAAATGCAAGTATCCTAATATTTTAATTCTCTAATAAATCTCTAGCAGAAATTAGATCTCTTCAATACTTAATATTTTAACGATTCGGTTCGGTTCAGTTCAATTCGAAATTTAACAGAACCATCGGTTCTTAAAGAACCAAATAAAAACCTAATAAATAAAGAATCAAACATGAATCAAACAATTTAGTTCGGTTCAGATTTTTCAGATCTATGCCTATTGGGCTTATTTTCAAATTTTTAAATTTATAATCCATTAGACTTTATTAATAGAATAAATTTTTCATCACAATTTTATTGCAAATACAGAAATATTAACAATAAATACAAAGTATTCAAAACACATTTAAAAATATAAGTTTAAACTCAATCTCAAGTGCACCATCTAAATAAACATAAAATTGCAAAGACTAAAAACATAAAAATAACAATAGCTACAACACAAAATACAAAAATTATAAATAAATATCAACAACATTCTCCCATTTTCATGATTTCATCACTCATCAGCATGCATTTTCTAATTCCCAGCTCAATGCTTGAATCTATAAAAAAATTAAATAAATAATAAATAATTAAATAAACAAATTATGAAAACAAGATACTAGTTTTTTTTTTCTAATTAAGAAAACTTACTAACCAAAAACATCAATCGACAGCTATTTGCTCTTGTTGAGATTTCATTGACCTCAAAAATTCTTTAAGAAATTAAAATAATTATATTAAAATCATTAATTCTAATAAACAAAATGTTAAAAATGAGATAACAAAAAATAACATAATAAATAACGATATTATCTGTTTCAATTAATTTATAAAATTCAGCTTCCTCCTGACTTGGTTATATTATACGCTCTCCTAATAGAGTTGAGCGAAGCCAATTTTGAGTGTAGATCAATAACTCAACAGTTTTATGAGTTAAAGAACTCTTAAAAGGATCAAGAATGCGCCCTCCTGTACTAAATGTTGATTCAGAAGCTATAGTAGATACTGGAATTACCAAAACATCTTTGACAATCTGAGACAAAATCGGATACCTATGTCCATTCAACTTCCACCAACTCAAAATATCAAAATTGTGATTACTACTCTCACAAATCTCTGACAAATATTTGTCAACATATTTTTTCCACTAATGTCATCACTTGAACTTTCTTTCATCTTTCTAAATTGTGTAAAAGGATCAAATGACCCATAACTGTTATTACCACCATCATACATAATACTATTTCTGTCACCTCTATTTAGATTATTCTCCCCTCCATAGCTTTCATAAAGCTTCAACAGCAACTCTTTAGTGTTAACTCTCAATTCATCAACCTTTCTAGTTTCATACAGGCTATTAAAATACCATATAACAAAGTCAAGTTTACACCGAGGATCAAGCACATTTGCCACAATCAATAACATGTTAACTTTATCAAAAGAATGACCCCAATATTTGACAAACTTTTCCTCCATTTTATAACCCATTTTATTTAACAAAAAATCATTAGAATCAACAAGTGACTTGACATGAATATAAATTTTCCACATTTCATTCAAGTAAATATTAGAAGTGACAATAAGAGAACTACTAAATTTTAAAGTCACATGATAAAAAACTGAAAGACACTTGACTAACCTCTTTGCATTTTCCCAATCCTCATCAGTCGGTGGCCCCATCCTCTTTTTTTCACTCTCATCCTCATCAAACTAGTTTGTATAATGCCCATTGTCTTCCTTTAACCTATCAAATACTTTCTCAAATGTTACTGTTTTTTTAACATTAAATATGTTAAATTCCATCTAGTTGGCACATCTAATACCATAAGCCCTCCACATGAGATTTTCTCCTTATCAACACATGTTTTGACCTTTTGCAATCTTGCAGGGGAGGACTTAACATATTTTACTACATTTCGAATACTAGCTATTGATTGATTCAACCGTGACAATCCATCTTGCACAATTAAGTTAATTATATGTACTGAACACCTCACATGCATATATAAACCATTTAAAACCATTGGATTTCCACTCCAATTTGCCAACTTCTTTTTCACATAGGATATTGCAGTTGTATTAGCACTTGCATTATCCACTGTAATTGTGAACAGCCTCTCAATCCCCCAATCGATCAAATAATTTTCAATCAGCTTCCCAATACCATCTCCTTTATGATTAAATATAGGTGTAAAAGTAAGAATTCTTTTATGCAACATCCACTCTGCATCAATAAAGTGAGCTGTAACTACCATGAAGTTTGACATCTAAATTGAAGTCCATGTATCAGTAGTAATACACACTCTTTGTTTATTTGCACTCAAAACACTTTTCAATAATCCGTTCTCATTTTGATACAATTCAAGAATATCTCTTGTAATTGTTCTTCGAAATGGTACCTCAAACTTCAGACAACAAGTTTCCATGAACTCCAAAAATCCTTTAGCCTCTACAAATGTAAAAGGCAACTCATCTTTGACTATCATTTTTACAAGTGCCATTCTACAAGCCTCTCTATTAAATCCTACATGCATAATCTTAGCTGTACCATCACTTTTACCCTTACTTTTTTTGGTGAATTAATGTCTGTTGCTTTACATCATTTGCAGCCTTCAATCTTTTGCGCACTCCACATCTATTCAAATGATTCTTTAAACCGGTTGTTCCAGAATTGGTTTGTGCTACATAAGTTTTGCCGCAATAATGACATTTAGCTCTTTGTCCTCTAGGTAGCTTCTAAAAATGTTGCCACACAAATGATCTCAATGGCATTTCTATTTTTTTACTCCCACTCACTTCTTCTTCTGCACTAGTGACTTATTATACTTCATTAATGATTTCTTCATTAACCTTTTGTATTTCATCACCATTGTTTTCCATCCTACAAAAACAAAACACAAAGAAAAATTGTTAAAATTTATACTATATAAACTTTAAGCCAGTTAAAAAATAATAACGAAAAATTTTAAATAAAGATTTTATAGATTTCATAATCGTTGCAAAAATTCAAAACCAAAGTAATAAAAAAAATTTTGGTTAAAACTGGATTTTAAATTTTTAATTGTATATTTGAACTTTGATAGTTTAAATTGAAATAGAATCAGTTTTAAAACAATTAAAAATCATGTATTTCTTCCATAATCAACATGAATTTCCACAATTCCACTTAACTCAACATGTATTTTCATTAAAAAAAATTATAAGAATCATGCATTTCGTGACTAACTCAGCAAATAATTCCATTTAACTCACTAACTCAGCAAATAATTCAATTTAACTCACTAACTCAGCAATTAATATGGTTGGTAACAAATTCGTGACTGGTGGTGCACGGCAAGAAGAGCAGCAACTGTCACGCACCGTGGCAAAAAGTACAGAAACAGTCCTGCACAGTGCTTGAAGAGTGGCAGTTGTCGCACATGGTTGGTGATCACTGGTGCTCGCAAGGTGGCTGATCGTTGTCACTCGCACGATGGCTGATTGCTGGAGCTTGCACGGTGGCAGATCGATAGCAAGAAGTTCAGCAGCTGTCGCGAGAATGGTGACTGATCACTAGCGCTTGCATGGTGGCTGATCGATGTCAAGAAGAGCAGCAACTGTTGTGTGCATGGTGTCCGATCGCTGAGCAGTAGCTGTTGTGTGTACAGTAGCTAAAAAGCAGAGTGCAAAGTATAGTGAAACTGTGAAACGAGGGTAAGGGTTTGCTGGTTGCTACTAGGGTTTGTTTTATGGTGAAAATATTATATATATATAGTAGCAATTGTGTGTGTGTCAGTTTATTGTAATAATTTGAGATAACTAATAAAAATGTAATATGTTTTAAAAATTAATAAAATTATAAAAATGTTCTGATTTTTCGGTCCGGTTCTTCGGTTATGCATTATGAACCAAATCCCGAACCATTGTTTCAGTTTTTTTTATATAGCTATATGTTCGGTTAT
Source organism: Murraya koenigii (assembly GCA_025617385.1). Classification (NCBI taxonomy): domain Eukaryota; kingdom Viridiplantae; phylum Streptophyta; class Magnoliopsida; order Sapindales; family Rutaceae; genus Murraya; species Murraya koenigii. The sequence goes on from CM046819.1 coordinate 12,064,367, forward strand.
TTATATATATATAAAAAAAAGTCGTTCCATAACCGAACCAAACCACCGGTTCAATGAGGGTTTTTTTAGGCCACAATTTTTTTTGCCCAGCCCTATAGATAATGAATAAATGTACTTATTTGCTTACTGTCTAATTCACATCCACGTGTGCAACAATAATGAGTGACATGTGTCATTACAAAAAGAGCTCCAAGTAAAACCCTAAGCCTCACGTCACTCATCACCCATAAATAAAGACTCTCCTTATAAGAATGGTCTTTTGGCCAAAATATCACTATTCACTCTAGAGAGAGAAAGTTCTTCTTCATCTCATTTATTTCTCTAAACAAACACTAACTTGGGCGTCGAAGTACCTTTTTTAGGTACTTACCACACCGGAATCAAGGTCTAAAAGCATTGCAAGTTCTCCACCAACTACAGATACGTGTGAAGGTAAAATTCTAACCCCTTTTTTGGTGCTTTCTATCGGGAAAAAGATAATATCCCATTAAGACGGAAGAAATTCCCAAGGCCACAAGAGTAAGCCAAGCCAACCTAAGAAAAAGTAACTGTCCAACAAGGCAAAAAAAGGCCAAGAATCTAAGTTAAAAAATAGAGGTCTCTCCTATAAATGAACTAGTACAAATTAAGAATAAAAAAATAGACAAAAACCCATTTGGTCAATGCCGAACTTTGACCAAATGGTAGAAAATCAAGATAGTCAACAAGGGTCAAAATAGTTTCTAAAACTAAACCCAAATCTCGTTTATGCTTATTCTATTTTATATTCATTTTATTTTTAATTATGCTAATTTCTGACAACTATGCTGACTTATTTATATTCCTGCTACTTTATTTATTTCAAGACACTTTGTTACTTTTTCCACGAGTGAGGGTAAGAGAAACCCAAGCATTCATTTTATCAGGAAGAATGTATGAAGAGTATTAAGCCGACATAGAATGATATAACTCTATGTCCTAATCTAACATCTACGATTCCGTATCTAATCTCTTAACACATTTTACTTTCCAATTTCTTACATCACTTCTGACTTTACTAGACTTACCCATGAGTGAGGCTAAGGAAAACCCACACATTCACTTTATGCTATGGAATAAACTAATAGGAATTATGCCAGTGTGGACTAATCTAAATTCCTTTATATATTATGCAACTAACAATTATCTTCGAGCATCTAGCACTTATGTTTCTGCATTTATTATTCTGATTATCTATAATTCTCAGGCATATTTATCTAATGTTAAATGCTGATTCTGGAAGCACCCATTTCCCCTTTTTCCCATATTTATCTTGTTAAAAAAAAAAAGAGGTGTAAAAATTCCGACCCCTTACTATCATCATTCCTCCCTCTCTATTAGTTCCCTACATAAGCATTACTTTCCTTCCCTCCAATGGAAAAAGTCTCCTTATCAGAACTCCCCCTTGTTAAAGCCACCTTACCACCAAGATCAGAGGCTTCATTTATCATCATTCCTTCGATAGATTGAAGAAAATACTCGCCATAATCCTCTAGTAGCCAATATATATATATAAGTAATAAATAAAAAATAAATGAACTAAGGTAATATAAATAGGATTGCATAAATTTATATACCATCGGATTCTGATCCCTCCGAGTAAGTTAAAATTAAATCTTTCCCGGTTTGTTTCTTTTGAGTATCCTTCGAAGAACCATGAGTTCCTTTATCAAGGTCGGAATATTTCCCCACACGAGAGCCAACACTCCCAGACTTCCTACCCTAAATCTTATAGGGAGAATCAGCCACCGTTGTTGACATTGTGGACACGGTCGAATTGGCTAACGCATCTCAGAACACGAAATCAATTCTGTAACACATGGAAAATCCTTTCCCAAAAAATCCTCTCCAGATAATGGAAGTCCAAATATCAGTGGTCAAAGATACTCTCTACTTATTCCCAACCAATAAGCTCTTCAACTTAACATTTTCCTCTATATACATATCAAGAGTATCTCTAGTAATAATTCTTCGTGATGGGAGAAGATATCTAGGAGTCACCACACTATAAAAATGCTTAAAACCCGGATTCTCCACAACAGAAAAAGGCAATTCATCAAGAACAATCATTGTCACAGTTGCTCGCCTGCAAGCATCCTAACTAAATCCTCTTGCTATAATTTTATCACTACCAACATCTTAAGTTAAAGTTGTTTAGTCTTTTAGAAAGTCTTTGTACTTTGTATACCTCTTTTTATAATGATTCCTTAAAGTGCTAGTCCCATACCCATTCGTGCCACATTCAAATTCATTGCCACAGTAGTTGTATTTGCACTTCTAATAATTATCTGGAATTCTAGTGAAATGTTGACATACTGTTGATCTTGGAGCCATTTTTTCCTTGGTAGTGGCGGTTTGGATGATGAAGACTTTTTCCTCTTGTTTCCGCTAGTGACAATTGTTTGTGAATCATTTTCATTATCATCAACTTCAACTTCATGCTCAAAATCATCGACTACACAATCAAGGTTGTCTTGAACTCTTGAATAATTAGACATCTAAAATAAAAAAAATAAATAAGTAATCTTGATTTACTTAATACTTTATTAAAATGAAAAAAAACTAATTAGCATTTAACTTATTTTCACAAGAACAAATGAACTAATAAAGTATGCCAACATATCACAATTTATTTCCAATTATTTTTAATTTAATTTACTTTCAATTAAAAAACTTAAACAATAATTTTAATTCACTCACTTAATACTTTATTAAAATGAAAAAAAAAACTAATTAGCATTTAACTTATTTTCACAAGAACAAATGAACTAATAAAGTATGTCAACATATCACAATTTACTTCCGATTATTTTTAATTTAATTTACTTTCAATTAAAAAACTTAAACAATAATTTTAATTCACTCACTTAATACTTTATTAAAATGAAAAAACTCTGAAGAGAAAGAGTCAAAGCCAGCACTCAACAGCATCCAAGTAACTTCTGCAAGAAGCTCAACCAAAGACACAAATTAAATTAGAGATTGTCTATGAATTACAATACCAAAGTGGAGGTGAGACCACCTTTAAACCTGATACTGGCAGCTCTGGACAGCACGAGGATCGAGATTGGTGACAACAGCTCCACCAACTTCTATAGTATCTCCAGGAGCACCAGCCGTACCAGAAATTGCACAAGAAGTTGACGAGAACTTGCCAAAGAAGAGAAGACTAATGGTTGAGCTGATGAACGGATGCCAAGGACAATCAATGAGAACTAAAACAGAAGAAAAGAAACATGAGAAGCATGAAATTTTCGAAAGAAAGAAGCCACAGTCAACCTCTGAATCTGATGAAAAACATATCAAGGCTGTGAGTTCAACGCATGCAAGGGACAAGAGTCAGCCAGAAAATGAGGCTCTATTCCCATTCACCGGGGTTGTAAGCTCAAATCAGGTGATTGGGAGACGAACGGTGATGAACGGTGATAGCAGAAGAACGAAGACCGGCAGAGATCATCTTTGTCATGGTGTTAGCAGATGAACAGAGACTGGCAGAGATTGTTTTTGTCATAGTGATAGCAGACGAACGGAGACCGGCTGAGTTCATCTTCGTCACGGTGGCACCATTTGCGGCGGCTGTGGGATGAGGGAGATACCAAGAGAGAAGAGGGGTTGTGGCGCTGTGCTCAACTGCTTGGGAAATTAGGTTAGAAATTTAGGATTTTGGTTTTAGATTTTAGAATTTAGGTTTTATATTTTAAATTAATTTTTTATTATATTTGATCAAACCGATCAGTTTGTTGATTCGGATCGGTTTGTACCGAACACAAACCGATCGATTCTTAAGTTTTCAAACCATTTGATTTTTACTTCTGGAACCGAACCCAAATATTCAGTTCGGTTCGGCAAAAACTGAACCGTTTGCCCACCCCTGGAAAAATGTAAAAGTAAATCAGGAGAAAATTGGAGCTTTGGAAGTTACAGGGGAAGTTTAAAAAGGCAAAAGAGAATGGGAAACAAAAACTCTTTAAAAATATTCTTTTTGTTATACAAGATAACTGCCTCAACAAGTCACCCATGAAAAAAGAATGAGAATATTCTTTTTGTTAAATAATAATTAATTAATTAATCAATTAAAAAAAAGAGAGAAGACGTTTTTGTTATATTATCCACGGGTACATGTGACTATTATATTATAGATATGTAAATAAATATAAAAAAAAAATCAGCATTTTTTAATAAAAATAAACTTATGGGAGGAGTGGTGTAGGTGCAATCTTTAGAGGCACTAAAATACGTCAAGCATCCCTGAGAAAAGAATATATTTCGGGGAAATAGTACTCGAAATATTCTGAAGGAACTAAAACCGAAGTTATTTCAAAATAAATAACACTTATAGTAAAAATTATCTGAAACTCTTAAATATGGCAAGAGGGGAAATAATTTATGTAATCAATTAATCTGAGGAAACCACGCATAAAGTAGGGAAAATGCGTAGGTACATAATAAATGTACTTGTTTTTTTACTGTCCAATTCACATCCACCTATACAATAATAATGAGTGACACGTGTCATTATGAAGAGAGCCCAAAGTAAAACCCTAAGCCTCACGTCACTCATCACCTATAAATAGAAATCCTCCTTATGAGAAAGGTCTCTTAGCCAAAATATCACTATTTACTCTAGAGAGAGAAATTTTTTTCTTCTTTATCTCATTTTTTTCTCTAAGCAAACACTAACTTGGATGTCGGAGTGCCTTTTTTAGGTACCCACTACGCCGGAATCAAAGTCTCAGAGCATTACAAGTTCTCCACCAACTATAAATACGTGTGAAAGTAAAATTCCAATCCCTTCACTCTGATACCATAAAACCAAATATAAGAAGGAAACAATAAACTCTGTACTTTCTTATTATTCTTAATCAACTAATTTCAAGAATATATATAGGCTTACAACTAACATAGATTAGGAATCTTATCTTAGATAAGTCTTTTATTCTAGGGATAAATTTGAAAGACAAAAAACAAGAAAATAGAAACATATCATATAGAGCAACACCTGGATAAAAATATCTCTATTTTTCAAATTTTGCCATAATATTCATAATATTTATAAGGTTATATATGTTAAAATATCATATTTAATATTTTAAAAATAATTTACAATTATATTCATATATTAAAAAAGAAAAGCAAACATGTCATTTATACATACGCATTAAGACTTATTCAGACTTTAGACAAATTCAGATCTATTTAGATTTCAAATGAAAAAATAAGCTATACAAAGATAGACCTAATCTGTTCTAAGTTTACATATTGAAAATACAATATGTCAGAGCTAATTTAAAATTAAAACATCACCCATTAAAAATAGTACATTGCGTATATTTTGAACATGTGATGACTCTATTTTTAAATTTAGCCTAGCTATTTATTCTTATTCTTTGTTTTAACTAATGCAGCGTATGTGAGAAAAGCCCATCCATCCTTTATTTTTTTAGTTACATAGGCTAATAAATTAACTTTACTAAATAGCTGGTAAAAATGGATGAAAAAAAAGAAAGAAAAGAAAGAAAAAAATGGCAAAAATAAAACGTGAAAGCAAAAGGGATAGGAAGAGAAATCAGAATGAGAGAGAAAAATAAGAGAAGAAAAAGAACACTTGAGACAAATACACCTGGATTGAGAGAGACAGACCTCAAATTTCATATTTTTAGCGTGAATTAACTTCTCAATTTTTACAAATTCGGCTTCTTACAACAAAGTTTTGGTGAGTTTCATTACATGCATGGACGAATTTTGAAATTTTCCCAATAAATTGAAATGATTTTTACTAAACCACCATGATTATTAAATTCTCAAAATCCCTATCATTGAACTAGATTTCCAAAAATTCATTACATGCATGTTTAAATGTTGTTTTCGCAATAAGAATTTTGACAGGATATAAAAGTCTTTATACTACATGCATGTCTTAATTTCAGTATATAAGTTTCGGATGATAAAATCATGTGATTTTGAGTCAAATGTCTATGGTTGTAAAATTGGTATTTTGAATTTGTAGAATCGCTTTGGACCTACTGAGAGTACACTAATTTTACTATTAGAGACCAATTTTAGCAAGTTTTTGGCATGCTTTTTCTTAAGGTCTATTTAATTTATACATGATTATGTCAAAATGGGGATGTTGTTAGTTGTCATCATAATTAGATAACTATATTGTTATTTTTTATGGGAATAAAACTAGGTTTTTCAATTTTTCAATTAAAACCTTTTAGAACCGATCTCATACAACATATAAGAATTAAGTAATCTAGAAATTCATATCTTGATGTTTTGAGAAGATGAACAATTGAGAGTTGTAGATCAGTTTCCAAACGATCTTCCAGGCTATGACACAAGTTTGATCAACACTGGACGTGTGGGCATCTGTTTCACCACTCCCCAATTGCAACCAGCTCCTCTTAGATATCTTCTGTATTTTTCTTAAAATCTATGGGATTCTCTCCTCTCCTTTTTTCAAGAGAATAATGCACCTTTTATAATATCTTATGAAAAGTCCTTGCATTTTAGGATTAGGATTCCTATTTAAAATAGAATTCCTTTTTTAATTATCTCTCCACTTACGTAAAAGTGGAAAGAATGTGTAACTAACTAGGAGAACACCTTGTAAAATATCACAAGTCCCCTTTTTACACTTGAATATAACATACTAGGCCTTAATAAATATTATAATTATGATTTTTATCTAATATGCCAATTTTTCTTGCTTTTGGGTCCAGTGATGGTGTTGTCAATTAAATGAGCTAACCCAGAGATCATTTGAGAACATACAATAGTGACTACAATAATTAAATTTGTAATTAAACAAATATAATTATTTAATTCTAATGATTGGAACTGATCTTCATAATTGTATGCTCGAATATAATTCGCCCAAGCCAAATTGATTTCTTTACTGCACAATCCTTTGTACCACATTGTTAATTTAAATTGATATCTCAACTGTCCAATCAATTTAATTACATCTTGTTCCTTGATACTTATTAGTTTTCTCTAATGATCATTTTAAACATACTTATTTATGTTGAGACACTCTGGCCAGAAAATTCTTTGATCAAGTACTGAAAACCCATCAAGAGATGTGTCGTACAAATTCTATATTGTTAATCTATAATTTTAATACTTGTAATTGCTCCCACCAAGATACTAGGTAATCTAGACTACATGTGTATGTCATGCCCATTGGTAACTCAAATGATATATCAACTACAATCATGAAATCATAACTAACTCAAGGTTAAGATTACAGTAAATCAATGCCTGTGAGATTTAATAAGTCTGACAGTTATTATTAGGTTAATTAAATCTCATATGTGATCCAGTTCAATGTAGACAAACTACATCAATAAATTCATACATGATTAAGACAAATCACTCAATGAATTTATTACAATCTATACCTAAATAAAGTGTTTAACTTTATTTATCAACTGTGAACTTATTTTATTTAATCATAAGATAACTTATATTTATGTCTTCTGCGAATCCACATAATGATCGCATAAATACATATAATATGATTAAATAGACATTACTCAAAATATTAATGCAATTCAAGATATCTGAATAAATACTTGAAATATTTTATTAATCAGAAAATTAATATACTTTAAAGAGCACATAATCCTAATAATTTTTCACTTTGAAAGTAATGTCGGTCAAACAAGTGACTTTATGTTGCTTGAAACGAGGTAAGTAGTGTATGTGCTTTTAGTGATTTTTTTAAAAAAATAAAAAACAGGATTGTTTGTGATTTATTATGAAATAATGATTTTGTGCTGGCTTTTATTTAGTTTATACTTGATTTGTCGATTATGGACAGTTTAGAATTGTAGTAGTTGATTAAATAAGATATTTTTACTATATAATAAAATAAGTTATTGATTAAAAAAATAGTTTGGTGTTTGATAAATTATGTTGTTGTAGTTGTTGTGAATTTAAAAAAATAGAGTACATACATATGGTAAATTTTATTACTAATGTGTTGTTTTAATATATAATGAGCAAAATAAAATATAATTTAAACATAAGTTTAAATTATTTTTTATTTTTAGAGTACGTTTAATGAATTATTTGGAATTTTTTAAATAAACAAAATTACATAAAATGAAAAACACTCAATTTAATACAATCTAATGGACTTTAGTGTTATACAAAATATGATAAAAATTCGTACTTATAAATTAATTCAAATAAAATAAAAGTAATGTTTATTACATTCACGTTAGATTGATATTGAAAAAAAACATACAATAGTTGTAACAGTAATTTAATTGTAGTAATGATATGATATCTAGTGATTTATATATATTTAGATTTATGAAAAAGTAAAATATAATTGTCTTTTTATTAAAATGTTAAGGTTATAATAAAAATTTTAAAAAAGTGTGATGAGTTATTTAATAAATTGCTTGATAACTCTATGAAATGAGAGTTATCATTATATATCTAAACCTAAACTTGCGTTACTCAAAAAGTAAGTAATGAAATTTTATTATATATTTAATTACATTTTGCATGTGCATATATTTACTTGTAGTTACAATAAAATGATTTGTTAAGACCATTTCATACCCTGATTTTGTGTACAATTGTAGATGACTCAAAATCTCATGTTTTGATAAGGGATGCTGCAGAAGAAGGATTACAACACTACAACAACGGGCTTATAGAAAAAGACAAAAGACTAGTCTGCATACTAACAAAATCAAGCCTGAAACAAAGATAATACTGGAGGAAATTGTTGCAGCAATTCGAGAGCAAAACAAACAGACAGAAATTGTCCAGCCTGTCATGCATCAACAGACAAAAACTACAACAATCGTTGCTGTACTAAGTGTCCTCATTTTTTCTCAGAGTTACTCTAAGTCCTAGATATAAAATACGTCATTTTAAGGAAGCATATTGTCACCACCTCCATCATCATCTTCAACACATGTTTACAATATCCATTCTCATCAACCATCCATTCCTATCACTCACAAAAATAAGATTCAAAGGAGATTTTTAGAACAGCAACAGAAGAGTTTTCGATAAGAAAAAAAAAAGGATACTCCAAGACTAAAAGCATGACACTTTAATCCTTGTTATATCTCAACTTTATTTTTATATTTTTTTTTGTTTTAAATCTCTCTTTGGTGATGTATTTGATGACATACTCTTACATTATTAATGTTTTGAAGCTCATCATGAGTTAAATTTTTAAGTAATTAGATTTTAAATAAACTTGATGGTTATTTAACTCATATGTGTGTGTGTGTGTTGCTTAGTATTTGATATAGTATTTTGTCGTATTTATATTTATTACAAATCTCTATTTTGGTTGACAACTCATTTAGTAGATACAAACTATGAGAGAGCCTCCCAAATATCTGATCTAGTTGAACTAGCCAAAATAATATATGGTCTTATATTGAGTTTCCCAAGTTGAATTAATTTTAATTTGAATAAGGTCATGCTTAATCTAAGATTAGTGATAAACTAAATATAGATATTCACTTTGTAGGATAAATGAAATCTAGAACATGTAATGCTATATATAAATGTTAGCTTAATAACTGTTCATTATTAGATTGCTTTTAGATAAAAGATATCTAACATATGACAGTTGAGGATACATGAGTAATTCTACTCAGTACTATAGTAAATGTTGTAGCAATTGAACCTTAAATGAAAAATAGTCAATAAGCATTAAGTGAGTTTAGAGTATAACTACTCTATTGTCATTGAGTACACATTTTTGTTTGACATTATTTTTCCTTTATTACATTTAATTTATTGCATTTTTAATTTCATTAGGTCTTTAATCTCATCATTTATTTTTATTTTATTGTTTAACTAAAATTGTACTATAAGATTACTATAGCAATTCTCAATACATCAATTCACGTGGAGATAATATGAATACTTATAATTAGATTACTTATTGTGTCTACTTGCACACAAACATAAATTACATATTTTCACAATTAACAAGCATACACACGACATCATTGCTTATAAAAAGTAACCTTCCACCTGTTTTTAAAAATTATTGTCAAAATGAGAAAAATTATTAAATAACTGTTTTTACAAAATTTACCAAACATTATTTTTATTAAAAATTATAAAATAAATAATTTATTGAATTTCAACCTTAATTTCAAATAGAATCTATATATGTTAATAAAATATTAACTTGTTGAATTATGTGATTTGATATTGAATAATGATAATGGATTGTTATTTAATTTATTGTTGTTGAGCTAGCATGTATGCATATTTGCTTATATGCGTAAAATTTATTTTATTTCTTAAATTGATTATCTGCGGTTGAATCAATATTATTAAATTCTCAATAACTCATCTCTATTTACTGTACATTAGCTCACCCCTATTTTTCAATAGAAGTGGCAATCCAAATCAGAATTTATTAATTCCATTTGATTCAATACTAAATAAATGAGATTAGATTTGAAAAAAATTAATTTATTTAATAAATTATTGAATTTGAGCATTAATTTATTTGTTTGTTAATGATTCATTTATTAAATAAGTCATAAACTAATTAAATACAATACATTTTTTTAGAAGTCGTTTATTATTTATTTAATTCAATTATTTATTTATCTATATATATATATATATATAAAAGGTTTTTTAAATTTGAAGACTAATATAATAATTATAAATAATAATATGACAAAATATATAAATGAAATCAAAATCCAGCCCACTCTTCTCAATTTTCATGGCAATTTCTATTTGCAATTTCTCTTAATCCCAAGTTATGTTAGTTCAACCATTCTTTCCCTTTTAGTTCTTTCAATATCAACCCATCCTTACAATTGAACCCCTCATCATCGGCATTAAGCCTTTCACCACAAAATCTGCCATCATCATCGTCGACCGGAACCACCAAAATAGGAAGTACCATCATGCCGTCCAAGCTCAGTCATCATCTACCACCACCACCAGATCGATGATCGGAGTACTGAAGTTGGGTCACAACAATAGTCGCGAAGAAGAGGAGAGATGGATCCGATAGTAATAGCGATTACGATCCCTCGATCTCGATTACGATCCCGATACTAATACCGACCCCGACATCACGCTCCTTTTTACGCTCATCATCTTGCTGTTACTTTATCTCTATCTCTCTCTGATCCTATCATGTGATGGTCAATTATCCCTTTTTTATTTCACTCCAACTGCCAAATTTGTCCATTTCACTTCATTTTTCTTTTTCTTCTCTGTTTTTCTTTTTTTTAAAAAAAAAATTCATTTGATTTATAATTTGAATTTGAATTATTGTTATTTGTATAGTTAAGAATTTTTAATTTGGTGATTTGATAACTGTATATTTTAATGTTATGCTTTGGATTATTTACTTAATTTTTGTAAATGAATATTCAATTTGATTCGCTACAGATAGGATAAACGGATCTTAATTCAATTTATTTATTAATTTAATTAAAAAAATTAAATAAATTATAATAAATAAATCAAACATAATATTTTTTTAATAAATAAATTGAATTTGAATCATAAAATTTTAATTTGTTTAATAAATAAATTAAATCCAAATTAGTAAAGTTTGACTCAATTCATCTAAAATCCGATTTGAATTTGATTCAATTATACGTTTGCCCTATTTTTCAAGTCTTGAGGATATTGACAGCTTGGAGTAAAAGAGAGCATTCTGATTTTTTTTTTCTTTCCTAACGAAAGGCTTATAGTTTGTTAGGGATAGTGGTGGGTAAATTCGGGTTAGTGTCGGGTTTGGATTGATTTGATCAGATTTCGGATTAATTGGGTTAGGAGAAATTTCATTCGAATTCAATCCGAATATGTAATCGGATCGGATAGGGTCGGTTATTTTATATTTGTGGGTTTTTTTTCTTCGAATTTTTGGATCGAATCGAGTTGGCAAAATTTAACCTGATCGGATAACAAGCTTCATCCGAATCCGATTCGATCCTGAATTTTCCGGATCGGGTCGGGTCGGATCGGATTAAATGCCCACCCCTAGTTAGGGAGATGCCTGTGTAGATTAATTTTGTATATGTTGAAGTATTTTTGGTTTATTGTGTCTGTTTTGTTTGTAGCTAATGGGTGCATAATGTTACGGGCCGTTCAAATTGAGACTCAAAGTCATGAGCTAAGATGTGCTAACTTAGTTCGATTCTAAAAATTTACACAATTCTCTAACAACTCTAATATATTTGTACATACATTAGAATTCTCTAGAATTTAGCACATGTGTATAAAATTCTTTAGGCATAGAATTCTCTAAAATTAGGCAAGCCTCCCTATAAATATGTGTTGACATTAGACATTTGAGCATCCAAGCATTGAGCAAGCATCTCAAGTATTCTTGTAACTTTATTTCGAAGTAATGACCAATCTTCCAACTTCAAGTACACCACAAGAGGGCGCTCTTGGTGTGAAGATACTCTGGGAACTAAGCCAGGGCCGTGATGAAACTCGCGGGCAGGCCAAGACTCGTAGCAAGTCCAAGGCCGCTTTCATCAATGCTTTGGAGCCTCGCATGACTACGCTCAAAACTTCAATGTTCGCCGTTAAAGACACCCTCTAAAGTTTAGAGGAGAGATTGGACGATCTTGAGGGAGAATATGCCGACTTCACAGTGGTAACCAAGGTCCTCATCTAAGACCAAGCCAACACCCTCCGAGGGGAATTTCGAGCATTCGATGAAGAGTTGCTGAAACTCTACAGTTTTATATAAGACGAACTGCAAGCTGTCCATACAGAAGTGGTGGAAGTCTGCTCAGATTGGGCATGGCACAAGCGCACACTCTGCGCTAGCCCAGCTCTCACTCTGCGCTAGCCCAGCTCTCACGAGCACGAGTAATATACTATGCATTGGCGTGCCAAAGCCCGACACCTACGATGGCACACACAATGCCATCATCATAGACAACTTCGTATTTGTGTAGACCAATATTTCGATGCCATGGCCGTACGAGACGAGGCATCGAAGGTGGGCACTACAACCATATATCTCTAAGGCGGTGCACAACTATGGTGGTGTCGGAAGTATGGCGAGATGGGTAAAGGCATCTGCCCTATTGACACTTGGACAGATTTCAAGCAAGAACTCTGAAAGTAATTTGCCCCAAGCAATGCAGAAAAGGAAGCGAGAGCGTGCCTACATCACTTCAAGCAAACGGGTAACGTCATGATTACATCAACGAGTTCACCACCCTTATGCTCGAGATCAATGACATGTTCGATAAGGACTCACTCTTCTACTTCTAAGTTGGTCTCAAAGATTGGGCCAAGACGAATCGATAGGCGGGGCTTTTAAACTCTTGACGACGCCGTTGGCACTGCAGAGTCACTCAATGAGTACTCCATCCAATCCAAGACAAAGGTGGGGGAGAAACTCGCAAGGATAAGGGCAACAATAGCAAGGATTGGGGGGCAGAAAAAGCTTCCGAGTGGAAAAAATAGACAAGGCAAATCGGAAGGTAAGAAGGAACCACCAAAACCGCGAAGTCCATACTTTATATGTAATGGCCTTCACTGGGTACGCGACTATCCCTAGAAGTAATCGCTCAATGCACTTACTGCCCAACTCAAGGGCAATTCTACACTAATGCCGGAAGAACCCCGCCCAGCATGGGTTTTCTCCAATGACTTGGCACCCTCAACAGCCCACAACCGACACTCGCCAATAAAGGACAAAGCAAATCGGAAGGTAAGAAGGAGCCACTAAAACCGCGAAGTCCATGCTTTATATGCAATGGCCTTCATTGGGTATGCGACTATCCCGAGAAGTAATCGCTCAATGCACTTACTGCACAACTTAAAGGCAATTCCACACCAATGCCGGAAGAACCTCGACCCAGCATGGGTTCTCTCCAACGACTTGGCACCCTTAACAACCCACAAGGCACTTGCCAATAAAGGGCTCATGTACCTAAATGTAAAGATAAATGGACACTTCGTTCGCGCATTGTTAGATACGAGAGTAATACACAACTTCGTATACGAGGATGAGGCTAAGCGTCTAGGTCTTAAACTACTAAGGAAGGAAGCACAATGAAGGTGGTAAATTCACCCGCCCATCCCATTGTAGGCACGGCACAAGGCATGCACCTTGCACTTGGTACATAGAGCGGAAAGCTCAATTTCTCCATCGTGCCAATGGACGACTTCAAGATGGTCCTTGGCATGGAATTCTTCGACCAAGTCTATGCCTTCCCATTTCCAGCCACAAACTCCCTAAGTATCATTGACGAGAGAAAGGCATGTATGGTTCCTACAGAGCGAGGCAAATTTGAGGAGAAGACGCTTTCAGCCATGCAATTAAAAAAAGGCTTTCAAGAAGGACCCAAGCTTTCTATTGTCCATCCGGGAGCTCAATGAGGGGAAACTTCCGCAGGCGCTCTAACTAAGCCAACTCCCTCTAGCGATACAATCCATCATTGAGGAATTCAAAAACGTGATGCCTCCAAAGCTTCCAAAAAAGCTCCCGCCTAGACGAGGGGTGGATCATCAAATCGAGTTGGAGTAAGGTGCTACCTGAACTTGAGGAACTATAAAAATAGCTCACCAACTTACTAGACGTAGGCTATGTTCGCCTGTCTAAAGCCCTATTCGGTGCACCGGTCATCTTCCAAAAAAAAAATGGATGGATAACTACGGATGTGTATCGACTATAGAGCGCTCAACAAGATAACTATCAAGAACAAGTATCTGATTCCCTTGATAACAGATCTCTTTTACCAGCTTGGCAAGGCGCGATACTTCACCAAACTCAACTTGTGCTCCGAGTACTACTAATTTGGATGGTTGGGGAGATGAACCGAAGACAGCATGCGTAACAAAGTACGGATCTTTTGAGTTCCTTGTAATGCTTTTTGGCCTCACAAATGCATCGGCCACATTTTGCAGACGCATTAACAAAGTGCTGCAATCACCTCAACCTCTTCGTGGTCGTATACTTTGATGACATAATGATGTATAACACCACGCTCGAGTAGTATGCTGAACATTTGTGATAAGTCTTCCAAGCACTTTAAGAAAATGAGCTCTATCTCAAGATGCAGAAGTGCTCATTCGCTCAAGAAAAGGTAGAGTTCCTTGAACACGAAATAGCGACCGGAAAGCTAATGATGAAATACTCAAAAGTGAAGGCCATCATCAATTGGGAGCCTGCCACAAAAGTGCCCAAGCTACGCTCATTCTTAGGGTTGGTGAATTACTATCGCCGATTTATTAAGGGCTACTCAGCCAAGGCGGCACCTTTGACCGACCTTCTCAAGAAGAATTAAACATGGCATTGGTCCGAATAATTCCAGCAAACATTCGAAGGCTTAAAGAAAGTAATTTCAGAGGAACTCTTTCTAGTTCTTCCGGATCACACGAAGGCTTTCGAAGTGCAAACGGATGTCTCCGACTTCACCATTAGTGGATTCCTCAAGCAAGAAGGCTACCTTATAGTTTTTGAAAGTCAGAAGCTAAATGATGCGGAGAAGCGCTACACACTACATGAGAAAGAAATGATCGTAATCATCCATTGCTTGCAAGTGTGGCAACATTACTTACTCGGCTCACACTTCGCAATCATGACGGAAAATGTAGTGATGAGCTACTTCCAAACGCAAAAGAATTTGAGTTCGAAGCAAGCAAGGTGGCAAGACTTTCTTTCAGAATTTGACTATCGGATCGAGTACAAACCAGGCAAAGCTAATATTGTTACAGATACACTAAGTCGTAAGTCAAAATTAGCAATACTTAGCATAAGTCAACCGAAGTCTGAACTTATCTCACGCATCAAAGAAAGCCTACAACAAGATCCATTGGCTAAGGACTTGCTGGAAAAAGTTCTCGAAGGAAAGATAAGGCGATTTTGGCAAGAATAAGGCATCATCCTCACCAAAGGAGATCGGATGTTCGTGTTTAGGTGGGAAAAACTACACAAGGAAGTAATAAATGAGTGTCACGACTCCAAGTGGGCTAGTCACCCAGGGATTGAGTGCACCACAGCAGTAGTCTAGGCCTCGTAATTTTTGGCCAAACATGCGAGATGATATTAAGGCCTATATATGAGTTTGTCTTGTATGCCAGCAAGACAAAATAAATCACCAACTATCGGCAGGATTGTTGGAGCTTCTGCCCATAGCATCAAGGCCGTGGAAAAATGTCTCGATGGACTTCATTACGGCCTTGCCTAAGTTAGAAGGATGCGACAGCATCATGGTCGTGGTCGACCGATACAGTAAGTACGTAATTTTCATTACCGCACCCGCAGATTGTAAAGCTGATAAAGTAGTCCGTCTCTTTATCAAGCATATAGTGAGGCTTTAGTGAGTCCCAAAGATTATTGTAAGTGACCAAGACCCACGATTCACCGGATATTTTTGGACGAAGCTCTTCAAGATGTTGGGGGTGGATCTCAAGTTCTCAATAAGTTTTCATCCACAAATAGATGACCGGACCTAGTGCATCAATGCCCTTCTCAAGATGTACTTGAGGCACTATGTGAGCACTCACCAGCGAAATTAGGCGAAGTTGCTCGATGTTGCTCACTTTTCTTACAATCTACAACGGAGCGAGGCTACCGGCAATAGCCCATTCGAAATCATCATGGGATTTTAGCCCATGATTGCCAAAGTCATAGCCTCGACTTATGGAGGAAAAAGCCCCACGACTCATAAGTTCACTCGCTCGGAAATAGCAGGAAAAGGTAGACATCGCGTGGGCTTACCTCGACAAAGCCGCTAGAAAAATAGAAAAGTGGACTGATACAAAGAGACGACATGTTAAGTAAAAAGAAGGCGATCAAGTCATGATCAAGCTCCTGCCCCAACAATTTAAGACGCTATGGAAATTCCACAAGGGGTTAATGAGACTATACGAGGGACCCTTCCGAATTGTCCGACATGTGGGCAACGTCTCGTATCTACTAGAACTTCTGCCAAGACTCAAGATCCATCAAGTCTTTTACGTGAGTCTTCTCAAGTCCTATCACGAAGATGTGGGAGACACAAGTCGCGGAGAATCAAGGCGTGCCCCAACAGCTATTGTCACTGTGTTCAACAAATATGTGGATTACATCCTTGCCGATCGAGTAATCTGAAGGAGGGGCATGCCGGCATACCATGAGTATTTAACGAAGTAGAAAAACCTCCCCGAGAGTGAAGCCAACTTGGGAACATGAAGAAGATTTATGGCAATTCACGGAGCACATTCAGAAGTTCAAGCACGAGAACGAGACGAGGATGCCGCAAGCTTAGGTGGGGGAGGATGTTACGGGCTACCCAAATTGAGCCCAATAATGGCCGAAAGTTATGAGCCAAGATGTGCTAGCTTAGTCCAATTCCGAAAATTTCCATAATTCTCTAGCAACTCTAGCACACTTGTACATACACTAGAATTCTATAGAATTTAGCACATGTGTATAAAATTCTCTAAAGCTAGGCAAGCCTCCCTATAAATATAGGTTGGCATTAGGTATTTGAGCGTACAAGTGTTGAGCAAGTATTTCAAGCATTCTTGTAAGCTTTCTTGTATTCTTTTTCTCAAGCAATACATTTTCTGCATTTGGCTCAATTGCTCTCTAGCTCCCTTCTCTTTAGCATTTTTGAAAAATCTTTTGGCTTAACTATCAAGAAGGTCAAAGGTTTACTTAGCTCTCTAGCTCTCTTCTCTTTAGCATTTTTGAAAAACTTCTTGGCTCAGCTATCGAGAAGCTCAAAGGCTTACTTAACAACTTTCGGCAAGTGTTGTCTAAGCGCCGCACGGGTTCGCTACGCAAAACACTCATCCCATAACAATAAGGCCTAACGCTAGTATAGCATCATTGGTTTACATCTTATGGGTGCTGTTAAAATATTTAGTTATATAGCTTAGGGATTAATTTGCTTGTACAAGGACATTTTATAGAAATATTTCCAAGACATTTAGGACCTGTTCAGTATTGTTTTTAAATTTGTATTTTTAAAAACAAAAATGAGAATGAAAATAATATTTTGCAGTTACTGTATTTTAAATTTAAGTATATGTCTAGTATCATTTTCTATATCTTATATTTTAAAACTAAAAATAATAATATGCGTTCGATAAGCACAATTGAAAATGATAAAAACAATAAATATGTTCGGTAGTACCATCTTCAAAATAGTTGTTAGTATTAGCATTAATAAAAAAATATATATATTGTTATTATCGTTACTCTGCAATTAAGATATTAAGACATGATTTAAACAAAACAATTTAAAAATTTACATCATGGACATCATGACATGCGTATGTAATTATGCTACATAGAAGTTGTAACTTTACCTCTTATAACATTCAGATTTCATATCCAATCATTTCATTATAAAATAATTAAAATACAATAATAGTTTAATTTACAATATTCACATTTAATTAATGGCAAATACAACAACAATTAGTTATTTACAAAATTAGTTAATACAATGAAATCAACCTATGAAAATGTGGTTAGGAGAAAAAAGACGAAAAAAAAAGACATTGGACAAACAAATATCCTAGTGAAAAAAGTGATGACAAGAATCATCCATGCGCCCTTAGTAATGCTTTCTGCGATGGAAGGCCCTGGCTCTGATTACTATTATCATCATCATTGCTACCACTTTCTCAACAAACTCAGGATATGCAAGCCCTCTAATAGTGAAAAAGATTAATATTCAAATCAGTATCTATCATTTGAATTTAATCAAGCCTATTTTACAGAAGTCATTCTTTCCATCCCCAGCCAACTCTGTTTTAACTTCCAGCTATTTATCTGCCTTTGCACTATTTTTTAGAATCATCATCCTCCATTCACCCAAGCTCTTTGCAACCCAAGTGAATTAATGTGCTCATCTTTTATTCTCGATAACAAGATTTTCCAAATTTTCATTGCCAACATGTTAACAAAGCTCATAACTTCTTCTTGGTATGGTACAATAAAACAAACGAATCATATGAGCTATCAAACAAAAACCAATTTCTTTGATGACGGCTTCATTGATATTTCAGGCGAAAAATTCTAGCTATTCCAACTGCAAGACACAAACATGAAAGTAAAACCAAATCATATAAGTTAGCATTTTCTAAGCCACCGAGGACATGTTCCAAAGCTGAACCATTACACATGACTTTCTAGACAGTATAACCATGCAAACAAAATAAAAAGACATTTTTGGAGTGACAGACAACAAACTCAAAATTTTTATCACCAACAAAATGGCATTTGCAATGAAATCACTACCATGGCAATTACAAAGGCCCAAAACAACACAATCATATTTATAAAATAAACAATAATTACTAAAATTTTACTCAAATAAAAAAATACCAACAAATAAGACGGAGCCGAGAGAGCAGTAGTGGAGACAGCGTAGATGGAACAGCAACGACAATAAAAATGAAAAAATGAACATAATAGCAACAGTGGGCGAGATGATGCAATGGTGGCAGCGGATATGGAGTACAGCAGTCGATTTGGGCACATCGAGAGAGATAAGGAGAGAGAGCACTGTTAGATGAAGATATCAAGAGAGATAAGGAGAGAGAGAGAGAGAGAGAGAGAGAGCGGGAGCGGGCTGTTGGATGAGATGAAGAAATAAGGAAAGAATCGAGCTTTTGAGGTTTTGTTTTTTAATTTATTTTTAAGTTCAGATTTGTAATATTTGGAGAACACGTTAGATATGTTTTCAGTTCAAGAGTTATAAAAGTGAATCTGAATTTCTTATTTTGCAATCTATTTTTTGAAATCAATCTACCGTATATGTATTATATATGTATTCTTAAAACAAAAAATGAAAACAAAAGCCTAAGAATGGTAATGAATAGGCCATTATTTTCGTATTTAAATATTTTTAATTCTCAATATTGTAGTCCAGTGGGAGAGTCTTTGTATGAGAGTTAATTTCAATTCTCTTTATATGAGAGTTAAAGAGTTAGTTTCAATTCAATTCTCATTATATGAGAGTTAGTTTCAATTATTAAATAATTAAGTGCAGTCTATTGATTTTAAATGAAATAGTGTCGAAGAAACTGATTTTAACTAAAATAGAGTCCCAATTGTAAAAACTGATTTTAAATAAAATAATCACATAAAAAAAAATTCTTCATTCTCAATGCTCAGGAATCGGGACATCGGGGCAAGACCAAACACTTAACCTCTACTTTTTATGATAAGAGACTAGAGGTGGTAATTTGAGTTAAGATTCGTTTGTTTTGATTTGATTTAATTTAAATGAATTTAAGTTTAAAAATTTGATTTGTTAAATAAATTGATGAATTCTACTCGATCCGTTAAATAAATAAACCAAATCTGAATTTGAATCACTGATCTAGGAAGATGTTAATTTTATGATTTTTTATATTTTACTTTGATTGATTTTTGTTTATTAATTATTATTTTCGTAAAAAAATTCAAAATCGATTGATTTATTATTAATTCTATCTAAATGAATTAAACGAATTGTAAACAATTTAAATTTAATTCGATTAATTTAATTTTACATATAATTTTTATCCAATTCATTTATTTTGCCACCAGACAAGCCAGTATATTAGTATATGTTCGTTATTATATCTTTCTTTTTTATCATGCGTTTGTTTGGAGCTCGGGGAGTCCTAGAGTGTATCGAAGGGAAAGCAGGCGTTTCGTGTGTAGACATAACTTGACAAACACTACTTTTCTTCTAACAACTGAAAAATGAAATGTGAAAAAGGACATAAATTTGGTTGCGCACATGAACAACACGTGCACATCACATGTATCTTTCTCTGATCATAAGTACCTCCATGTCTTCCACAAAATCAATTGGATGCGAGAATTGTTCTTGAATATGCGAGATTGAGTCACGTTTGGACAAGGTGCCCGAAATTAACCAACCTCCAAGAAATTGAGCTAAATTAAACTATAATGCATAATTATATCACAAAAAATAATGCATTACGATTTTGACTTTTCTTTTACAATGACTTTCTATGGCATTTATTAAAGTGATTACTCATTTAAAGGAAAGATAATCTGAAATTTTAAATTAAAAAAAAAACCATGTGGTCGGTGTATTGATAGATAAAATTACTTTAAAAATTGTCAAAAGTTCGGTAAGCATACGATAAATAATTGAATAATACATAATCAATAGATTCATTGTAAAAAATTCGGTATGCATATTATAAAGTTTGTATCTCAAGAAATATAATATTTTTATTTATGGTGAGAAATTCATTTATTGGTAAAAAAATTATCTCATTGATAATAGTGTATAAAAAATTAACTATTAATAGTACTACATATTGTAAATTCCTTACACAAAATATTATTCTAAATGATGTGATATTTATTAATTAGTTAGTAAAATAATAAAATTAATTCAGTTGAATTATATAAAGAATTATCAATCATTTAAAGAATTATCAGTTATTCACTTAAATGTTATAAAGAATTTTCAATCATTTAATGAATAATATATAATTTAGGATAAAATTTAGAAAGTCTACATTACTCTCAAACATAAAGTGGTAGTCATTGATTAGTAACCTATAATTTAGGATACAAGTGCAATGCATCTCAAAATCTTATTTAAAAAATTTATACAAAATGAGGTATTATTCATCAATTGGATGATAGGATAATACATTAAGTTATTTGAAAGTTATAAATAATTATCAACAATAATACATTATATAGTATATCATTTGAAATGTTATAATTAACTATCAACTATTACTAGTAATATTATACATTCTAATTTTTTTTATCCTAATTTTTTTTTTAAATAATGTGATATTCATTAATTGGTTGGTAAGATAAAATAATTAATCAACTTGATTTTTATAACGAATTATCAACTATTTAATAAATGACATTATTTGAGATAAAATTTAAGATGTTTATCGTTACTCCAAATATAAAGTTATATTCATTTATTAGTAATCTATCGTTTATGATACAAGTATTATACATCTCAAAATTTTTATCTAAAATGAGATGTCATTAATCAATAAAATAGTATGATAATACAATTAATTTATTTAAAAATTATAAATAATTATCAATTACTTAATGCATGACATATTATATACTTAATTTTATATCAAGTCCCATCTTTGGAAGCAATATCATTACTTAATTTCTTTGGCTCACCATCGTAGCTTTTTAAAAAAATAATAAAAACATGTTATTTATTTTTTCAATTATTTAATTTAATTACAAAAAATTATTTCGAACCGAATTTATTCATTAAGACCACTTTTGTAATTCTACATTTTTAAAGAAACTAATTATAGATTTAATTAGCCCTTTCACAAAAATTAAAGATTTAAATTAAAAATTAAAAAAAAGATTTTAAGAAGGGGTAACCGTTTACAATTATAATCCTAAAATTTTTTCTTTTAAAAAAATTGATTTTTCAAGAAATAATAGAGGGGGATTTCGTCAATTCAGCGACTTTATTATTATATTTCTTTCTCCGGTGTTTCTTAGAAGTTTCACTAATTAAATTTTGTTCACTTCAAGGCAATAATAAGGGTACTCGCCCGGTTCAGTACACACGTGAGAAATCTAATTTACAGAGAACCGACACGTAATCCCAAAAAGGCCTACCTATTACGTCAACAATTACACACCACCGCCGAGGTTTTTCCGTAAATAAACTCAAACTACAGGACCAGTTGTTGAATGCCAGTTCAGGATCACCTATATTTATTTTGCTATAGCCTAGATATGAAAAAGTTTTCTGTTTCTGGTTGGTCTATTCGCTATCAAACAAGCCCTCGAAAAAAGTCCAAATTTCGAAGCACCCATGAATCTTAACTGCCCAGGATTTATTTACAAAACATAATATAACAATATTTTAAAAAATAAAATTAGAAGCCCAAAGAATCGAAAATTCAACAAAATTGAAGTACCTTCAAGAAGACAAAGAGAGATACACACACAATACACACATACAATTGCTTCAATTCTTCAGCTGCTGGTGCGAGATTAGTTCGTTTCATCGTTATTTCCGATATTTTTAATCTGTAAGTTTAAAACCGCCTTTGAATTTTTCTTTCATTTCTTCCAAGTCTGAAATATTTTCAAAATTTTTAGCGTGCTTCTAGTGATGTGGAAATTTAATTTGTCAATGCAGTTTCTCTTCTCAATCTGTGTTCTGTTTGGTTGCTGAGAAAATGTAAGAAATGTTTGAATATTAAGCCAAAGATATTCTTTTTTTCCTTGGCAATTGGATGGATTATTAGTGCTGACGGTGGTTTCAATTTTTTTTTCTTGTTTTATATGTTTTTATTTTGAGTTTTAAATAATGCAGATACAACTGAATAAGAGGCTTTTGGTTATTGAAGGAACTAAAATCTTTTTGGGATTTTTTGATTAAAAGAAAAATTGGATTGGAAAAAAGGTGAACTTGAATAGGGTTTTGTTGATTTGACTAGAATCTGGTTAGGTTGGTTACTGGTAGATTGATGAAATGAATGTGGTGGGCAAAGTTGGGAGCCTAATTTCACAAGGTGTATACTCTGTTGCCACCCCGTTTCATCCCTTTGGTGGAGCTGTTGATGTGATTGTGGTTCAGCAGCAAGATGGATCGTTTCGAAGCACGCCTTGGTATGTTCGGTTTGGTAAATTTCAGGGTGTCCTCAAGGGGGCCGAGAAGGTTGTCCGCATAACTGTTAATGGTGTTGAAGCTAATTTTCATATGTATCTTGATAATTCTGGAGAAGCTTATTTTATAAGAGAGGTTGATTCCAGTAAAGGTAGTGAGCCGAATGAGAGCATGGAGCTTACAACTGATGGTGGTAGTTTTATTGATAGTAATAGTGATAATAGAAACATGGTGGAAGTTTGTAGAATAGAACATACTGTCTCTGATTCTGGGTTGACTCGAATACGGGATGATTGTGACTCCTTAAGTGTAGACAGACTTCAGAGGGCCGAATCTGATGGTGATCGGAGGCTTTATGAATATCAAGTTGAGCAATCCTCTCTGGAAGCTTCAGTTGAGATTTCGGATTACGGGTCTAATCATTATGAGAATTTGGACGGTGAGCCCTATCGGGAAGCACAGGGTTCAGATTCTGAAGTCATATTGGTGAGTGTGGATGGTCATGTACTTACTGCCCCTGTCTCAGCATCAGAACAGACTACTGAGAATGTACAACTAAGTACTCCCCAGTTTCATTTGGGCCCAGGTGAAGGGGCTGAATTTTGTGAGGACAATGGGGAGTTCAGTTCTAGTGATAATGTGTGGGGTGATGATTATATTAGTAAGTTGAATTCTTCTACAGCAAATGTTGAATGTGATATTGCCTGCACCACAGATGATGATGATATTGCTTCTGGCAGTCAGCTGGAAGTTTGTGAAGGAGAGGGGGAACACTTCTGTCAAGATGATGAAACTCAGAACACTGTGATCAAGGAAGGAGGTCCTCAAACAGACATTGGTTCTGCAGATATTAGGAGAGAAGATGTTTTTCAAAGCTGTTTGGAACTAACATCATTGGCCAAACAGGAGATGGGTATTCCAGTTTCAGTAGAGAAATCTCTTGAAAGTCATTTATTAGGTAATAAAAACAAAGATGGTAATAAAACTGAAGATACTGATAAAACCGAAGATGTTAATACAATTGAAGATATTAATAAAACTGACGATGCAGATGTATATAGAAAAGATGATGGGTTATCTCCCTCATGCTGTCCTCATTCTACTAGCAAAAATAGCTCTCCAGATCTACAGGTTGAACGAGATGTGGTTGAGAACACAGAATTGGATACACAAAAGCTGGTTTCTGACAATGAATCTATTGATTCTGTTAGTAATGAGACAGAGTGGAAGAGTGAACAAAATGGTACACCAATGGCAGTCGAAGGAATGGATGATAGTCTGCATAGACCTGTACACAAAGATGACTGCAGTAAAAGTGAGTGTGTGGAACCCCAAGGAACAATTTTAAATGAAGGAATATTGACTCCTTCAGCAGGCATAAGTAAAGACCTTCTGTGGCCTACTTGAAATGGTGGATCTTGTATCATTGATTGATTCTTACTGATTACTGATTTTCTTTCATTCATCTTATATCTGTAGGGCTTGAGATCTCACTCTGTGGGAATGAACTTCGCTCTGGGATGGGCTCATATGCTGCAGCTGAAGCCTTTGATGCACATCGTATATTTGAAGATGAATTCAAAAGCAATGCTGCATCAATTATTAAGAATGAAAATTTAGTCATCAGATTTAAGGAGAGGTACTTGACGTGGGAAAAAGCCGCTCCTATTGTTCTTGGAATGGCTGCATTTGGTTTAGATGTATCTATTGAGCCAAAAGATGCCATTCCCGTGGAACAGGAAGATACACAAAAGTCTAAGGACAATGATTCTGGTATTACTTCTACTCCATCTGGACGTAGATGGAGGCTATGGCCTATTCCATTTAGAAAGGTCAAAACACTTGAGCATACAAGCAGTAATTCATCAAGTGAGGAGGTATTTGTTGATTCTGAAAGTGGTTTGCTGAACTCACAAGAATCTCCAGTATCCACTGTCAATATTGAGTCTCCTCACAAGCAATTAATTCGGACCAATGTTCCCACAAGTGAGCAGATAGCGTCTTTGAATTTGAAAGATGGTCAGAATATGATAACTTTCAGTTTTTCTACCCGGGTTCTAGGAACACAACAGGTTTGCCCATTATTTATTTATTTCAGATGATGATGAAAGATTGTAGACTTCGATTTCTTTCTTTACCCCTTATTTTTCTTGATATTTTGGATTGCTGAGTGGAGTTCATTATAACTAGGTTGAAGCGCATCTTTACTTGTGGAAGTGGAATGCAAAAATTGTGATTTCAGATGTTGATGGAACAATTACCAAGTAAGACAGTTGATTTCTTCAACAAATGGGCTTTTAACTTGTAATTTATTCCTTGCAACAACTTTAAAGTTAATTACAATGCTATTTTTTCTTAATCCATTTTTCCCTCTGATTTTTTTTTTTTGGCTATAGAATATGGATCTCTTATTGTTTGGCTTATTTTTGTAGAATATAACAATATAATATGATGCTGTTAACTGCAATACACCTATTATTGAAGTTGTTAACTGTATAAGCAAAACATTAAAATTCTAGACTCCGCACATTAAATAAAGTTCTGAGCCTCAGGGGAACTAGATCAGATGAGAAAATTCTAGGACTCTTATTTGATGTTTGGTGATCTAGCTCATTGTTAGAATGACTGTTTTATAAATATTTCGGTTACTACATTGTTGGGGATGCATTTAAAATGATCCTAGTATGTATGTTCACTTATGTTTTTAATCCTTTTAGCTTTGTTGAACAGTCTGGAGGTATCTTAGTTATTTCCATGTTGTTAATCTTCTTCTTCAAGACATTTGCAGAAACTTGGACTACTGGCCTATTGATTTATATTCTTGCTGTATATTTTTTTTCCTCTGGGAGGCGATTTCCACTTCTTGGTGTTTTCTTTTCCTATTTCTAAGATGTTAAAAGGAACATTACATTCTTTTTCCCTTCAGGTTGCTTGATCAATACTGTAGACATGCAGATTTGTGTGCAACAATCTCCCAGAAAGAAAATTCTAGTATCTCATTATTAAATGCTATGTCAGAGTATGAGAAACTATGGTCCATGATGAGTATTAGATTAAAACATTTTTGAACATTCTTGCCGTGCAATGTGTCAACAGAGAATGTGATTTTTTATCCAAATTTGAATAAGAATACTGTTTTCACTCAGATGTTTTCTCATAATATAAATTACTTTTTATTGTGTATTTCTTTCAGGTCCGACGTTTTAGGCCAGTTCATGCCTTTGGTTGGGAAGGATTGGACCCAGTCTGGTGTGGCAAAACTTTTCTCAGCAATTAAGGTATGCTGCCACTTCAGTGACTGCTGATCTTTTTCCATGATCTGAAAATATAGCTCAGCTGCATCTCAAATGCATCTGGAACAAAATTGTTTCGTGTTGGGAGATTGACGGGGACTTTTGAACTATGTTTTCACCCCAGGAAAATGGATACCAGCTGCTTTTTCTGAGTGCACGTGCTATTGTTCAGGCATATCTTACTAGAAGTTTTTTACTCAACCTGAAGCAGGTATAAAATTTACACCATTTTTAATGCACTCACGTGCCACGTTAAGATTGGCATTGTTTTGCTCTTTGTTCTTGACTTTAACCATAAAGAGTCCAAGTTACATGAACTAAGATGCTAGAGTTATTGCTTAGTAAGTTGGCACTGAAATGAAAAAAGTTTAGTGTGGTAGGATGTACCACAGACCAGCAATCTTGTTCCAGTAACTGATTGGGCATTACTTCCACACCTGAAAACTCATTTTTGTTTTACATATGTTTGCTCAAATGGCTGGTTGAATAACCATTGCTGCCTTTCTATGTGGCTTTTGTACTGGCACAGTTGGTGTTTTCTCGTGTTCTGATTTATTTTGTTAAGTTGAAGCTACTATTGCATAACCAAAAGTTGTCTCATTTATTCTTGCAGGATGGCAACGCTTTGCCCAATGGACCTGTTGTTATTTCACCTGATGGATTATTTCCCTCGTTATTCCGTGAAGGTGGGGTCCTTTTCCTTTGGAAGTCTTTTTTGCATTGAACTACATTAGCAGTGACCTTTCTGATGCATATATTTTCATTTCCGGCTACATTATGGGAACATTCAGATTAATATGAAGAAGTTCCTTCATGTTCTTGGTTGCATGTATATATAAATTCATGATTGTATCTTTACTTGTTAATTTATACATTAAAAAAAAAAAAATCTGTCCTTTTTATTCCACACTTGCCTCCTGCTTCCAAAATGAAAAATGGACAGAAAGGAAAAGGTAGTAAAGGAGCATTAAAGATAGCTATATAGAATGATGATAAGATGTGTGTTTATCTGGTATTAAATGAGTTATCTGGTATTAAATGAGTTTGTGCACTGCAACACCATTTTTAATGAACTTTTATTAGATTTCAAGAATGCAATGTGCCTATGGAACAAACATTTTTATATTGGCTCACCTTGCAAGCTTATTAATGTGGCCTTGAACTTTCATTGTCATCTCGAGGCAACGTGTAGCTACCTTGTCCCTTCATCATTAAGTCATTGACTCACATGAAGAATACAGGTGGTTGTTGTCGACAATATTCTTTCTGCCACATTTATTGGGCTTGCATCCTTTTCTTGCATGCTAATACTAGTTGCCCTTTTTTTTTCCATATGAATTAGTACTTGCATCACTAATTGATTGTTGTAATCTCCATGTATGCTAATGCAGTAATTAGAAGAGCGCCTCATGAATTCAAGATTGCTTGTTTAGAGGTAAATACCATTTAACTGAAATGATTAATCACCACAACCGTTTGGATCCTCATTTCTGATTTGTGAGGATATAATTCCTGAGATTCATCATTTGCAGGATATTAAGAAACTCTTTCCATCTGACTACAATCCATTCTATGCTGGCTTCGGAAATAGGGATACTGATGAGCTCAGCTACAGGAAGATTGGGATCCCGAAGGGAAAGATTTTTATCATTAACCCAAAGGTACAGGTTTTCTACTGATGCTCACGTGGCATCTTCATTTAAAAAAGACTCCCAATCTTTTTCTTTAATGAAAACGATTCTAATAAATTCCCTAAAATTCACAGGGAGAGGTGGCCATTAGTCACCGTATTGATGTTAAGTCGTATACATCTTTACACACCCTCGTCAATGACATGTTTCCACCAACCTCATTGGTTGAACAGGTAAGGAGTGATCTGACTATACACATACTTAAGCTTTGGAATGTAAAATTGGAAGTTTTTAACTGTAAGGTTCTATTAAGACTGGGTTTTACCTTTTCTGCAGGAGGATTATAACTCATGGAATTTTTGGAGAATTCCATTACCGGAAATTGAGATTTAGCGGGTGGTTCATAGACACGGTTCCTTTATACCAACAAAACAACAAGGGATCAATGGGCTGGAGTCCCCCGAAAAATGTAGATAAACTTGGCATTCTTCATTTTGATCCCAACTCCAGGCCAGATGTGACGTGATGATCAGCTCATCTATACGTTTTTTCTCCTGTTTATTATTTGTAGACTATTCATCTTGTACTGGAAGTTCAACTGTAGATGATAAATATATATAGCCCTCTTAACACGTTAAAAGCTCATTCGCCACTCATTGTTACTAATTGCCACAGCCATTTGTTAAATCTGTAGCTCTTTCAATTACGTAGGATAGCGTTAAATAAGTGTCCTGTTATTGCAGTCCCTATTCTCTACCGAAGCTACCATTTTAACATTCTGACCTCGCTAGGGACCTATTTGGTACAAATGGAGAAACTATATCTTTTCCTGAGAAAACGTGAAAATTTAGGGAGCTTGATGTTAATAGTCCGTGAAAGTCGAAAGAATCAATCGGTATGGATTCGATGGCAAGGGACGTTGGCCCAGATCAGTGGGCCCTCTTTGCTTTTTCGGTCCAATAAAAGTCAACCCAGACAAAACTATTTAAAAAAAAAGAAAAGAAAGTAGAATAGGAAGTCAACAAGTCACGATCACGCAGTTAAACTCTCAAATAAAAAAAAATATTCTTATTTATAATAATAAATAATAGCATTATAGCAAAAATAATAATATGAGTTAAAAAAAAAAGTGGCAAGCAAATGGCGTGATGAAGACGAAGCGAAAGTAAAGGCTTGAGACTCGAACTAAAACCAGAAAACGCTTCACAAGAACGCGCTATAGCTTGACTTGTTCTTTATGGCCAAACTCTTTTCCTCACTTAGTCAAAATTTTTACAATCTATGCATTAATCCACATTTTGTTAAAAAAAAAAAAGAAAATCGCTCGTTTAATAATTCACAAAAACATACCCCACAAAATCAACATTCTATTAAAAATTTCAAAAAAGAAAAAAAAAGGAAAGAAAGTAGTAACGAAAGGCAATGTCTTGGTTAAAATCGGCGGTGAATAAGGCGGTTGAAGTCGGCGGAAGAAACAACCTAACACGCACTGTTCGGAGCTATGCCGACACTGTAGTTCAAACGGCCGGCAATGCCGTTACGGAGGGCGCTAAAATCATAACGGACCGCATTGTAAATTTTTAATTTGATTTTGAATATATATATGTTTTGCGTCAATAATTGTCAATTTTTTTTTTTAGTTTTTAATTCAACGCTGATGCCAAAAAAAAAAATTGCAGGGAGCGAGGAATTTTAACAATTTTAGACAAACGGCGAAGAGATTGGAAGAAGTATCAGTATCGTGTAGAGGAATAGAGAGAGTTCAGTTACTGAGAAGGTGGCTGGTTGCTTTAAAAGAAATCGAGAGGATTTCAACTTCACCTGATAAAAATTATCTTGAATTGGATGATCAGTTCAATTCTGATTCTCCTAAGAAACCTACTGTGGTCAGTTCCTTTTTTTTTTTTTGAATTTATGACTTTAGTTGCATTTTCTTATTCATTAATTTAATATGTTTGTTGTTGACTTGTTTTGTTGCTGATTGATGATTGATTATTGAGATTTTTTCATATGAAATTTGTTGATTAGGTTTATTATGTGGACCCTGATTATGGGGGCGGTGAACCGATGAATTTTCGTGACGTTTTTCTTTTTAGTCAAGCTCTTGAAGGCATAACACTCTCTATGGTACGTTTTACTTTTAGTTTAATTTTAATTTTTTGGCTCCAAAATGCTATGGACATTGCCAGCTTGAATTTTTTGTAGCAATAGCATGTCACACTGGTTAGTTGGCATTAGCTATAGTTAAAAAAGCTAAAGAAAGTCGTGAGTGCTACTGTCGTTAGCTTTATTTAATATCAAGGGCATTGATATTATATTTTTCATTTTTTTTTTTTTTTTGTTGCTCAAGTGTTGAGTGATTGATGAAAGAGTGGAATAAGTAAGCAATTGTGGTTTCTTGTCATTTGATAAGAGGGTTTCTTGTGATCTACTTGTTCTTGAATGAAACCATGCGCCACTGCTTGAGCTTTATAACTCTTGTGAAACGCAATTTGCTGGACTAAGATCTTGTGTGCTAGATTTATACGTTGACAGAAGTTGACTCGCTTTGATTTCTTCCCTATGTTGTGAAGTTTTCCCTTTGAAATGTAAAGAAACGTATTGAGGTATTTCATGGCGGATTTAACTTTCCATTTCATTGCATCTTGCTAGTCATTTTTCCATTGCTTATTTCTTGATTTTACCTCTACTAGTTATATGCAGAATGTGTATCATGTATCACTAATGATTTCCTGTTTACAGTTGGTTGTTCTTAATCTAAAATCTGAATATATCCTGCTGTGTCAGCTTGATGTCTAATTACAGATTTCAGTAGAACTAAGGGGTTCTGATGTGTTATGACTGCTTAATGATTAACTTGGAAAGAAGCCTTTTCTAACTTTTCCTCCAAAGAGACCTTACCATTATGATAATAGGCCAAGTTTACCTCGAATATTAGTGTCATAATTATTAAGTACTTACCTGGGCTTTGTATTTGCTGATCCATTGAGTTTAACCGCAGGTTAACTCTTTTGTATGATTCAGATTCTTGAAGCACCGGATAAGGAAGAAGTTTCACTATTACTGGAGATATTTGGGTATTTTTCTTAAAACTTTTAGTTTGTTTTTAATATCTGAAAAAGCTTTTGCTGCTAAATTATTTGTTTATCTTTATATTTTTTGCCACCTTTTAAGTAAAGCAAAAATTTTCTTAAGGCTTTAAAGCTACCAACTTCTTCTTATTTACATTTTTCCATTTTGAATTCTGCATAAACCTTTTGTTTTGGTTTGGTTATATACAGGCTTTGTCTTGCAGGAGGAAAGGAAGTTCACAGTGCAGTAATGAGTAGCATACAGGATCTAGCAACAGTTTTCTCAACCTACCAAGATGAAGTACTGGTGAGCACGTGCCTTTAGCATGCATGTCCAAATATTAGGGAAAATCGACCGTTGATTATTTAGACTTACAAAGTTTGGATCCAAATAGGAGCAGACTTGCATTTTCACATACATTTATATTACAAAGTTTGGACATTAATTATTGCAATAGAAAGATTAGAACTTAATAATTGTCTTTTTGTTCTCAACTCTTCAGGTAAAGAGAGAAGAATTGCTCCAATATGCTCAAGGTGCAATTACTGGGTTGAAGATTAATGCTGATCTTCCAAGGTGTTGACAATTTATATATGTACACATTTTTTATAGCTCAAAATCTTCTCAAGTTTGATCTCCTTTCTTCTTTAAGATCAGTTTGTGGTGTGTAATTTGGATAATTGGCCTTTTTTCACTTGCTTAAGCTGCCAGTTTCAGATGGTGCTAAATCAAAAATTGATAAAACATTTTTATTCTTTCTATAATGATAAAACTGAAATTATAATTCTTTCTTTCCTCTTTTTCGTTCTCTGCTCTCAGAATAGATGCTGAAGCCCTCAGTCTGATTGGAAAACTTGATAAAATGAAGCCAATGCAGCAGCCTTCAGATGAAGTTGTAGATAAATCATCAGAAGAAACAACCACTGCAAAAACTGAGGTCAGGCTGATTTAAACAGTCATGCATGCTCATGTAGCATTAACATACAAATGAATTGCTGGTAAACTTAACTAATGCCTCGCTGCAATAATATACGATGTCCACTTTCAAGGAAAGTGAATGCAAAAAAACAAAACAAATCAACTTATCCTGGTTGCATAGCTTGTACACAATTAAATCCGTCATTATGCTATTGCGTATGTATTGCTAACTGAAGCTGAACCTGAATGCTTTGGATTTACTGCAGGCTCTAAAAGAAACTCTTGAGCAGATTCAACTATGTTCCAAGTTGGAGGATCTGTTCCTAAAGAAAAAGTCTTTGAGGAACGGGGATTCTCCAGAACAACACGGTGTAAAGGTCTGAGTTTCCTTTGATATCGGTACTTTTATTCTTCCATTTTTTTTTTCTTTTGAAAAAACAAAAATATTATCTTCAGAGTGTATGTTGCCTTTTCAAAAGAATTGGTGGGCACCAGTATTTGAACCAATCATCGGTCACGTATCATTTTCAATTGGGACAGAAACAAGGTGTCTATTGGAGTGTTCCATCAAATCTGATGTTAGGATTAGGTTAAAGGTCAAGTAACAAAGTTAGTGCTGACTACATGCAGATCCCTTTTCTAGCCATGTAATTTTCTTCATTTTATGTGCAAAGTGATTCATATTGAAAAGCTGTTTAATTGAGGCATTTCGATGCCGAAATAGCTACAGAGCATCCAAATGCTGAGATGTTTGACAGGCTTAATAATGACTTTGCTGGATTGATTTGACTGATATTTGATGCAGGAATTGGTTTAAAATTTCTTGAGGCTAGCCTCTTATACAATAAGTAAATGGTATATCAAAATCATTGAATCAATCAGTCCTTGTTGAAAATCTGCATGTGTGGCTGAGAATGTTTCTTTTATCTTCGACTTCATGCTCAGCACTACTAGTATGCTCCTATGATATTGTTAGTGATCTATGATTCATTTATCTTGCAGGTACATAAGTTAAAAATTTTCTCTGAATCTCTGATTAACTCAACCTCAAAAGCTGAAAAGCGCATTTTAGACAACAGGTTTGAAATAAACTCTTAGAATTTCTTTTGTATGGGTGTGCTTGCACTTGTCAATGATTTTATAGGCCTACATGTGAAAGATATAGTATGTAGAAAAGAGGCTTAGCAGAAATTAGGAAGAAATATGTAGACCTTGGGTTTCAGGAATGATATGTCATAAGAATTTGATGTGAGTGTGGAAGTGCTTGTGAGCAACTTGCATGTGTGGGCGGCGCACAGGCTTAATTTTTAATTATATGTATAGTCAGGCTGGTCCTCCATGTGCTCCTGGATAAATAAATTCTCTTAATCTTCATTTTTGTTAAATTAACAATTTTTGCCTATCCTTTTAATTATACAACCTAATTTGCTTAGTGTCAGAAGTAGGTTCCATTATTTGTACAATGTTATTCTTTGTAGATGCCACATTTGATTCCATTCTGATACAGCTGTCTCAGGTTAAGTTCATTGTCCTGTCCCTGTTGTTGAATATGCCTAGGAAAGTAACAACTGTATAAGAATTTTAAGAGCATATCTCATCCAAAAGCATAAAACTACAGTTTAAAAGATTAATTTGCCACATTGTTACTTAACATAGGTTTCAATAGATTGGAAAATAATAAATCAATGTTCTAACTAAATTTTCTCTGATCTAGAGACTTTATCGTATGCTTTAATTATATGGAATGGCCAATGGGACACAAACCCAGCTTAGATGAAGTTGTGTCATAAACACATAGATTACTTTTTGGCCCAATGTTTTTGCAAAACTTTGTTTTGAAACCTGGATTATGCTTTAAATTTGTCTTTGAAATTAATATGTCTGAGACCTGGCACAGAACTACTTGCACAGAAACTTGCGAGCTAATGCCACAAAGGCTCACCAGGTCCGTAAAACTTGATCTTCACTGCCTACGCAAATGAATGGAAGCTTCAAATTACACAAATGTTTCCAGTCACTCTATTATTTGTTTGTTCTATTCTGGGATGGATTGACCTTTAAATGTTAAATTACTCTAGGAACCATTAGTATTTTAGACAAGGGAAAACTTGGCACTGCTAAGTCAATTTGGGTGTTGAATTCTTGTTAAGGATTCACTGGTAAGTAAAATGATTTGATTTCTATTTCTTGCTGCTAATTATAAAAATATGAAATGGTTGAATAGTTTTATTTTTTAATCACTGTTCATTTCTTGGTTTCCTTGGAACTTTTTCCTTTTTTTGGCTTCTCAACCCTTCTAGCATTTTGTATTATTAGATGATGCTTTTTACATTTTTCATTCCATGTTTTAATCAGATCACAGAAAGAAGAAGCGCTTCACTTCCGTTTGGCTAAGTGCAATGAAGTTTGCCAACTTGAGAAAGTAAGCTGCCTGAAGACCGCCTCTATTAAACTTTGATCAGAAGGCATTATTTTAAATACTAATAAATTTGATAAAGAAAGTATTTACTTCTTTTTCATTCTATTGGGTGCTTTGAAACTTTTCCATCATTATGTAATAATTTTTGTCTATCTCTTTTATCTTGTTTGTCAAATTTTGCATAGTTCCAGTTAAATGGTTGTTATTTGAAGTTTCACACCTCTACTATTAAAAGATATCTGTTCTGACTGAAAAATAAAAATGGAAATCTCTTATCATGATCTCTCAAATATTATATTCTTGAATAATTACAAAAAACTGAAAGTTTAACTGAGAGGATGTTTTTATTTCTCACATAACAGCATATTGCTTGACACGTAGTTTTTTATTCTTTACTCATGGTCTCAGAAAATAGTGATCACATCTCCTGTATTTTCCAGGATTTAACTGTGGAGATTCAAGAACTAGAGAAGCAAAAGGATGAACTTGAAATTGCATTGAAGAAGGTGTTTTTCTTTGTCTGCCTGTGATTTATCTTAGCTATACTCAAAAGAGCATAACATATAGGGTGATCTGGTGATGTTGTTATTTCATAATTAAGCTTCAGCTGGCCTATTTAAGTTTCAGTTACTTTTATCTTTCCATTTCTACCACTGTTATTCTGTGTGTGTGCGTGAAGTGAGTATTACATCTTGTGTTCTACAACATCAGTCCCAAAGGTTTCTTTAATTCTTTCTTAACCTCTTCTGAGGTTACTTTTTCTGGCTTTGTTTTCTGGTATTAGGTTAACACCTCATTGGTTACCACTCGTGCACGCCTCCGTAATGCCAAGGAAGAAAGAGAGCAGTTTGATGAAGCAAATAATAAGATTCTTGTGTACTTCAAATCAAAGGTATTTTTGCTTTTGATCTCTCAAGGAACTTAGGTTGTGCATTCTGAGAATATATTATTCATATTCAGACTTTCCATGAAAAATCCATTTTATTTATATACATTTTTTGTTCAAAACTTCGCTTTATCATAGGAAGATGAGCTCTCTAGATCGATTGCTTCTTGTAGAACGGAAGCAAATGTGGTAAATACATGGATTAATTTCCTGGAGGCCACCTGGGTTCTCCAAGCCACATACAATGATAAAAAGGAAAAGCAGGTCAGGTATGTCTATCTGCCTGCTTATCATTGATGAATTTCATGCAACTCTTTTTGTTGGACAGTATATCATTCAAAATTGAGGGTGGCATCGGTATCTTATGGATGCCTTATTATTTATTGTCTGGTTGACCTCGTCCATCGCAGTCTAGCATGAAATTTCTGTATTTGATGATTTTTTACATGTGCACATGTTTAAGTGGCGACTTGGAGAGATATGGAGATCGTTTTGTGATTCTGGTTGTTCAACTTCTCTCGGCATACAAGGTACATCAAGTTGAGATAGTTTCTTCAAATATAATGATTCTCCAGTTGCAAGTATTATGTAATTCTTTTATTATTTTCTTATTGATTTTTTTTGGGTGGTGTTCATGCATCATGTGTGTTTTAATCAGGAACAGTTGGGATCCTCCCTTACAAGAATTAGAAAACTTGTGGATAAGTTGCCCTTAGATGACGGGTAACATATTTTGTCCTTTTGATTGTGTAGAAAAGGGAGATTTTTTCTCCCATGTTTATTTCTGTTAAAGATACAAAAAATATAACAAAAGACTACAACTAATTCTAGGAAACAAATCAAACAATCCACCTAACACCTAAACAGTTGCAATCAATCCTAGAGAATTATGGCTCAACTATTGCAAATAATGTCATTAGATGTGCAATAATTATATATCACATGAATATGAGATTTGGTTATAGTCAAACTTTTCCCTTGGGAGGAAATCAGCAAGATTCTTCAACAGATTGTTTATTGCAGTTAACTAGACGTCTTTTTTTTCAATATCAGGTTAATAGTAGCACCAGTGTTAGAGAAGGAAAGTCCAAAAGCAATATTTCCTAGAAAAATTTTTGAAGAGGAATATTTGAATCTTGAAGCAAAGGTAATGGTGCATTTTCTAACTTCAATGTCAAAATAAATTAATTTCCTTGTTCCTGTTTCAATTACATATTTGGTAACGGTGCATTTTCTTAGCCTGTCTTTCTTATTGTTCTGTAATTGTTACATGATATTGCTTTCACTTTGATACACTTGTATTACTAGAAAGAATGAGGTCTGATGGTATCACAATTTTTGTTTCTTTCATCTTATTAAGAGATAACTTTTTTTTTTTCCATATTTTGTGCTAGTTTTTAACCACCTTAAGCATAGTGGCTACGATTCAAAATCAGTTTTATGCTGAGAATGAAGGCATTTACAGGTACTCTATAACTTTACATGGTACCTTTTTTTCATTTGTCCCCTTTTGTAATTCATTACTGTATAACCTAGTGATCTTAACCTATTAAACTGAGACATGATATATTTTTAATCCAGGAAAGACAATGAAAAGGTCAAAGAATTATTCGATGCCCTTGAGAAAATAAAAGCAGAATTTAAATCCATTAAGAGACCCATTTTGGATGTTGAGACTCCTACCAAAAGATCAGACTTATCATCCAATTACGTGTCTGATAAAAGTCCATTGTTTACCCCCATACAAGTCTCCAAAACCCCAGAAAACAAAATAGAGAAGATGGAGACTCCCTCATCTAAGGGAGAAGAATTGCCAGAGGTAAAGGTAGAAGTAGACATATTAGATTCAGAATCTGAGAAAGATAGCAAAGAAGCATCTCCAGAGGATATTAAATGGGAGTTTGATGCATTTGAAAAAGATACTAAACCAAGTGGCTGAACCAGACAAGATTGTTTACCGATTTTTGCTGGTACGTCAATCTCTATAGTGTTTCAATAGCATTAACACATTGAAACTATGATAGACCTAGAGAATGGAAGGCAGATCTTCTTCCACAGGAGGTTACAAGTTTTTGCGTAATCATTGGATAGCGAATCACTCACCAAAAGCTTCAAGTTTGATGCAAATTTAGGATGAAATTGAAAGTTAGATTTTTTTAAGTGTAAATTCTCTGAAATATGATTAGCAAATATAGATAGCTAGTGAGTTATGTACTACTCATACATTTATTTTTGTTATCAGTTTCTTTGAGGTGCCTGGTCGTCGATCATAACTCTCAAATGTAATTGAATTCCTGTCTTGATTTTTACAATTACCTGAAGATTTGATTGAGCAAGAGCCTTTTACTCCTTTCTTATATTCAATGGTATTGAAAAGGATGGACTCTCCAGCACAATTTATTCTTATGCCTCAACCCAAGTTCTTGTAAAAATAGAGGGTAAATATTGGTGTTTAAAGGAGGAGGTTTCTCATTTTCGCTCTTGCCTCATCATCAACAATTTCGAAAATGTCATTGATAAATGATCGTGCATAAGCACTACAGATTACACAATAATAGAGTTTGAAATTTGTATCATCATTAAAATGCCCCAAATCATTGAAAATTGACCTATTACAACAGAAAAATTAAAAAGTTTTGAAAAACTACAAGATAGAATCATAGAAAGAATCTTCCCAAAATCGACCCATTGGTTTTTCCTTTAATATATTTTTTTGTCTGCCAAGAGGCAAATTCACTTTTACAGAATGCTCAGTAGAAACCAATTATGCATCATTGTGGAAGCAAGCAAGCATTGTTGATTCTTCATCATCTCAAACAGAGATTTAAATCCACGTTAAAAGACACATGCTGTGAGGCTGTGACCTGTACATGATTATCACTTTTGCATTTGCTTTGGTCAGATCAGCATCACGTGACCACTTGATATGATTTGTCAGATACTCAGCAATGGTCATGGCCTCATAGGAGGGGCCGTTCATATGCTAATTAGTATTTAATTAAGATTTAAAATAATATCAACAATAATTGACCTTCATTTGACCTGATTAGAAAAATCAATTGAAGGCTCTCCTGATATATCTACAGGCACACTCTTCTTGAGAAACCTTTTTTAACCATTAGTGGTAATGAAGGAGAAATTTATAGCAATAATCTATCAAAAAGTTTATAATAATAGTTGCTCAGACTATCAAAATGTCTTGTTTGTATTTGGAGTGATGTTTTATGATTATTTTTCATGTGTTAGATGTTGGTTGATTTATCATCCATATTACTGTGCTAAACTTGCACCAATTCTTTTGTATTATTAATATACAACTCAACTGTCAAGGGTATGCTGAGATATAATCCATTGAACCCTAATCTGAAAATTTCCTCCAAAGATAGATGGAAAGGCCTACTCCTAAGTTAGAAGAAATCCTATTTTTATAATCACATATGAGACTTGAACTATCGATATCAAGAATGAAGCAAGGATGTGTTTAATCATTGGATCAATAAGTGTTTAATACAAAAATATTACACTTACGTAACTGGGATATGTTGTTTTTATCGTGAGTGATGTACTACATCGCAATTATGTTAGTGTAGTATATTAAAAAAAAAAATTCTCACATTTAATTAACGAGACTTATAAATTGAAAAAACCATGGAGACAAAAATTCATCCCCCTATGTATTACATAGAGTTTTACACAGTGAATGATCGAAGAGAATACTATTAGTGAAGAATAAAAATGAGTACTACCTAATTATTACGTAGTTCTCAATTTGATTTTTTTTTAATTACTTAGTTAATATGTAATTCTTAATTTTATTTTATTTTTGGAATTGAATATTACATTAAAAATCTACTAACAATTGTAATTAAAATATATTTAATCTTAATTACACTATCTACATAATTTTTTTTTTAGAAAAAGAATTAAAGATACAATCTGAATATCTAAAACTATAATAAATTGAGTTTATTTCTTGAAATTTTAACTAAGCATCTCAAGAGAGAAAGGTGAACTAGATTTTTAAAAAATTCTTTAATAACAAGACCATAATCCAACACCAACAACTATCATCAAACAACAACAACAATACAACAAGTAAATTAAAGAGTAAAGGTTGAGAGAAACAAACACAATAATTTTAACGTGGTTTGACAAACCAGCATACGTCTATATTTTCAAGCAATTTAATCATAAAGATTCCACTAACAGTGAGCCTTACATCATAATACTCTCAAAGGAGTATAGTTAATTTTAAAGTTGTCAATAAACTTTTACAACTAAGTGTACATACTGTATTTCTTTACCTTATCTTTTTCTACCCTTATAATCACTCAATTAAAAAATTAAAATAAAATTTATAAATAACACTCTTCTTACAAGTGTATATAAGCTAGCTATAGATACAAACACTTGTAAGCTCTCTTGTAAAGCTTTTCTCGAGTCAATACACTTCCGTGATTTGGCTACATTGCTCGCTAGCTCCTCCTTCTCTTTAGCATTTCGGGAACCTCTTGGCTTAGCTATCGAGAAGCGTAAAGGCTTACTTAGCAACATCCCGACAAGGTTGTCTATGTCAGCACGGGTTTGCTGCGCGAAAACACCCATCCCGTGACAAGTGGTATCGTAGCTACGGTTTGCACACACGCATTCTAGCAATGGCCAACCTTCCAACCTCAAGCTTGACACAAGAAGCTGCTCATGGTGTGGAGAATATCCCGAACCAAGCCGGGGCCGCGATGACACTCGCGGCAGGCCAAGACTCGAGGCAAGTCGAAGGTCGCGATCCGTCGATGCTTTGAGCCACGATTGACTACGCTTGGAAACAACAATGTCCGCTCATCGAGGACACCTCGAAACATTGGAGGAAAGGGTTGACGGCCTCGAGGGCGTAATATGCCGACTTCACAGTGGCAACGAAGGCCCTCATGCAAGAGCAAGCCAACACCTCCGAGGGGAATTCCAAGTATTCCACGAGGAGTTGATGAAACTCCGCAGCCTGCGCAAGACGAGCCGCGCGCTGTCCGCATGGAAGTAGAGGAAGTCCGCAAGATCGGGCATGGCACAAGCGCACACTCTCCGCTAGCCAAGCTTCTACAAGCATGAGTGATGCGCGACGCATTGACGCGCTAAAGCTCGACACCTACGATGGCACACGGAATGCAACCATCGTGGATAACTTTCTTTCTGGCTAGACCAATATTTCGATGCCATGGGTGTGAGAGATGAGGCATCAAAGGTGGGCACTGCACCCACGTTCTTAAGGGGCGCTGCACAACTATGGTGGCGTCGCAAGCATGGCGAAATGGGCAAAGGCATCTGCGCCATCAACACATGGGCAGACTTCAAGCAAGAACTCCGAAAGCATTTTGCCCCAAGCAATGCCGAAAGAGAGGCGAGAACACGCTTACGCCGCCTCAAGCAAACGGGTAGCGCCCACGACTACGCCAACGAGTTCACTACCCTCATGCTCGAGATCAGCGACATGTCCGAAAAGGATTCGCTCTTCTACTTTGAAGATGGCCTCAAGGATTGGGCCAAGACGGAGCTCGACCGGCGTGGCGTCCAAACACTTGACGATGCTATTGCCACCGCGGAGTCGCTGCACGAGTACTCCACCCAATCCAAGGAGAGAAAGCCTAGCCAAGGCAAAAGTGGGGGAGAGAGTCGCAAGGACAAGGGCCAGAATCGCAAGGATTGGGGCAGTAAAAGCCTCCGAGCGGCAAGAGTGGGCAAGAAAAATCTAAGGCAAGAAGGAAGCGCCAAAGCCTCGCAGCCCATGCTTCATTTGCAACGGGCCTCATTGGGTCACGCGATCGTCCGGAGAAGAAGTCGCTGAATGCCCTCGCTGCCCAGCTCAAGGGCAACCCTCATCATCATCGGATGAACCCCGACCCAAAGATGGGTTCGATCCAAAGACTTGATGCACTTGACAGCCCTCAATCCAGCACTCAAGAAAGGGTCGATGTATGTAGGCGCGACGATAAACGGCCACACCGCTCAGCATGGCTCGGATACGGGAGCCACACACAACTTCGTGATCCGAGGATGAGGCCAAGCGCCTAGGCCTTAGAACCACAAGAGCAAGGAGGCACAATGAAGGCAAGTGAACTCACCCGCTAAGCCCATTGCGGCACCGCCCATGGAGTTAACGTTGCACTTGGCACATGGAGCTGAAAGCTCAACTTTCAATCGTGCCCATGGATGACTTCAAGATGGTCCTTGGCATGGAGTTCTTCGACCAAGTCCATGCCTTCCTCTTCCAGCCACGAACTCCCTAAGCATCCTCGACGGAGCAAGGCATGCATGGTTTCTACGGAGCGGGCAAGTCCAAGAGAAGACCTCTCCGCCATGCAATTCAAGAAGGGTTTCAAGAAGGACCCAAGCTTCTTGGTCTCCATCCGGGAGCTTAACGAGGGAGAAGATTCAGCAAGTGCTCCAGCCCAAGTCCCTCCATCCATACAATCCGTCCTCGAGGAGTTCAAGGACGTGATGCCTCCGCAGCTTCCGAAGAAGCTTCCACCTAGACGAGAGGTGGATCATCAAATCGAGTTGGAGCAAGGTGCAAAGCCTCCAGCTTTGGCGCCCTACCGCATGGCGCCACCCGAGCTCGAAGAGTTGCGAAGACAGCTCGCGGATTTGTTGGATGCAGGCTATGTTCGCCCATCCAAAGCCCCATTCGGTGCACCGGTCCTGTTTCAAAAGAAGAAGGATGGATCATTACGGATGTGCATCGACTATCGGGCGCTCAACAAGATCACTATCAAGAACAAGTACCCAATACCCTTGATAGCGGATCTCTTCGACCAGCTTGGCAGTGCAAGGTACTTCACCAAACTTGACTTGCGCTCCGGTACTACCAAGTACGCATCGTCAAGGAGATGAACAAAAGACAGCGACGCCACAAGGTACGGATCATTTGAGTTTCTTGTTATGCCTTTCGGACTAACCAATGCACCGCAACGCTCTGCACTCTCATGAACAAAGTGCTACAACCATTCCTCGACCGCTTGTGGTCGTGGTACTTGGATGACATTGTGGTGTACAGCACCACGCCGAGGAGCATGTCAAACATTTGCAGCAAGTCTTCCAAGTACTTCGGGAGAATGAACTCTACATCAAAATGGAGAAATGTTCGTTTGCTCAAGAAGAAGTAGAGTTCCTCGGGCACAAAATCTCAGCCGGAAAGATAATGATGGAGAACTCAAAGATCAAGGCCATCCTCGATTGGAAGCCTCCCACAAAGGTACCCGAGCTTCGCTCATTCCTTGGCTTGGTGAACTACTATCGCCGCTTCATTCAAGGCTACTCAGCCAAAGCGGCACCCTTGACCGATATGCTCAAGAAGAATCGGACATGGCATTGGTCCGAAGATTCCCAACATGCATTCGAAGGCTTAAGCAAGCAATTTCGAGGAGCCGGTCCTAGTTCTTCCGGATCACACAAAGACCTTCGAAGTGCAAACGGATGCCTCCGACTTCGCCATTGGCGGAGTCCTTATGCAAGATGGCCACCCCATTGCGTTCGAGAGCCGAAAGCTTAATGACACGGAACGCCGCTACACAGTTCAAGAAAAGGAGATGACAGCCATCATCCATTGCCTACGAGTGTGGCGACACTACTTGCTTGGCTCACACTTCACAATCATGACGGACAACGTAGCCACAAGCTACTTTCAGACGCGAAGAAGTTGAGCCCCAAGCAAGCACGGTGGCGTGATTTTCTCGTGAGTTTGACTACGTGCTCGAGTACAAGCCGTGCAAGGCCAACGCCGCTATGGACGCACTAAGTCGCAAGGCGGAATTGGCCACACTTAGCGCGAGCCAACCAAACTCAGACCTTGTCTCACGCATCAGGAAGGCCTCCAACAAGACCCATTGGCGAAGGACTTGCCGGAGAAGGTGCTTCAAGGAAAGACAAGGCGGTTTTGGCAAGAAGAGGGCATCCTCCTCACCAAGGAGATCGGCTATTTGTGCCAAGGTGGGGAAATCTACGCAAAGAAGTCATCAAGGAGTGCCACGACTCCAAGTGGGCTGGTCACCCAGAATTGAGCGCACCACCGCACTAGTTCAAGCCTCGTATTTTGGCCAAGTATGCGGACGACATCGAGGCATATAGCGGACTTGTCTTGTGTGCCAACAAGACAAGATTGATCACCAACTACCGGCAGGATTGTTGCAGCCCCGCCGCTTGCATCAAGGCCGTGGGAGAGCGTCTCGATGGATTTCATAACGGCCTTACCAAAATCCGAAGGTTGCGGCAAGCATCATGGTCGTGGTAGACCGCTATGCAAGTATGCTACTTTCATTGCCGCACCCGCTGATTGCAAGGTAGACGAAGCAGCCCGCCTCTTCATCAAGCACATAGTGAAGCATTGGGGTGTTCCTAGAAGCATCGTGAGCGATCGAGACCCACGCTTCACGGGAAAATTTTGGACGGAGCTCTTCAAGATGTTGGGGACCGACCTCAAGTTCTCAACAAGTTTTCATCCGCAGACGGATGGTCAGACCGAGCGCATCAACGGCCTCCTCGAGATGTACTTGAGGCATTATGTGAGCGCCATCAGCTGGATTGGGCGAGTTGCTAGATGTTGCCCAATTTTCTTATAATCTCCAACGGAGCGAGGCTACCGAGCAAGAGTCCTTTCGAGATCATCATGGGATTCCAGCCCATGACCCCCAACGCCATAGCCTCGACATATGGAGGGAAAAGCCCCGCGGCACACAAGCTCGCCCGCGAATGGCATGAAGAAGCGGACATCACGCGAGCATACCTCGACAAAGCCGCGAGGAAAATGAAGAAGTGGGCTGATACA
Organism: Murraya koenigii; assembly: GCA_025617385.1. NCBI lineage: Eukaryota > Viridiplantae > Streptophyta > Magnoliopsida > Sapindales > Rutaceae > Murraya > Murraya koenigii. The sequence continues at coordinate 12,109,007 of CM046819.1, forward strand.
CGGAGACGGCACGTGGAATACAAGGAAGGAGATCGGGTTATGATCAAGCTCCTGCCCCAACAATTCAAGACACTTCGCAAAGTCCACAAGGGGTTAGTGAGACGCTACGAAGGACCCTTCCGCATCATCCGACGTGTAGGCAACGTCTCGTATCAACTAGAGCTTCCACCAAGACTCAAGATTCATTCGGTCTTCCATGTGAGTCTTCTCAAGCCATATCACGAAGACGTGGAAGAACCAAGTCGCGGAGAATCAAGGCGTGCCCCAACAGTCGTTGTCACCGCTGCTCGACAAAGATGTGGACTACATCCTTGCTGATCGCATCATTCAAGAAGGGCGTGCCACCATACTACGAGTACTTGGTGAAGTGGAAGAACCTCCCGAGAGCGAAGCCACTTGGGAACGAGAAGATGAATTGTGGCGGTTCGCGGAACACATCCAAAGATACAAGCACGAGGACGCCGACGAGGACGCCGCGAGCTTAAGTGGGGAGGATGTTACGGGCCGCATGATTCCGACCCATAATGGCCCAAGAGAATGAGCCAAGATGTGCTAGCTTGGCCCGATTCTAGAACATTCTAGCAAACTCTAGCACTTTTGTACATAGCCTAGATTTGTGACACTTGTACGGTCTAGGTTTAGACACATGTACATAGAACTCTCTAGAATTAGCCAAGCTTTGCTATAAATAGAGGTGAGCTCTAAGCATTGTACTCATCCAAGCAAAGCATCAAACACTTGTAAGCTCTCTTGTAAAGCTTTTGTCTATCAATACAATTTCCGCATTTGGCTACATTGCTCACTAGCTCCTCCTTCTCTTTAGCATTTCGGGAACCTCTTGGCTTAGCTATCGAGAAGCGTAAAGGCTTACTTAGCAACATCCCGACAAGGTTGTCTAAGTCATGACGGGTTCTGTCGCAAGAAACACCCATCCCGTGACATTAAGTACTTATGATAGATAAGCAAGTGATACCTCAAGAGTCGAAATATCAAGGTTTAATTAGCTTTGACAAACTTTAGAAAAATGATTTGGGGTTGGATTTATATAATTAGATGCAAAAAGTAACCGTTAGAAAAAAAAAAAAAAACCAGCACGAAACTGGCTAGCCGCTTTACCAAATCAGCTCGTCGCTTCATAACATGACATATTACCGTTATAATTTTAACTTTATCCAAATCGGCTTGCCGGTTTGCCACTAGAAAGAAAATCGATTAGCCAATTTCTATAACCAGCTAGCCACTTTGGGCTTTTCTCAATATTCAATGTTTTGACTTAAACTTTTCTATAATCATGAAAGTTCTTAAAAGGTTTAGAAACATTGCCAAATAGATCCTTTTCGTATTTCAGAAATAACATTAAGACCATATAAATGTTTCATACTTTCTGAAAAATAAAAAAATTTCAAGAATTTTTCAAATCAATCCATATACTTAGAAGAAATTCATTTTGATAAAACATTTAGCTTCCATTTTTCTTCAAATATAAAAAAACATAATTTATAAAACAACGATAAATTTAAATGTCATGATCATCATAAATTTGTGTTTTTAAATACTTAATCATGCATACATTTATCCATATTAGCTTTACAAGAAATTGAAGATAAAAAATTACCTAAGCTAGTATTTTTTTATATTTGCTATTAACTTGATGAGCTTTGTATATTAATCATTTGAGATTAATCTTAGATGAATGATTTTTGTATTTTAGGAGCTAGTGAGGGGAGCAATTTCCTTTTCACTGAAGTCCTGGGACTTCATCTGTCTTGCGCATACATTGCCAACAATCTCCCTTTCAACGGCACCTCAGGACTCGATTTGTCTTGCTTGGTTAATACAGTGCTAGCCTATCTACCTATTGAACAAGTGACATGCTCTCATACCACTTGTTGGATCGAGATACTTGTTATAACTTCACAATAGGTCACTTATCATTAAATTGCTTTAGTTTCAGTATACATAACTACGGAGTTTTGAAATAAAAGTTACCATATTCCTCGAAAACTAATTGGTACTTAAAAAATAGATATTAAACTATTTAATTTCATTCTTTCATTGTACTATGGTCGCTCTCTCGCTCCCATGAGACCAACACCTCTAAGCATTGAAAACATTTTGAACAACATATGAATTTGATATTTAGTCAATCTAATCATTCACTCTTCCTTTGATGAAGCAAAAGCACTAATGTGCATAGTAAAAAAAAAGATAAAAGTAGTGATGTTTTTGTGGTATTATTGTCTTTTATTGCGATTCAAGAAACTGTTTTAACAAACAGGACCAAGGTCTCAAATATCAGAAACTGATAATGGTTGGGTTAATAGAGCAGACAAACAAATGGTCCAGAGCCTTGGGTAAGTCATTTTCCATTGTTCAATGTTAACATTAACCTCCCCACCATCAAAAATATATTGGACCTTATTCTTGTTCTTATTTGGTCAACAACCCTAATTTAAAACTTCTAAAAACTAAAACAATCAAATCTAAGAATTGAATCGGGGAAGGTCATTTTGACCCAGTCAAATTATTGAAATAAAATAGTGTACACACACAGACACAAAAACAAAGCACACAGTCTCTATTATTGAAGTCATGAGTAGATAAACGAGATTGCAAAAAACTAGGCTTTGAGACATGGGCTTTCTTTTATTTTTATAGTTTAAACTTTTGTTTGCAGAGAAGTGTGTGGATGTTGCGTGGATAATGAAAGAGCCTTTTCATACTGTGCATAATCATGTATATCATTAAAGTAATCTAATCTCTAAACATGGGCATAAAGTGCTATTAGTAAAAATCTTTAGCACATGTAATGGATGTACAAGAGTAAAAGCAAAGAGTATTGCTCGAAGGAAATTAATAGGCTTGAGCTAAGGAAGTATAATTTCATACGTAAGATTCCATCAGAATGCTCATCCAATTTTCACTTACACTAAAACTTTCATTAAAAACAAGAACCACTGTGGCCAATTCTTTGTAGTGAAAGATTAGATTCTCATGATCATCTCTTCTAAAGAAAAATAAGTTTTTAAATTTAAAGTATTAACATCACTAAAGAAGGGCTTCAAAGATTAAAACAAAACAACTATTTAACAGTAGTCCTTGCATTCTAAAGATTCTCATCAGATGATTTGAAGGCTCAATAAGCTTGCTATGTTCCAAAAGTTGGCATCAGCTGGCTCATTCATGAGAACAAGTAAAATCCAAAAGTCTTTTTCATTTTATTTTTTAAATTCTTTTATTGTAAATTTCAATGGTTATTTCAATATTGCTATGGGTTTTATGTAATGACTATAGAAAGCATGTGACACTCTAGTATGAAATAAGCAAACATTAATCAATCCTCCATCCAAAAAGTGTATCAACTATGGAATGCAATAGATTAATAGGGGACAGGCAATGACACGGTTTGGTTCGGTTTGATTTTTAATTGAATTAATCTCTTAACAAATATAAATTGAATCAAATTAAGTTCGATTTAATTTTTTTAAATTTCTTTAAATTAAACCGATCGATTTTTTCAAAATTTAAAAATTGAATACGATAAGGCCGATTCTTCGGATATTTTGCCCACCCTATTAAAAGTGAAATGCATAAGAATGAGGTGAATTCAAACAAAAGCAACTTCATATTAGGCCACATAAATTCAAATGCAATAAGGAAATGAACAAGCAAAGACACATGGGTCAGTGAGTGGCTACTCAATTCCCATTTTTTCTGCATTTTACTACTTGGAACCATTCAAGATATTGAAAAATAAAAAATAAAGATCTGACAGTGCCTTGCTATACAATTTTTTAAAATCTTTTTTAACTTGGCAGCATCTTCACTTTAAAGGATGCTTTTGCCTTTCCCCCTCCTTCACAAATTCTCATATCTCCATAAGCATCTTCACAAATACACACACATGCAAAGAGAGAAAGAGAAAAAGAGAAGCTCAAATGAGATGGCCGCATTAAGCCAAGCTTCAAGCAATCATCATGCAGATGAAGATTATATCGATATGGAGGTGGTCTCTTCTTCTTCATCAAACAACTTCTCGTGTTATTCCATTAGCTCTCCCCCACAAAGCAGAGATTTTGAATTTCAAATGTGTTCTGTTTCTAAAGACAAAGAAGCCACAACAACTTCTCCAGCTGATGAACTGTTCTACAAAGGAAAACTCCTTCCTCTTCATCTTCCCCCTCGCTTATTAATGGTTCAAAATCTTCTCCAAAACTCCAAAACTGAAGATGATTCCCTAGAAGAAAACTTTTCCATTCCCTTCATTAACACCAGCTCTGCTGCTACTACAAATACCAGTACCCCATTGGAATCTTGTAATGTGTCACCCTCAGAATCTTGCAGGGTCAGCAGTGAATTGAACCCAGATGAGTATTTCTTTGAATGGTCAAATGAAATGAGTGGTTTCATTAATGATGATCAGTCAAAGAAGTCTTGGACAAGAAAGAAGCTGAAGCAGATCAAGAAATCTTCATTGGGTCAAAAGCTAAAAGCTTCAAGGGCGTATCTTATGTCATTGTTCAGTAAGTCCACTTGCTCAGATGAGTTTTGCGCCAAAGCAGCATGCAATGTAGAGGCAGAGAATATTTCGAAAGGCAGTGATTTTTTAAACAAGTACATGAAAGTTGCAAATAAATCTCCATTTGGGAAAATTGATAATGGCAGACACAAGAGCATTAAAAATGAGATGATTGAAGATGTTGCTAATAGCCATAGAAAGTCCTTCTCAGGAGCAATTCAAAGGCATTCTCCAATGAAGAGTTCATCTTCATCAACATCTACATCTTCATCTGCTTCTTCTTCTTCATCTTCATCTTTTTCATTTAGTTCAATTGGTTTTTACAATTTACAGCTACTCAAGAGAAGCAGCAGTGCAAATTCAGAGATTGAGAGCTCAATTGAAGGAGCCATTGCTCACTGTAAACAGTCTCAGTCTCAGCAGCTGCTTAGTTCAAGAAAGAATGTCAATGAAGCTGCTGTGGTTTGTTCACTATCTGCTTCAAAGATTCCAGTTTGTGGAGGCCAAGAAAGACCTGGAGTTTGCAGCATATTAATTTAATGAATTGTGATGTTGAAGTACTTTGTTTGAACAACTCATTGAAAGTTCTTGATTGTTCAAATAAAATTTCATCATTAAAGTTTTAGTCATCAAAATTTTATTGTTCATATAAGTAGTGTAAGCCTCACCCTGTTGTCCTTTTGTGCTTGCACCAGTTATAACATAAATGTTAAGAGTGAATGCTCAAGATTTCCAGTTAATGTTTAAACTCAGTTCTACAGTTTTACCTTAATTCATCTCTGTTCATTTAGTTCACAGCTACCGTTCCTTCTCCTCAAATGATGAAAATTTATGACACGTATAGTGACCAAAACTTTTCATGTTATCTGGATTCTGTAAAATCTAGGTTTTTTTTTCTTTTCTTTTCTTTTCTTTTTTCAGCAACAGTTTTCATGTGGTCCTTTTCCTCTTAACTAGATTCTTTATGGCTATTCCAGGGTTTACCCACCATTCCTTTTTAAAAAAAGATCTGAGGAAGATTTGTGTTTTTGCATTAAAGTGAGGACATCATCTTTGTTATCCTTTTTCCCCTTAAAGTAAAGGAAAGTAGTGAGTCATTATCTCAATCAAAATACAGCATTTCGAAATAAGATTAAATTGCCAACAGAAGTTCCAGATAGCCACACTACTATATATTCCCATGATTATCTCAAAAAATATTAAAAAAAAAAATAGTCAATTTAGCTTTAAGAAAATGAATTGTATCAATTGAACATTAGGTAACTGAACTCTTGGTATTAATTTTAGGACTCACATGATAATTATTCTGCGTTAATCATTAAGACTAATCTATACAAAACTCATATGATTGGATTTGCATTTTATGTTAGTACAACAGCATTTACAATGATTGTTATCATAGCATGTCACCTGCCTGCCTCTCAAGAGCATCTACAGACATGTTGCACATAACATTTGTGTCAATCAAAACCCCTTGATTGGAAATATTATACCTAGATTGATTGATTTTATAATGAAAGTGAATGTATATAGATCAATCCAAAGAAGACAAATTTTCATCCATTTTATTGATCTTTCTTCTTCTTCTTTTTATTTATTTATTTTTTATTTTTGAGTAAATATTAAACCAAATAGTAGATTTGAAGAATCAGAAACCAAGAAAAGTAACACCCCCTTTACTAGTCTAATTGGAGAATCAAGCACTTTAATTTCATAACAATGAACACCAGAAACATGGTTACTCATTGTACAAAGTTGTTTTCTAGTGCTTGAAATTCATTCTTGGATGCAAAATTGCCATCTCAATGTAAGAGTAACAGTAATGGTACTGAAACTTTACAAGGGTAGATAGCAAGTTAAGAAGCTACAGAGATAGATGGTAGCTGTTTAATAGAGATTGCACAAGTATATGAAGTACTGCCTGCCTGAAAATGGAAATTTGATTTGATTGTTTAATATGAAGCTAGGATATGTAAAATAGTGATAATTTGACAAAGTCAGTGGTTATGGTGGAGTTACTCTTTTGTAGAATACTGTTTAATAATCACATGATTAAAATGATAAATAATAAAAATAAATTAACGTTATGATCGTGTGTTATTAATAGTGTTCTACAGTAGAGTTAGTCGGACACTTTGACAAAACATTTAAAATAATTTACAGGCTCTTGATCAAATTAATCAGTACTGTGTTAGAGAGTGTTGGTCTCTTTAGATTTCAAGTGATTAACATCTCTGTTCTTGACAACAATTAGTTGCCTAGCTCAGCTCAGAATGTGGGATTTGTGCTGTTTTTTATTATTCCCATCTAAGCACGGTTATTAAAAGGAAAAAAGTTAAAAGATTGTGAAACAAAGTGCATGATTAAAATCTTAACTTGGCATAATTACTCATTAGATTTTTTTTTTTTTGGTTCTCAAAGATCTTTTCTTGCTTTATCTCCACTGTCATTAAGATTTTGACAAGTTTTTGAGTTTGATATTCTTGCTGGTATTGAGCAAAACGTTAAACATTATGTTCCCAATGAATCACATTGCGATCAGCAGCAAAATTTACCAGTTACTGTGTAACAGATTCAATGACTCTTAAGAAATTTTTCATGATTGTTCCCTGAATATCACGTGATCTACTGTACAGTTTAATGGGATTCAAAGAACTCATTTGCTCTCTAGCTCTTTATTGTCAAAGACATAAAGAGGGAAAAAAAACATGAAAGTATAAATTTTTCTTCAGAATTTATTTGAGTTGAAGACAGATTTGTAGAGCGTATCCTACTAGGGTAAGAAGGCAAATATGTAGGCATTGCTGGGGCATATCAGCAAGTGGAGCATGTGAAAAATGTCAGGTGAGATTCAAGGCATCAACAACATTATTTTTCTTCAAGAATTTTTTTTTTTAAATTTTTTATAACTAAAAATATTTTCTACAAGTAACTTCTCATCTTCTCACTTCATTTTGATGCACATCAGCATATGTATATCTTCAGTAGCATGACCATCTATCACCAAAAAGAAAGCCTCTGCATCCTTTATTATTATTTTTCCATTATAAGGTTTGAATTCTTTGTCGTTATTTTTTTAATAAATTTTTAAAATTAGCGTAATAGTTCACTGTTACTGACAAGTGCATGTAAATCGTAATTTATACAAACCATTGATTTTAATAAGACATCATCGGTAGCTCAGTGGTGAACTCATGCCTTCAATATCTCTCCCAAAATATTAGTGAGAATAAATATTCGAGTAATATGTATATTTAGACTCTTGATAAACTTAAAATTGTAATATATTTCCGAATAATAACATACTATCCAACATCCACAAAAAGCCTAAGACACTTTGCAGGCCCATGGGATAAGGCAAGGTGTTGTCTAATTCATTTGGGCAGCTTTTAAATTCCGCCAATTGGCTGATCCATTTATATATGTTCACTATGCTACTGTCCTCATTCTTGAAAAGAACGAACAGTCAATTGAAACTCTAGGTGCCTCTGATTAGGAATAAAAAAAACAATCATAAGAAACAATTTTAGCGACATATTGAAAAAGAAATGTAGAAAAATATCATAACAAATCGGTTCAGTGCTCTTACTTATCCAAAGAAAACCACCTGTCAGAAAACTTTTATGAGAACACTTATGTATGTGTGTCTATCTATATATGATGATACCAAAACAATTTGCCTCTTGAGCAAATTGTGGGCAGAGTTGTAAATTGTATCGTGTCGTATCGACTTACTTGAAACATTTAAGCCCCTTGTGAAGGTGAAAGCGTCAATTAAGTGGTGTTGATTTACTAAAATCGCCCCAATTAATCGATATTTACGATATGTACGGTGTTAAGATTTTAATTGACTTTTTTCTTGTATACATAATTTTATGATTAACCGCCAGCCTCAAAGATTTTGATTTTGACCCTTTAATGATATGAAGTGTCAGGAAGAAAACATTAACGTTGTTAGATGTTTCTGAAGGACACCAAACCAATGTGTTTTTGGGCATGTTTGAAGAGCTTTAGCGGTTCACAAAAACACAGGTTCTGTGTTCAACAAATGCAGAAAGACAGATACAGGTGCTTCTAAATATAAGAATTTTATTTAAAAATTTTAAGTACCTTTTAAGTTACAACAATAGAGTCAAATCATTGACTAAATTGATTCTCAAAAATTAAACTTTAGTGGGGAGATTACCGTTCTCTGCTTCTTCCACATGCTGCACGAACTCCTTGTAAAGCAAAACTGCCAGTTACTTCAGTAAGAAGCATAAATGCGGTTTCTTGTGTTACATTCTTATATACAACATGAGAGAGAAGAGATAAGGGGGTAGCTCGGATATAAAGAGCTAAAATAGAGGAGACGCATGTGGTGTAGCACTTGTTAGACTGCATAGAGTGTAATTTCATTGTTCAGAAACTCTGAATCCGACATTACTGATGCTGACATTGATCGCGATCCACTATTTATTGATGACCTCCGGATGCTCCGGATTTTGGAAGCCTCAATACGGTTGACAATCACCCAATAAGACATTGTTCCTATTGTTGATACCATAATCACGGTCCCTATAAATGTTACAGCAACAGCCCACCACCTACTGTCATCTCCCACAACAATATATGACAGTGCAAGAAATGCTACTGAAATCATAATACAAGCCAACCACATCAGCTTGTTAATCACTGCCATCATTTGCTTCTTTGCCTTTCTCTCTATAACTACAACTGAAGTTTGAACTACCACAACAGCCAATGATATGAAGAGGGCAATGGAGTCAAAGATGAAGAAAATTAAAAATGGTATTTTTGGAGCAATATGTGCTTCTCCAAGGGAGACCTTTGGAGGAAGTTTGCCTGGATTATCAGCAAATTGACCCGGGACACTGAAGATGGCAGCAAAGGCAACGGTGGCAATGAGGACAGCTACAACTGTGGTGGAGTTAATTGCATTGTTAAGCCCTTCCGTATGCATTTTGTTGATCCTCTTAGCTATACCATGCACGTGTTTGCGTGTCTCACGTGTGTGCTCGAGCTGGTCATGAACCTCATGTTTTATGTCACTAACAGCCTGCTTTAGTTCTCGAGCTGAGTTTGCTTGGGGCTTGATGGATTTGCCACATTGGACACCATGCTCTTTTAAGATGGCTCCAATTTCAGAATGCCCAGTTTTCTCAGCAGTGTCAAGAGCAGTTTCTCCAGATTTGTTGATGACTGCTTTGTCAACTCCATTGACAATCAACAGCTTCTGAACAATCTGCAATATATATCAGTTAAAATACTCAATTTATGCATCTTATTTTGTATGATGCTCTACATATGTTAATGATCCTTGTCCAGCTAAGACACCACAAGGTATGACGATTCCAAATTTCTCATAAAACACTAAACACAATAAAACTTTTAAGTTCATAATCTGATAGGGTAAGTTGAAAACAAGGGTAAGTTGAAAACAAGACAATTTTGTTCAAAGGAAATGAATTTAATCACCTGAACCCGACCCTTACGGGTTGCTATATGCAATGCAGAGTTTCCCTTGGCATCAACCATGTTGATTATAACAGGATCAACCTTTACCAGCTCATCCACAAGTTCAATACTCTGTCCTTTAACTGCCATATGCAGAGCTGTCTGACCCTTCTTATCGTTCCTCAAAGCAATGCCAGGTTCTTTACTCAAAAGGGCGTTCACAATCTCCAGATGTCCTTTCCTAGCTGCAGAATGCAAAGCAGTTTTCCCATTGCTTCTCGCAATGGTGGCTAGGGTACTACCTTTCTCCAAGAGAAATTTCACTACTTCAATGTGGCCTTGTGAGGAAGCTGTGTGTAATGCTGTGGTGTTTGAGGAATCAAAAGTCATCAAAAGTTCAGGAAGTGCCTCCATGAGAATCTTCAATACCTCTACAGCATAGCATGGAGAATATTTAGAACAGCAGCTCGAATCCAACAATGATTAGTAATTATGAACAGGCAAACTGGGATGCTAGTACCCTACTTAACATGGTAAGTTAAGTTTCATACTAAAGGTGTAACTAATCGATGGCATAACATCAAACATAAAATTGCGAAAACTGGATATTGCATGTTTAAATGAAAGTTGAAAAGCTTACCCAAGTATCCTTGCTTAGCAGCAATGTGGAATGCATCATAGCTATTTCTCGCTTTAATGCCAGCCAAACTAGTATCATGATACCTGATCAATTCCCTCACCATATCAACATAACCATACTCAGCTGCAACATACAGTGCGGTTTCACCAGATTGGTTCATTTTTGACAACATCTCTCGCAATTCCATATCCCCACAACTAGAAATCATATCCAAAACCAATTCAACACTTCCTGTTCTCACCAGAGACTGCAATGGTGTGTCATCCCGCTTTGCTGTCATCTGTTTTGTCATCTTTTTCCAGCTCTGCTGCTGCTCCGAAGGAGCCTCCATCCTAACCAATTCCCTAGTAATAACAAGGGTCCTTTTTTATTTTTATTTTTTGGTTAAATCTTTTTGTTCTTATCAGAACTTCAATTATTCATTACACGCCAAGATCAAACCAGAATAGGCAACTTGTAAATTGATATAACTATATAAGATAAAGATGATGCACGTGGGAAGCCCGGAAGTTTGATTCCTTTGATACACGAATCAAATCTCTTACATGTTCTGCGACCAAAATTTAGTATTAAATTAATACCCACTTGTACTTTAATCAATCATCATCATAATTAGCACCATTTCTTCATCAATCATTGTTATCAACGATCAACAATATAAGCAAACAAAGAAACACGGAAAAAGAAAATACTAAACAAACGATAAAAGCAGTAAATCTTGAAATATTGAACCAAAGCTGAAAATTTTATCCAAATGGTGCTTGAATTAAACTCTTATAAGATCGAAAAAGACACAAACTTCAAGTGAAATATAGTGATTATTAACCGACCGTGGCTTTGAAAAATCAGAGCTGCTCTGCCTCTCAGCCTCCTGTGTTGTGTTCCAGAAACTGAAGGAAAATAAAGAAACAAACAAATACAGGGGCTCCCATGAAACGCGTAAATGCAAACAACTCACAGAGAAGTATAGCAAAGTTAGCAACACTTGTTCAGAATTGAGTGGGGCTCAATCAAAATCAAAGTACTCAAAAACGTAATGCCAACTTGCAGGTGGGTTTTGTCAGCTACTGCAGTAACAAGTGTACAAGTTCTTTTAAAAGCATTTTGCCCGAAAGCGTGCCGCTGCTGCTATTTTTATTACAACCCCACACGTTGTGAGGAGATAGAGCTGTGCATTCGCACGTGTAGCGTAGGATTTAAAAGATGGTTTATTATTGACTTTTCGACTTTGATCCAATCAAATTAATATCTTGAACATCTGATGAGTTGGGGGCCATAACGCCATTGATGCTTGTAATGATTACGAAAACAAACGGACACAGTTTAGTCGTTGCTTCAATTACGCAAAGGACGCAGCATTTTGAAGCTTGCTGCTTGGTGATTCCGATGTGACAAATAATGTGATTTGTTGAAGCTCTAAGAAACTCTAATTTTCAATAAATAAATAAATATATAGGAATTTAGTTCTATAGTAAGTAATTGCTGTGCTGTGAGGACTAGAGATGAAAAACAGAGAGAGATGATACCCCAACGGGGAAGAAGGTGTTTAGGTGGCTAACGCTGATCTTGATCATAAGAATTATGATCAAGCGGGGATGCAATGTTTGCCGACAGCTTAGATGACTATATTTAAGACACCTCACAGTTCTTGGACAGGTAACCGGATTGTTTTATAAATATAAATTCTTATTCCTATTTTTTTTGGACCGAAAGTATACCTTTCATCCATTTAGATCAGAAAATAAATACAAAAGTCCAGCTGGATACTGTCTCAACCATACATTAAGCTCTAATTTGTCATGGGCTAGTTTAGCCATCAAATGAGCTAAAAAATTACAAGCTCTCTTTATATGCTAAATCTTAACTTTTGTTGGGAATATATATTTGTAGGGAATAATAAATGTAGAGAATTACAGTAATAATAGTGTAATTTTATTACATAAAATGATGTGTTTATAATTTTGTATGTAGAAAGAAAATAATAATACTTTTCTAAATTATAGAAAAGTAATACATACTTTAAGATATATTACAAATATAAATTTTTTTAAAACGTTATTTATCTTCACCAATTGAGTAATGCACATGAGTTAAGTAAATATGCCTTTAATATACAAAGTAAAGCTAATTACTTTTAAATATTACAAGTCTGCCAAGAAATAATATATTACTCCTGCATTAAATGTTATATTGGATATTTGATACACAAAATATAGAGATTACATGATGAAATTTGTTTTAGGAAAGAGGGGTAAGAAAAGAGTGGTGTAGGATCATTAATTTTATTTTTAAATGGCCTAAACATAGCTTCTATTTATAGATATATTTGTGGTCCTCCATTTAAGTTGTCATATTTTATGATACTCTTTCATTCATGGTCATTAAATCAAGATTTGATTTTAATCAATGGTCCAAATTGAACCATCATTATTTCAAATGAAATGTCACAATGAAAGTATGCATCTTCAAACGAAACGCCACCATGAAATGATGTATCCATAAGTGAAAAGATACATCTTCTATAAAACACAATTAATTAGACATGTCTTTACAATAAAACATTATTTATTTTGAAATTATTCCAACAATCCTCCACAATTTTTAAAATAAATGAATTTTAAAAAATTATCTCGCACAAGCTTGAAAAACCTATGCATAAATGAAGGTATCTTTTAGATTTGAACATTCAATTAGTGCAAGCTTTGAACAAACAAATTTATTCGACTAAATGGATATATTTTACACATAAGTTTTCAAATTCTTAAGTAACTAACCAAATTACATAGGAAATGACACCTCCTCATATATTTACTTAAGTAGACTTGTCTAGAATATTCTTATAACTAAAATATTTATAAATCTATTAAAAGCTAAGTAGTTTAACATTTCCCACATGTTACAAATATCAAGCACTCGCATTTGAAACACATCTTAAAATATTTTAGTGCTTGCTATCACAACATATGATATACTTTTGCTCATTGAACCCAAGATCTTATAAGATCTTGGGTTGAGTTTTCGTCATTGCTGATAAGATGATGCTAACTTCATTCTTATCTTGTTAAAAGTTTTTAATACATTGTCCCTTGCACGAGCTTTAGTTATGGGATCTGCCAAATTTTGACGTGATCTTACAAAGTCAATTATGATTACTCCATTTGTAAGTAATTTTCTCACATAGCCATGTCTTAGATCAATATATCTAGACTTTCTATTATAGATTTGGTTATATGCTCTTGAAAAAGTTAGTTCACTATCATAGTACATGGACACAGGAGGCATTGGTTTGGACCAAATAAGAATTTTTATATGCAAATTTCTTAGCCATTTAGCTTCCTTACTACATAAGCCAAAGCTACAAATTTTATAGCCATCGTGGAGTATGTTATGCAAGTTTACTTCTTTGAGTCCCATAAAATAACTTCTCCATCAAGATTAAATATCCAACCACTTGTGGATATATGATCATCTCGATCAGTAATTGAACTAGCATCCGAGAATCCTTCCAAAACTAAAGCATATCTAGTGTAGAATATATCATAATCCATTGTTTATTTAAATATTTTAGAATTCTATACCGTACTTGCTAGTGTGCTTGGCTTGAATTACTAGTATATCTACTTAGCTTTTTAACAATGAAAGCAATGTCAGGCCTATTACAAGTCATAGCATATATAATATAACCAATAACACAAGCATATTCTAATTGGAATACTGTTCTTCCAGTGTTAGGGTAGAATCTTATATTTAAATCAAAATGTGTTGACAAAGGCATACAATCATAATAATTAAATTTCTTTAAAATTTTCTCAATATAATATGATTAGGTTAATACAAGGCCATTCTCATTTTTGATAATTTTAATTCCCAAAATCACATCATCAAGCCCCAATGTCTTTTATATTAAAATTAGATAACAATAATGATTTAGTAAATTTAATACTCTCACTATTACTTCCAAAAATTAATATGCCATCTACATATAAACAAATAATCACGCATTTATTTCTATTGAATTTACAATATACACATTTATCAGATTCATTAATTTTAAATTTATTAGAAACAATAACTTCATCAAACTTTTCAAGCCACTGCTTTGGAGCTTGTTTAAGGACATATAAAGTTTTGACTAGTTTACAAACTTTGTGTTATTTTTCTAGCATAACAAACCATTCTTGTTGTTTCATGTAAATTTCTTTATCTAATTCTTCATTTAGGAAAACTATTTTTACATCTATTTGATGGATTTCAAAATGATAAATGAAAGTCCAGGTAATCAAAAATCTAATAGTAGCAATTCGTGCAACAAGTTCATATGTATTAAAATAATCAAAGCCTTCTTTTTGTGTAAAGTCTTTTACTACTAGTCTTGTTTTAAACCTTTCAATTATTATATCAATTTTTTTTATTCTTTTTGAAGATCTATTTACATCCTATAGGATTAGAGTTAAGTGATAACTCAACTAATTTTCAAGTTTTATTACTCATAATAAAGTCCGTTTAGCCACTAATGTTCCTTTTCTAGAAAGCAACATCTTAAGATGTTATTGTTTCTTCATAGGTGAGGGGATCAGACTATATGATCATGATTTATTTAGATTTTGAGTCTTTTGTCCCTTCTACCAAATAGACAATAAAATCTAGTTTAAATTTTCGGTCCTTATTCTTTTGCTCATTCTCAATTGATTTGGCTCATTATTAACACATTGACTCATTTCCATTAATTTATCAACCTTTTGAGAATTAATACTTTTTGGTATAGTGGAAAATCTATCTTTATAGAATATGGCATCTCGAGATTCCATTATAATATTAATCTCAGCAAAGCTACTAAGTTCTGTTACAAGAAACATGTAAGCTTTACTATATTCAACATATCCAAAAAAAAAGAAAAGCATTCAGTGCTCTTTTCTCCTAATTTCTTTATCTCAAGTTTAGACAATCTTACAATTGCTTTTAAATAAGACATTTAAATAAGACATTTAAATAAGAAAGATTGAGCTTTCTCTCTCTCTCTCCTTTTTTTTTTTTATAATTCATAAGGAGTCATTTTTATTTTTTTAGTAGACACTCTATTTAAGACATGAGATACAGTCAAAAGTTTTTCATGCCAAAAGCTTTTAACAAGCCCAAAATTAAAAATCATAGCACTAACCATATCAATTAATGTCGTATTTTTTCTTTTAACTTCACTATTTTGTTGTGGTATATATGCAATGCTAGTTTCATAAACAATGTCAATGGATTCACAAAATTTAGGAAATGAATATTAACCTCTTTTATCGCTTCTAAGGCATTTAATTTTAATGTCACAAAAATTCTCAAAATTGCAATGAGTTTTTATTGTAAGTGTTTTCATTTTCTCTAATAACTCTTATATTAATTAATTAACTTTGCTTTTATTTATAAATTTTATGGGTAATTTATAAAATTTATATTTATTTTATACTTAATATTGATTTATATTTTTTATGTTATTTTTATAATTTTTTGTTCCAATAACCAATAAGACACCAATTTACCACTCTCATACTAACTTACTTATTTTACCTTTAATTTTTAAGTCTTACGCTTTATTTTTAACATTTATATTTTATTTTATACTTAATTTTGATCTACAGCTTTATGTTATTTGTAAAATTTTATTTTTTATTAGTAATAATTTATTAATTTTATATTAATTTATTTGTTTTACCTTTTATTTACAAGTCTCATGCTGTATTGTAAGATTTATGTTTTATTTTACACTTGGGCAAGCAAGCCCAAATACAATTTTTTAATCCCCTTCCCATCCCCAAGAATCGAATCCGGGTTTCACGGCTTTACGGCGAGCATGGTAACCAACCCGACCACACCCTTGGGGGCATGTTTTATTTTACGCTTAATATTGATTTATTAGTTTTATGTTATATTTGTAAGTTTTTATTTTTCTCACATGTAATACATCATTCTACGAGTTTAATATTGATTTATCTGTTTTACCTTTTATTTACAAGTTTTATGTTTTATTTTCAAAATTTATTTTTTATTTTGTACTTAATTTATTTGTTTTATGTTATATTTGTAAGTTTTTATTTTATTTACCAATGATACATAAATAATTAATTTTAATTAATTTATTTATTTCACCTTTTTTTTGCAAGTCTTATGTTTCATTTTAAAATTTTATATTTTATTTTTTACTTAATGTTGATTTACTAGTTTTATATTATATTTATAAATTTTCATTTTATTTACTAGTACTACATAAATTTAATAATTTTATATTAATTTACTTATTTTACATTCTATTAGTTTATTTATTTTACATTCTATTTATAAGTCTTATGTTCTATTTTACCTTCTATTAGTTTATTTCTTTTACCTTCCATTTACAAGTCTTATGTTCTATTTTTAAATTTTATGTCATATTTTACATTTAATGTTGATTTACTATTTTTATGTTATATTTGTAAGTTCTTGTTTTGTTTACAATAATACATCAATTTAGCAATTTTATATAATTTATTTATTTTACGATTCATTTATAATTCTTATATTCCAATTGTAAAACATATGTCTTATTTTGCACTTAATATTAATTTACTATTGTTATGTTATATTTGTAAGTTTTTATTTTGTTTACCAACAATACATCAATTTACTACTCTTATATTAGTTTACTTTTTCTACCTTTGGTTTACAAATTTAATGTTGTATTTATATAATATATGTTTTATTTCACATTTAATGTTAATTTACGACTTTTATTTTACATCTGCATGCTTTTTTTTGTTTACTAATAATACATCAATTTACCACTCTTATATTAATACACGTTTTATTTACAAGTCTTATATTCTATTTACATAATTTCTATTTTATATTACAGTTAATGTTGATTTACAAGTCTTATGTTTTATTTACATAATTTATGTTTAATTACTTTAACCTAATAACTGAGTAGATATTTCTATTTTGGATATTTAAATTCTTATATTTTTATTTTTTGGCTTTGCAACCCAATACATATTTACTTAATTAGAAGAACACATGACATAAACTAGTCTAGTAATTTACTGCTGGATATTACAATCTTTACCCCTCAAAGACCTCTTCATAAGGGTCGATGAAAATATAATGAAATGACAACATACATCCATTCATATACTGGGTCAGAGTAAGTTCCTAAAATAATTAGCAGAGCCAATAAAGGACTTACGAGGCAATTGGCCTGGCATGTCCCAAAATTTTCAGAAGATATGTTCTTTTCTGTTCAATATGAAATTATAAATTTGTCTATGTTAGATTAATTATTCATTAATTTAAGTTGATTTTTTAAAAATATCTCATCTTCTTATAAATTTCAACCTAAATTAAAATTGAAATTAAGCCTAAACGCCTAATTGAATAGTTACCATTAAACAAAAGCCTTATCAAATGGAATCAATTAGACTCATATTAATATATATATATATATATATATATATATATATATATATATATATATATATATATATATATATATATATATATATATATATATATATATAATCATATTTCAATTTTTCACAATTTGGGCATTTTGCTGCCTTTCTCTTAAAGGGTAAAAGCCTTGATTCTAGCTCAAACTTTAATATGGCATACATATATCATCATTTCTTTGAAGCAAATGTTGAGATTATGTGCTCTTCAAAGCATATTGATTTTCTGATTAATAAAATATTTAAGGTATTTATTCAGATATCTTAAATTACATTAATATTTTGAGTAAAGTCCATTTAATCATATTATATGTATTTATGCGATCATAATATGGATTCACAGAAGACATAAATATAAGTTATCTTATGATTAAATAAATTAAGTTCGCAGTTGATAAGTAAAGTTGGGCACTTTATTTAGGTATAGACTATAATAAATTCATTGAGTGATTTGTCTTAATCATGTATGAATTTATTGATGTAGTATAACTACATTGAACTGGATCACATATGAGATTTAATTAACCTAGTAATAACTGTCAGACTTATTAAATCTTATAGGCATTGATTTACTGTAATCTTAATCTTGATTTAGTTATAATTTCATGATTATAATTGTTATTTCATTTGAGTTACCAATGGGTACGACATACACATATAGTCAAGATTACCCGATATCTTAGTGGAAGCAATTACAAGTATTGAAATTATAGATTAACAATATAGAATTTGTACGACGCATCTCTTGATGTGTTTTCAATACTTGATCATTGAATTCTATGGCCATAGTGTGTTAACATAAATAAGTATGTTGAAAATGATCATTAGAGAAAACCAATAAATATCAAGGAACAAGATGTAATTAAATTGATTGGACAGTTGAGATATCAATTTAAATTAACGATGTGGTACAAAAGTTTATGCAGTAAAGAAATCAATGTGCCTTGGGCGAATTATTGTTGAAGCATACAGTTATATAGGTCAGTTCCAATCTTATAGTGGAGTAGAATTATAATTAAATAATTATATTTGTTTAATTACAAATTTAATTATTGTACCCACTATTGTATGTTCCCAAATGATCTTCGGGTTAGTTCATTTAATTGACAACACCATCACTGGACCCGAAAGCAAGAAAAACTGGCATATTAGATGAAAATCATAATTATAATATTTGTTAAGGTCTAGTATGTTATATTCAACTGTGAAATGGGGCTTGCGATATTTTATAAGGTGGTCCATAGTTAATTACATATTCTCTCAACTTTTATGGAGAGATAGTATTTAATTTATATATTTAAATTAAAAAAAGGAATCATATTTTAAGTAGGAATCATAATCCTAACATAGTAGGGTTTTTATAAGATATTATAAAAAATGACATTATTCTCTTAAGACAGATGAAGATAAGAGAGTTTTAGACTTTAGAGAAAATATATAAGACATCTAAGAAAAGTCAGTTACGATTGGGAGTGGTGAAACAGACGCCCACATGTCCAGTGTTGATTAATCTTGAGTTATAACTTGGAAGATCGCTTGGAGACGGATCTACAACTCTCAATTGTTTATCTTCTCAAAACATCAAGATACAAATTTCTAGATTACTTAATTCTTATATGTTGTATGAGATCGGTCCTAAAAAGTTTTAATTAAAAAATTGAAAAACCTGATTTTATCTTTACAGCAGAGCAATAATAATGGTAACTAAATACAACATCCTAGAAGCCTATAACACAAAGAAAATTATAAATTTAACAACTATTGGCATATAAATATTATAGTAAACCTTTTGATATTTTGTATGTTTTATTCTTTGTTTGTATTTTATGTTGGTAAAAATTTTACCCACGTGGATTAGATTTTCTAGCTACACCACTACCTGGAGTAGTATATACCTCAATAATTAAAAACTAAATTGCAAGTAGATGTGTGCCTAAAGTAAATAATATTTACTCAGTTGCTTGGCTCAAATTATTATAATTGGAATTAAAGCTAACTTATGACCCGATGTGTAGATGAATATGTGTTATTTCTTTATGTTTTTATTGATCCTCACGAGAATGTGAATTTATTAAAAGAGAAGATCGTGATATCTTACATCACTAACAAGTAAATTTTAGACCTAGTTTATAAATTAACTAAGCAAACATGGGTTGCAAAGCTCAATAACAAATCTAGGACATGTTGTATGCTCAAAGTAGACATTTTTATATCTACTAAGTTATTGAGCACAAACTCTTACAAACTTTATGTCTATTTCCAAAATTAAGTTTTAGTATTTTTCATCCCAATCCCTAGCATTGATTGCTGAGGCCTATGCATGTCCTTGTGGAATTTTTGCTAACCGTAGGTGTTAGTGTAATATTATTTGAGTTGGGTCAAAATCATATAACTTATTTTACACCTCTAGTGAAAAAAATCACCTAAATATATAATTATTAAAAATATTTGATTAGCAAAACTACTTTTAAAGTAAAAGATGAAAGGAAAAATAAAAGGTTAAAACAAATGTGAATTTTCTACAATTTTATAGAGAATCTTGTTAATGATGTGTTTACTTGTAGGATTGAAAAATTGAAATTTTAAATTGAAATGATTGATGTTGTTTACTTGCTAAAATGAAAATAATAATAAAAATAAAATATGTGAGAGCCATATGTTTTTAAAATTAAAGAATGGGAACTTGATTTTGAGAATCAAGTTCTCAATCTTATAATTTACCATTCACTCAATTAAATTTTAAAAATTTCTAAATTAGCCTCAATTAAATTTTATGTTTGAGTCTTTATTTCCAATACTTTATAGAATTTATAGAAATTCACATAAATTTTGTAATATTTGTAAATGGGTCTATTATTCAAAATCATAATTTAGAATTAAAATGATTAATGTTGTTTGCTATGTAGAATAAAAGGGGAGTGAAAATGAAACATGTGAGATTTACATATTTTTGGTATCAAATAATGAGAACTTTATTTCTAGGATGTAATGTAGGAATCAAGTTTTCATTCTCGGGATTTAACATTTTACCACATTTAATTTTCAAAATTCCCAAATTAGCCTCAATTTAAATTTACAATTTGGACCCTATTCTCAATACTTTACATGATTTATGAAAATGACCAGAATTCTTGTAATATTTGCATATACGTCCTTATTATTATTGTTACTATTATAACATTAATAATGTTATAATTATTGATTATTATTATAATTATTAGTGTTATTGGTATTATTATTATTATATTTATTATTATAATGTTGTAGTAGTAGTAGTTGTTGTTATTGTTATTATTATAATAGATAATCATAATATTGAGGACAATAATTAACTAAGAAAATTTTGATAATTCATAACAAGTTTTTTCAATTTAAAAATAAAGTAAACACATTAATAGAATTATAATCTATTATTAATTCTAATTCCTACAACTCAATCCAACACAATGACTTATTCTTAATCTCATTTGTCATTTAATTCTAGCTCATTCTAAGTCTCGCTACAAAAATGGAGCTAATGTTGAGTAAATTCTCTCATTTTCATTCATTTATTTTATTTTTCTAAAAGTGAGATGCTATTCTTATTTAGGGGAAAAAATGGTGAGATGTTGGATGATGTCAAGGTAAATGGCGCTCTTGGATGAAGTCAAATAATGGGCTGTACCTTTCTTGATGAATGGGCCCGTTGACTGAAGGGGGAGTTTAGGTCAAGGCCGGCATGTTTCAACCTGATGTATCACCACCGCCCGCACTTCAGTTTTAACATTTAGCGGCAGCATTCTTGGTTCTTTCGATTTTGTTTTCACATTGGTGCCACGCTGAATAATGCTGTGGGCTTCTTATTTGTTGCTTCCACTGATAACATATGACCCCTCTAATGGCGTCACGCATTGTGCTCATAAGCATTTGGACACCTTCTTTTTTTTTTTTTAATATAAACCAATTTTTTAAGAGAAGTTCTACTCATTGTGTGTATCAATTGACAATAGAGTCCCTCACTTGTAGTAGAGTCCACTGTCCACAGATCATGCAGGGAGAATCTATTCTTATTTAGGAATAGAAAAATAGAAAATTTGAGAGGAAAAATCCATTGAAAATAATTAAAATAGTCAATCTCAAACAAATAATATTTCATAGTTACAGTGCACTCCACCCTTCCCTACCCCTAACTAAAACTTATATTCTTGAACTTAAAACCAATGACCTTTTGCTTTCCCCATGAGAGTTAAACTAATTGAATTATCCGATGAGGATTTGTTCATTTATTTATTTTCTCTCAAATCAATGATAAATAAGAAAACTAGTAAAAGTTTTTTTCTTTTCACATTGGCTATAATTGATATCACCAAACACATTCACAGTTGCAACTTCCAACTCAAGTAATAAAGTTGAGCAACTTTACATTTGAAGCTGTGGTTACTGATGTAACGTACAGACCAGAAGCTCTACCATAATTTTTTTATAGCATACATCTCTTGTAATGAGACCAAAATTGATTACAAAAGCTGATACTTTTGTTCTTAAACATACGATAACCATGACAGATTTCCCATCTGTTGCCTAAACAAAGATAAGGATCAATGCCTACGTTTCCTTCAACGTCAAAACTTCATCCCCAAATGGCCTAAAAACAAGTTAAAAAGAGAAAATCCTGAATTGCAGCACTTTGGCTTAATCCCTTTTATATTTACAGCTCAGGAACCTCTAGTTAATAGCACATGCTACTCATTTTCTGGATTGACTGTCTTCTTCATATTTAATAGCACCAAAGGCATTACTTAAATGACATAAAAGTTGTGGAAATCTGATTCATCTCCTGAGAGAGTACTTTCCCTTCCTTTCCTTTTCAACTTTTCTCTCTTCCTGTCTGCCCTTCTTCGTTTCGAAATCACCGCATAATAGGTCAAGAAACTAAGAATTCCTGCCATTGTTACTCCTCCTAGGGCTGTAATAAAAATTGCAGCCCATCTGCTGTGTCTACCAACAACTATATATGATGAAGAAGTAAATGCAACAGAAGTGCATATAGAGGCCAGCCACAAGAGCTTATTTATCACTTTAGTAACCCGTCTCTCCGATTTTAGCTCTCCCCTCACAATTGTGATTTGTACCAAGACAACAGCCAATGAGAAGAATAGAGCAAAGGCATTGGTGACATAGAAGATCTTAAATGGGATTGTGCTTGCCACCACGGATGATCCATCATCATGGTCACCACCAGGAAGTGTGAAAACAGAAGCGAATGCAACTGTTGCGAAAAGCACAGCAACCACTGTGACTGAATTAGTTGCATTATAGAGTCCGAACTTGTGGAGCTTACGAAGATGATTTGCAATGTCCTGCACATTCCTGTTGGTTTTGCGGGTTTGTTCGAGCTGTGTATGGACATTTTGCTTGATTTCCTTCACAGTTTTCCGAAGCTCATCCCGTGGTTGATTAAGCTCTCTTGCTCTGAATGCACCATTACGTTCCAAACACTCCTTTAACTCAGTGGTTTCTTCGGAGAATGGGAGTCCTTCAGCTATGTCAAGTGCTGTTTTGCGGTCCTTTGTTAGTGAGTTCACATCAATGTCAGGAAGGGCTAACAATTCATTCACTATCTGTAGCAAAGAAAATATAGATTCCACATTGTAACTTCCCTGAACTAACGTTTAAATGAGGTCCAAATCACTTGCATTTTCTGGGAAAACAGGAACTGCAATTCGTATAGTAACTATGTTCTATAAAAATGTGATGCAAATAATGATGGCTTTGTCCACACTATAACTTGAAACTCTTGATAGAGACAAAGATAATATAACCAAATATATACACACACAATAATGGCACAGCTGCAAAAATCAATACCTCGATTCGCTTCTTTCTGGTTGCTACATGTAATGCTGTATTACCAAACTTGTCGGGGAGCATTGCAATTGCTGAATCTGCCCCAAGAAGCAACCTCACTACTTCAGAGCTTATTCCTTTTACAGCCATATGCAATGCAGTCTGTTCTTTCTTATCCGTACGTCTTGCCAATTGTGGGTCCTTTTCAAGAATATGTTTTACAACATCAACATGCCCCTGCCTGGCAGCTAAATGCAATGCATTCTTCCCGTTGGATCTAGGTATCTCTAGCAAGCGAGGATCTTTAGAAAGCAAGACATGAAGTACAGCTACATGTCCTTTTGTAGCTGCAGTTATAAGTGGGGTTGCGTTTGATTGGCCTAATGTTTTTGCAAGCTCTGGATCATGGTCTAATAGCACCTGGACGATGTCTGCATAATGGTTGTTATTGAATGAAAAAGCCCGGTTTAAAAGGATATACTTTCCGCTTTAGGACATAAATTCAAACAATCACATAGCATGTAAGTTTTTTCCAAAAAAAAAAAAAGCGCATCGTTTGAGAATAGTCCACTTTAAAATGTTTCTCCGAAATTATAAGTCTATCTCCTCTTTAACATAATAAATCAAACAACAGATTTGTGCAGATTCATAAAGAGTATAGCGATCAAGTTTCACATTCCAATGAAAATCTTAAAAAGAAAAATCATCTACTTATATTAAGCGCTCAAAGTCAAATATGTAGTATCCATATGAGTGTTCTTGATTATGTTTAAAATTTCAATCAAAGCATTACCTTGATAACCTTGACTGGCAGCAACATGCAAAGGGTCAAGCCCAGAATTGCTCTTCAAAGAAACACCCTCTTTTGTCATATACTGCAACAATTCCTTCACCACATCCAGGTGCCCATTCTTGGCTGCAATAAACAATGCCGTCTCTCCCAACTCGTTCACCTCTTCCACCACAGCAGCCCTAATCTCAGCCACCTAATCCACAGATTCAATAACTCAAGATTAGGATAAAATTGTCTCTCGAATATGAAGCATACATCTTTGAACAAGTCTACGAACTATCCATGCACTATTACATTGCCTTAAGTACTGACAAAGGCTAAAGATAAACTCACCTCAGCATCAAAATCAGCACTACTGGTTGTCCGCATCATTTGGGCATCAATTTCACCCAAAATATCCTTAACAGCATCATTATCTCCACGCTGTGCGGCCAAGTGCAACTCAGTGTCATTGAGGCGGCCTGTCACCTGCCGCACGTACTTCTTTGCGGGCTCTAATCGCTTGCCGGAAGTGGACACCAGGGACTTATTTGAATTGGAAATCAGCAGAGCTTTGCTGGAATTGGAAACCTTAAGGGACTTACTCGAATTCGATCCAAGCAAAGCCTTGCTAGATTTTGATAGCACAAGAGATGATCTTGGTGCTGATGCTGTTGGAGAATTTGAAGCTGAATGTGACATGAAATTGTGAAAAACCGGCTGGTTTAGTCCCCGCTCAAGATCCCTCTCTCCTGTATAGCATTCATCAACAGTAAATTTTTTTCTTTTTCAAAATTCATTAACTAACAATTTTTACATAAATCAAATGGCCATATTTAAAATACGGATCTACATTTTTATTCTCCAACTTTACATTACTAGACAAAGATTTGTTATTTGAATGTAATATGAAAAAAACCTAAATAATTCATAATCTAACATAAAAAAACTTTTTTTAATTGTTATATTTTGAAAAATTAATAATGTATCAAAGAAATCACAAGCCACATAAAGAGACACAATAACTTTAATCAACGAATCGAATTTGAATAATAATCTCAGACTTTCTAATGTTTAACGAGGGCATTAATTCCCAACGATAAAAGGAAAAACAAATATAAAAGAAAGAGGTAGTACCTTCTTCTTCTTCGATTAACTCCATAATGAAATGTGTAAAACGACTACTACATTTGCGTTTTGGTGATCATTGATGATGGCGGGAAACAATCTGTTAATTCCGTTAACGGCGCAGGGACCCGCGGGAAGCCACCGAGGTCGAATTTCAGAAGGTGGTCAATCTTTTGAAATTTCAAGGTGGTTTTCCCGTTAAGTTTGGTGTGATTCGTTATTTGCCATGTCGGCATTTTAAGTATGGATAATATTAAAATTTTTTTGTTGCTTTGTTATTATTAGAATTTTGGCTTGGTTATTATATTATTCGAATTTAGTGGAGGAGTCAAATATATTCTATTTTGCTTCATCCTTTTCATTAATATATGTTTTAGGTAGATTTTAGAAGGCAAAGAAGAGAAAATGGCCAAAACTTGTCAAAGAACAATAAATTTATTTTTGGGAGATGTAAGATACCTTACTAGATTGAATGTGAGTTATTTTGAGAGTTTTAAAGATAAAAGAATAAGGAAAGAGGGGTGATAATAATAAGTCCATGTTTGGTTGGAAGAAATAGTAAAAAAAGATGAGTAGAGAAAATTAATAAAAAAAGAGGGTTATTTTCATTTTTATTGTTTGGTTGGGATATAAATTTTATCTTTCTCTTTTTATTTATTTCATTTCCTCTCCTCTCCTCTCCTTATATTTCTTCAAACCAAACATGCCATAAGAGAATGAGATTTTGTATGAAAAAATTTGGAGAGGTACTTTAAACTTGTAAAATAAAGAAAACAAGATTAGAGGTGGAATTGATAATGGTCGACGATTATATTTCAATGCTTAAGTCAACTACTTGAATCTTTTGATAATGGAGAGCTTGCAATCCCTCAAAATGAAAGTTGGAGGTTGAAAAAGATCTTAGCTCCTTATATAATATGTGTGTGTGTTTGAATAGTAAATGTCAAATAAAAGACTTGACTGTTCTTATATATGACGTATTTATGGTACTTCGCCACATAACATACTCTCAATGATAATCTTACCATCATATCTAGAATATTCCTTGTCTTTTTGCCTCCACCACAACTTTTGAGCCGTAATGATTGCACAAAGAGAACAGTGGAAGTGTTATTTGTAAATATTGTCATTGTATGACAATTAAAGTATGTTGTTGTACAACACATAATATTTTTGCAGGGGCTGTTTGGTAGCTGTAGGTGAGTCGTTTTATCATTTTGACAAATATGATAATTGTTTATCTTCCCTTTTTGGACAAAATATTTTCTATTTGATTTTGCCAAATTAAATATTATTTTTTGTCGATAAAGATAGCTCATATAATATATATTTTAGAGATTCTTTCATCACCTAAATTTTTTATATGACTTATTTTTTAACTCATCTGGTATTGTTAGGGTACCACAGGTATCCCTGAGTATCCCAAGTGCCATTAATGACCAAAATTGTTTGGACTAAGTCGAGTATCTTGAATAACTCAAGTGATAGTTTTAATTATATAATTTCATATTTGACGCGTGACGTTTCATTGTTGCTTTTTTATTTTTTCCCCAAACAATATACTTTGTAAGGGAAGATAGAGTAGTGCTATTAATACCTTCTTAAAATCCTGAAGAAACTTATGTTCTAAAAGTATTTCATTATAAATTTGATGTATATTTGTAAGGTATAACGACACTTGTTTTTTTTACTTTTTGTTATAAATATAGCCCTATATTTTGGTGACTGGCGATAATAATGGACACAGCCCGCTGTGAGTTTAACATTAATATTTTTAAAAAAACATCCATCTGTTACGGGTCTTGACAATTTTCAAACCCACAATACTATTTAGCACATTTTTTGCATATTCCAACATTTAAAATCACAAATGTTAAAAAATACTTTTAATAAACCCTAAAAATTTAAATTATTTAACTCATATGTAAACTTATATGAGTTATATTATTGCCGTTGGTGAGATTGAGAAAGGGATTTGGGATGCTACATTTGAGGAGGAACGTATCTTAATTGTTGAATTCTCGTTGGCTTTGTACATTTATTTTACCAGCACAAATACATCCTTGGTTGCCGGGTAGCATTAGGCCATTAGCCAATAGCCAAAATGTGTGGAGTTTTTTTATCATACTGATCTAAAAATAAGAAAAATTAAAATTTTAAATATGTTAACAACCATACAGATTGGGCCTTAAGATTTTAGTTTTAATAATGGCATTTCGAATTCAAATGGGTGTATTTAAAAAATAAAAATCTAGCTAGAAGAAGTGTCGGCAATAATACGTTTGTATCAGCTTTCATGCTTGAGTAACTGTGTGTGACGTTTTTCGAACACTTAAAATGAACAGAGAACGAACCGTAACGAACATTGATTAAATTTAGCTCGAAGTCATTGATCGGCGAGTTTCAGTAACTCTCATCCATTAATACCAATGGGAAACTCACACGGGCATCATCAACATCATCGCAAGAACCGTAACGGAGCTGACAGTTACTTCCCACACCAAACGCATACTCCTACTCCTCCTCCCTTTAAATTTGGCCCTTCTGATCATCATCATCACCATCAACATCAACCTGCAGCACAATTTCAGAACAACTCGATGATGTCACTGCCTTACGCTCACGTTGATTGCAGCTTACGTGCTCTCGCCGGCCAGGCCGAAGGGTTCGGTCGCCTCGCTGTTGGTGGTCTCCACGGCCCCCTCTACCACGTCAGCACTTTAGCCGGTAATTTTAATTATTTCTTGTGAGGTTTCGTTATTATTGCCTATTTAGCTTGCTTAATTTATGAATCTTGTCTGGTGTTTCTGTGGTTCGTTAAGAATTTGTTCTTTGGTTTTGAGGTTTATATAGCAGTGCTAGTTTATGGAGATATTGAAAGTGTTTGGCAGAATGGTACTGGCATTTGGGTGGAGGCTTATGAAAATAGTTGAAATTTGAAATCCTATTCAGTGTTAAGTGCTAAAAAACAAAGACAATAAAATAAAGGTTTCAATGAAGTTGTTAGTTGGGTATAACCAAAAAGGACATTCTTGGAAATGTAAATTGGTGAGTATTGGATGTCTATTGCAACTATGGTTATAGCTTGTGCTTAATTGGTTGCAAATGCCAATTTGTAATATTGCTATGGCAAGCAATACCTATTTTCTAAATTAATGATTAATGATGCTTTTGCTGCTCATTGGCGCTTGCGATCTTCTTCACAGATGGTGTAGTGGTCTATGTTAATAACTATATTCTTAATTTGTTATCTAATATAAAACTTTTATTTATTTATTTATATATGAGATTGTAGATGATGGGCCAGGGTCACTTCGAGAAGGATGCCGTAAGAAAGAACCTCTTTGGATTGTCTTTGAAGTGTCAGGCACCGTACATCTCCGCTCTCACTTGAGTGTCTCATCTTACAAAACCATAGATGGCCGAGGACAAAGGGTCAAACTTTCTGGAAAGGGCTTGAGGCTGAAGGAATGTGAGCATGTTATAATAAGCAATCTAGAGTTTGAAGGTGGTAAAGGATCTGATGCTGATGCCATTCAAATAAAACCTAAGTCAAAACACATATGGATAGACCGTTGTAGCCTCCGTGATTATGATGATGGCCTGATAGATATCACCAGAGAAAGCACAGATATTACAGTTTCTAGGTGGGATTAATCTTTCTGAAAAATTACTGTCCTTCCATAGGAACATAAAGATCATGGTTTTAATAACTTCAAGCATTTTTGTAGGTGTCACTTTTCATCACATGACAAGACCATGCTCATTGGAGCAGACCCTTCTCATGTTGGTGATAGATGTATTCGAGTGACCATTCACCATTGTTTTTTTGATGGGACTCGACAACGACATCCACGTGTTAGATATGCTAAAGTACATCTGTATAACAATTACACCAGAAACTGGGGAATTTATGCTGTTTGTGCCAGTGTTGATTCACAGGTGATAATGCTTATGATTGAAATCCTTTTTTTGTTTGGATCCATTTAGAAGGTTGAAAGATTTAACCTTTTCTAGTTTCTTCCCTGATAGCTTATTTGTTTTTTCATTAGATATACTCCCAATGTAATATATATGAAGCAGGACAGAAGAAGGTAGCATTCAAGTATCTTACAGAGAAGGTCAGTGTTCTTGCATTTGTTAATTCCATTTCATTTCTGAATCAATCATCTAGATTATTGTGTTTTCAGCAGTATATGGGGTGAAAATACGGATGCAATTCACAAATGTAGAAACTTTCTTTAGTAAAATTTAGTAAGAATTATGTTGAGAAGTGATTCCAGAACTTATTAGCTATTGGGGAATTTAATACCGAAAGTAATCAATTCCCATGGTGACTGATGCAGTTAATACCTGTCAATCTAACAGATAAAGTAAAGATAGAAGGAAGATGTCAACTCTCAAATTATTAGACTTGCTTTTCTGCACACGATCAAACCTGAACAGAATTGGTGTTATGCTTTCTTCTCCCGAAGCATGTAGCCCATGGTTGCCTTCTGATTTGTGATTAAAGAACTGCCATAATTCATTACCACTGTGACTATGACTAGTTTTTTGGCATTCAGAAAAAAAGAAAGCCTGCACTACAGGAAATCAGCATCTTAAGTTGTTTTTTTTTTTTCCGGAAAGTTTGAATAAGTTACATTAATGATTTAGATAGATTGTGTGAGAAACCTTTAACCATGGCGGATCAGGGCTAGGCCAGGAATTTAGTGTGAAACTGGTAGCATTCTTGATGTGTTGAGTCTAAAAGTTATAGGAGCTTGGTAGGCCTATTATAGATGCATCCCTCTTATCTGGTGTGTGCCACTGGAAGTTTATGAGCTGATCCATTGCATAGGGGCTGCGGATGCTTATGCGCTTGACTTGATAAACAGGGAAGAGTGGCACAACCTTAAAATTGCATTTAGATGGAACTTTCTGATTGCCGTTGTAGCAAGTTCGTTTGTTTAGGTTATAGTTTTGCACCCAATGGTGTTAGCCTAATGAAAGCAACCAAAACATCTCATGATCGTGCTGCTGATTCTTCCAGGAAAAGTGTGGATGTGACCAATTTTGAGTATAGGACTCTAGAATATGATTGTCTTTATACTAAGTTTCGTCATCATACTGATATACTATTTGATTAAGGATGAAAAAACTCTTGGCATTCTTTTCCTTCTGTTGCAAGATAGATTTCTTCATTTAACCGGAAATTACTAGAATTTTGACATGCGATTGTATAAAGAAATTATTCATTTTTATCATTGCTTTTTTCCATGTAGGCATCAGACAAGGAGGAGGCAAGATCTGGTTGCATAAGGTCTGAAGGGGATTTGTTCATCACTGGAACTCAAGCAGGGTTGATGACTGAGGCTGGTGAACATAGCATGTTTCGCCCCAGTGAATACTACCCCACTTGGACTGTCGCTGCTCCTACAGATAATCTCAAACAGGTTCTCCAGCATTGTACGGGATGGCAAGGCGTTCAACGCCCAACAGATCAACCAGTAGCTGCTCAGTAGACTCTTTCTAAGTACTTGTTTACATTTCCTAATTCATGTTCTTAATGTATAAATTTCCTAATTCATTTTATCAAAGTGCATTTGCTGTGTGTATATTGCAGCCACTGTATATTTCGTAATGATAATAAAATATCAAATAATTCCATGTTTATGTCACTTAGGGTGCCTATATATATCTTCCCTGTTGCCTATTTTCTATTGGTTGACCTTAATGTGTTTAGAAATTGCTTCAATTGTAATTTTTGCCTATTATCCTGAAGGTCCTACATCATACTATTTGTAACTTTTCATGATTTTGTCATCAACATCTTGTGGGAGTGAAACACAATTTTTCCTTTTACTTCAAATTGCTTTCAATTGTAATTTTCTTCTAGTTTCCTTGAGGTCCTACATCATATTAAATGTTCTTTCTCATAATTTTATCAGCAACATCAGCCTGTGGGAATGATACCCCTTTTTTTCTTTCTTCTAACTTGTTATTAGACTTGCACCACGCAATGGGGAGAAAACCTTGCGGTGCCGTGATTATTTCATTAGAGTGAGTTTTTTTTTTTTTTTTTTTTTTTTCAGAATTGCTTTTAATTTTGTGTCGTTTTCATTGATTTCGGAATCAATAATTCTAGAAATTGTAACAGTCCAACCGGAAATCAGTATCTTTAAGTTCTTTTTGTTTTTTGTTGTTTTTGAAAGTTTGAATTAGTTATATTAATGATTTGGACAGTGTGTGTGAGAAACAACTCTCTTTTGAATATCTGAGATATTAACCATGATGGATCAGGCATTCAAGCTTGGCCAGGAATTTAGTGTGACATTGGGTGCGTTGTTGATATTATGATTCTAAAAGATACGCCTCTTGTAGATGCATCCTCACTTCTGGTTTGTTCCATTGAAAGTTTGTAAGTAGGATTCTTCCCAGTGAGGCAGCGAATACTTGTACTGCTTGACTCGATAAACAGGGAAAATGTCGCAAACTTAAAACTGCATTTAGATGGAACTTTCTGACTACTCTTGCACAAGTTCTTCGTTCAGGTTATAATTTTGTACTCATGGTCTTAGTCAAATGAAAGCAACCAAAACGCCTTACAATCCTACAACTGATTCTTACAAGGAAAGATGTGGATGTGACCAGTTTTGAATAGAGGATCCTGTGATATTGTTTTAACCGAATTTTCGCTAAGATGTTATTTGAATTATTTAGTGGTAGTTCTCATAGAATTCAGGTCAAATCTAATTAAATCAATAAATTTATATTTTTAGGGGAGATTTAGCTAAGTTTGGATTTAAACGTGTTTTTCTGACATTCGGCACAGGAGGTATAGTTGAGGTGACGTGAGAGGTGAACTGAGGTATTATGGGATGTGAATTAAGATATTATGAGTTTAAAATAATATGGAGAGCTCAGTGGAACTCATGAGAGTTAATTCAGAGAGTTGACATGAGAAGTTCAAGGGATAATTTTTGAGAACTCGAGGATACCTCTAAAGAGCTTATCTATAGGAGTTCTGTAGAGCTTGCAGTATAACTAAGATAAGTTCATATGAAATGTGATGGGCATCAAAACCATCACAAGAAGAAGAAAGTAAGCACAAACAATAAAGACCACACAATATTTTATGTGGTTTTTTTGGCCTACATTCACTATATATGTGAAGTATTACATGATTTTCATTACAATATGAATAAAATATTATTGAAGGTTTATTTATTTTTTATTTTTTTGTGAATAATAACATGAGGGAGACGTGGATCTTATATACATTAGAGGGATATTTAAAAGAAGAATAAGAGAAATTTTTTTTGAGAGATAAAGTGGCTAATATCTTTGATAGAGATATAAAAATGATGGAATAAGAAGATAAAACAACCTGTCAAAAATCACATCTAGAAAAAAAGGGCTTTAAGTTTGGATAGAGAAAAAGGAGAGAGACAGAGATAACGATCTTTTAAGTAAAATTTTAGACAATAAAACAATGTCTTCAATGTTATTGAAGGTTTATTTATTTTTTTATTTTTGTGAATAATAACATGAGGGAGACATGAGTCTTATATACATTAGAGGGATATTTAAGAGAAGAATAAGAGAAAAGCTTTTTTGAGAGATGAAGTGGCTAATATCTTTGATAGAGATATAAAAATGATGGAATAATAAGATAAAACAGCCTCTTAAGAATCACATCTAGAAAAAAGGGTCCTAGGGTTGGATAGAGAAAAAGGAGAGAGACAGAGTTAACAATCTCTTAAGTAAGATTTTAGACAATAAAATAATGGCTTCAATGTTATTGAAGATTTATTTATTTTTTATTTTTTGTGAATAATAACAAGAGGGAGACCTGAGTCTTATATACATTAGAGGAATATTTAAGAGAAGAATAAGAGAAAAGCTTTTTTGAGAGATGAAGTGGCTAATATCTTTGATAGAGACATAAAAATGATGGAATAAGAAGATAAAACAACCTCTCAAGAATCACATCTAGAAAAAAAAAAAGCCCTAGGGTTGGATAGAGAAAAAGGAGCGAGACAGAGTTAATGATATTTTAAATAAGATTTTAGACAATAAAACAATGGCTTCAGAAACCTTGAAGCTTCTAACAATGACCTCTTTCTCTCTTAACAAAAAAAAATAAGGGTATATTTTGAGTAATGAATTGGTTATTATTCTTGGAGAAATCCATGAGCTTTATTAAAGTGTGCTTGAAAGTTATTTTTATTCTTTTGAATGCTTGACACTCATTTAATAGTTGACCTTTATAAGTGAGATTATTTTAATAATTTATTTTATACTTCTTTAATTGTGACACTCAGGAGGAAAGAAAATTTTTAATTATCTTTTTGCCTGTACATATGGGCACACGGTAGCCTCTCAGTATTGTGGTCTTATTGTTCTTTTAGGGATAGCTATGAATAACTGATGTGCCCTTTACTTATTATTTGGTTAGAAAATCTCTATTACCATCGACTCCTTATCCTTAGAAAAAAGATATTATTATTCTGTCTCATAATGGCATGCAACCCTAATAATTAAAATTTAGGTTCCGATAATAACCTTTAATATTAATCATTTCATTAAAATTATCTTTTTATTCAAGGAGCTTATCTCATGAGTTTTAGTGAGCTATCCTTGCATCCAGTCAAATAAATTGACTTTCACTTAATTAACTTTCTTTGTTACTGTCACTAAATTATTATTCCTATCGGCATCCAGATTTCCCCCAAGCTGATATGATAGTCTTTATACGACTTAGTTTCACCATCATACTGATGCAGTATTAGGTTAATCATGAAAAACTCTGAGCAAGTTGGCATTCTTTTCCTTCTGTGTGCAGTACAAATTTTCTTCGCTTAACCGGAAATACTAGAATTTTACTCGTGATCAATATATCGTTGACTTTGACTTATTCGCATAGTGAATTAATTTTGTATCATTGCTAGTTTCCATGGAGGCATCAGACAAGGAAGAGGCGAGATCTGATTGCATAAGTTCTGAAGGCGATTTGTCTTTACTGGAACTAAAGCTGGGTTGATGACTGAGGCTACTGGACATAGCATGTTCCACCCTAGCGAACACAGCACCTGGACTGTCCCAGCACCTACAGATAGTCGCAAACAGCTATACTCCAGCACTGTCCGGAAAGGCAAGGCGTTCAACGCCGGGCAGATCAACCAGTAGGTGTACAGTAGCCTCAGAATAAGTACTTTGTTTACATTTCCTAGCATTTGCCGTGTGTACACTGCTGCCACTTTATATTTCACAATGTTAATGAAATGCCAAATACTACCATGTTTGTCACTGTGTGTGCTTATATTTCTCCCCTGTTCCCTATATCACAATGTTGACCTCCTTTGTAATTTTCTTCTAGTTTCCTTAAGGTCCTCCATCAGATTAAAAAGTTCCTTTTTTATAATTTTGTCTTCAATACTAACTGTGGAAATGATACACTTTTATTTCCTTGAGGTCCTACGTAGTTTTAAATGTTTTTGTCCATTATTTCATTATTTGTTGGACTTGCATTACACAATAGGAGGTTTAATTTTTCACAGGCAACATGTCAGTATCCCCATTATTATGTATATCTGGTAATGGTTAATTTAGGCCATGTAAAGTCATTATCTCATTAGAAGTTGCTTTATTTTTCTAGAATTCCTCTTAGTTTTGTGTCATTTTCATTGAATTTCACAACACTCCAGCTGTGGAGTTTGGACAATACTAAATTGTAGCAGAAAAAGGGACTTGAAATAGCCATCATTTCCAGGAAAAGAAATGTCTTGAGCATGCAAGTTGAGCTTGATGGGTCAAATTTCAGGCAATTTCTAGTAAAAAATAATTGCAATAGTTTGATTATTTATCCACCACTAAGATTATTCTTCTGTGAAATGTGCTTCTTGTATATGTGAATATGAAATTTGATTTACTAGAAAAATACAAGAATGCATGATCAGAATTTTCTGTTTTAATAGTATGCGGGCAGAGCTTCCGCCAGAGCAGCTGTTATATTTGACTAATTACCTTTGTACTGTGGGTGGAAAAATCTCAATTACAGTTGATGACCTTCGATTCTTTTCATTGGCAGCTACTTTCAATTTGATGACATGCAAAGTGACACATTAATGATGTACACCCTAAAGCACATAAATTGACGTCTGCTTCCCATTATGTGTACATCTCAATAAGTCTTCTTCTTTGATTGATTCAAACTTTATATGGCAAAGGCTAAGTTATAGTTTGTTGTAACGAATGCCTACTCAAATATGAATAATAGGGTTGAGCCACCTTTTGAATTGGTCAAGCTCATCACTCTTTATATATATATGCCTTCCTTAAATATTTAGTCTCCCTTACAGGAGCTCGTTGTTATTTTTTTTAAAAAGAGGTCGTTTGGCTCTCCTAGAGGCACCACGCACTAATAAAAGGCGAAAAATACTCGTACGAGTGCTCAATGCTTGAAAATCTGTTTTCACTAATATTTAAGAAGGTATTCATCCTCGTTCGTATTTTATAGGAGAAAAAAATATTTAAGTCTTTGTAAAAATACAAATTAGTAGTATAAATAACTTAATTTAATAATAAAAATTGACGTACACTCTATTTGATTTTAAAGGTGGGAAGTTGTAATTTAAAAATTTTAATACTAAAATATTTTATAAACATAATTATTAAGATTAAAAAGGTAAATAGTTGTTTTGATCCATCACTTGTACAATGAAATTTTTTTAATATCTTTATTATATTTATCATATTTATTTTGTAAAAGTTATATTTATTATAAACTATTAATTTTATTTTTTTAATAACAACTATAACTTTTAAAATATAATACTTCAATATCAAATAACAGTGTAATCTATATCAAGTTACTAAGTTTAGATAAAACTTAATTTCTGTTTGACTTAGTTATATTGAGGAGGGTCATTTTCACAATCAATATATTTGTAATTACGGCTCAATAAATTTATAATTTGAAATGTAAAATTTATAATTTATTTCATATTATATGATAAATCTTTTGAAATGGTAAATTATGTTACCGTCAAAGCCGCCGATAATGTAGTTAAGTCTTCAAACACTGGCATATATTTTGTCCGTTTGGAAACATGCTGAATAATCAGAAAATGGACATATAATGGACGTTAAAATGTCGTTATAACGTCCAGTTTTCATTTTCTAAATCAGAGTGAATCTGATTTCGTATATGTACGATATATATACAACAATAATAATAATAATCTTGTGGGAAAGTTTATGAAACATCAAGTTAATAATAAAATATATAATACGTGTAATTTTATTTAATTTAATTACACTTACATGTTGGTTTCAAAATAAACAAACACATGAAATAACATCGTATAAAAGATATAAAACTTTTAATGTACTCAAAATTTCTTCCGCACCTATATTTTGATTAAAAAAATCGCATAAAACTTGCTGATTCAAAAACTTAAAATTAAAAAAAAAAAAAAACCAGAAAAGCATGAAGCACCTAAATTCTCAACCTTGAATGCCGGCGATTTAATGACAACGATGTAGACGAGGAGGAACGCCTACTCCCTGCGGACTCAGTATCACTCGTTTCAAAGAACAGGTCCGACAAGTAATTATCAACATCTTCAGGGGTAAATCTGACAAATAACATCAAGTACCCCTCTCCCACCGTAATCTTATGCTTCTCGTAGAACTGCCCATATACCGCCAGCAGCTTTCTCGCGATGGTCTCCTTAATCTCCTCCCGCAGTTTCGTGTGCGGTACCACACACCAACTCTGTTGCTTGTACACGTGTTCGAAGCTCGAATTAAAACCCTTGAAATAATCCTTCGCCTGACCTGGCGTAATCGCAGCCGTCGGATTCTCCGGTAGTGATTTTAAAACCGGTCCCCACGCCACCCTCACGTAGCTTGCCATGAACTGCTTCACTTTCGCTTCGTTCTTGTTGATCCATTCCTCGCCGAGGAGAAATTGGAGGTTCGATGTACGGACTTTTGTAACCACGTGTTGGAGATTGTTCGCCAAGAATAGGTAAGCCAAGTGAACGTCTTTGTAATGCTTCGCTTTGCCGTCGAGTTTGCAGAGGAGAGAGACGATAAGCCAAGCCATGTGTGAGGTGACGACAGGCGCAGAAGCGTCACTTTCGGCGGTGGTTTCAGGACTGTCGAAGTATGAAACCAGCGACGATGACGTCGATTTCGCCGGGGGCTCCCAGTCGGCAAGGATATCGCCGAGGATGTTGTTGTAATCGGCGAGGAAAGTGAGGTAGTTCATTACGTCTATTGTTGAATGATGAACTCCCCCGCCCGGCACCTGTGATTTGGACGAGTCTTTTTGAATGCGAGACTCGAAATCTAAAATCATTTGCCGGACTGATTCTCCAATCTTGATCAGAGAATTGAGAGCCTGTGATCGGACGGCGGAGGTTGATTCGAAAGAAAAGATCGATTCAATGTCCGGCCAGCTTTCAGCTATGGCGGTGTACATGTCAAGCACACGAAACATTTTCTCCGACGGTGCTTTTTTAACTTTGGCAACAAGTTCCGGGAAAGCGAACAAAATGACGGCGCCTTCTTTGGAGATGTCGGTGAAACAAGATTCTCTGATGGATTCAGAAGAAGCGAAGACGTGATCGCAGAGGATTCTTTCTCCGGTAAAGAGTGTCCTGATAGCTATCTTTGCAGCTTCTAGCCAGTTCTTAATTTTCAAATCAATAATTTCCCAGCCCATTTTGTTGATTCGGGAACTGGTCACTCGCTCTACGCCGAGGCGATAAATGCCTTCATCAATTATAGATTTGCGTATAATCTTGTATACTTTTATGCACTCTTTAGCGTAGCCGGCGTTGATCATGCAATCCGCTATCAATTTTAAATCAGCCATGGCGATTGAAGATACCTCTTCGACTTCAGAGATGGAATCACCTGACGTCGCGAACTTCATCATCGTCTTGATCAGGGGAGCCCTCGTCGTCGTAATCAGACAAGCTTGATCTCGCGGACGTCCGTGATGATCTCGTGGAGACTGACTCTGGATCCAGGTGGGCCCGGTTCATGGATAGAATTTGATAAAACTCTTTTTGGAGTCTCTTCATGGCTACTTGCATTAGGGTTTGAGCTTCTATTATTTTCGCAGAAGATGAATTCTCTGACACCAGCAGATGCATGGTCTTTTGTAAATCGTCAACGCACCTCAAGAACTGCATGGCCTCTCTTTTGTTCTCGTAAAACAGCGAAGTGACTTTAGCGAATGTTGATGAGTCTGGATTCCATTTGGTGATCATTACGCTGGCGGCGTCGATGATTTGATCAATCATGGGCCCCGTGATGCTGGGGGGAGGTGTTAATAAAGGACGACATCTTGAAGGTGATGAATTGGGGGTGTAACGAGAGATGGCAAACGATGACGTTTTAGGGCTAAAGCAGATACTCCTCATTCCTTTGCTTGGCATTTTAGCTCGAGAGTCACGTAAATATGTGTTTGAGGTGTGCAAGGTTGTGTTTGTTTCCCGAGAAAAATGGGAATAGTTTCTTCGTTTGTGAGTGATGATGTGAATGAAGAGTGAGTCAGAGAAAAATAGAGAAGATTTTATTAAGTTTCGTTTTTAAATTGTGACTAAGGGATATTTATAAACGAGGGGATGAAGATGAAGGATGCCGTTGCTTCTTGCTTGCGAAGGAAGAAGGTGGCGTTGGGTCTTTTTGACTTTTCGAGTCTTCCTACGCGGTACACATGTCATCGATGTTGCCTTAGATCCTTTTCCTTGACAATGGGACAAGATGCAATTAAAAAATAATATAAAACAATAATAATAATATAAAAAAGTAAATCAAGAAAACATACGCTATTTTTTGCATAATTTTTTTTTAGTAATAAAAGTCACCAGGTTATAAATCAAGAAAACGTGCGGATTATATTGTTAATACATCTTTTGTGTAACAAAAGTTTTGGGGATTCTCTGTACCGCTGAATTATATATGCCTTTTTATTGGCTATTTGTTTTGCTTTTGATAAAGATTTGACTTACCTTTGGATAAAATGCTTTGGAGATTGGTAACCCTATACATTGACAACGGTAATTGAAAATAAATAAAGATTTTCGAAAAATCGTTTATACATCTAAATACTCCAAATTTGCATTCTCTTTGTGATTATAGGCGGCATAATACTTCAATAAAATATGAAACTCAAAAGGTAACAGCAACCTACTGTCATGTCAATGTGTGTACATGCAAATAGAAAATAACGGGCATGTGTAATTGGAGAGACTAAACCTTCGGCATACGTACCATTAAGAACAAAGAAAAGTATATTAATTAAGCTCTATTAATTTAATAATTTATTATGAATGTTTGAAATTAGTATTTTGACTATTTTCAAGTGCCTAAGTTTCCATTCATTTATTAATTATACATTAATTATTTTTATCTGTCATTCTTCGTCATTCGTAGCTTATTCAACAATCATAATCAAAACTTTCAGAAAAATATTAAAAAAATAAAAAAACCAATCATAATCAAACCTAAAGAATCAATTAATTAAGCTAATGTTTCGCGAAATTTTAATATGATGTTGGTCCTTCCTATTCACTAATTAAAAATGAGACGTAAGCATATATGTGTAAGATAAAAACACAACAGAAGCATAGTCTAATTTACCAAATCAGGTATGACGAAATTGATTGGGAAAACAACAATTTAGACCACAAAAATGAACACGGTCGCAAGGTTCTTTTTCTTGTCAACATTATTATTTTTTTTAAAAAAAAGGTCAAAATGAAATATACATGCATCTATAGTTCAGTAAGATTACAGCTAGCACTATTCAAATTAATGGAAGCTGAGGCAGTATGTTGTCATAGCTAATGTGAAGCTTATCAAATTCTGAACATAACTCTTTGAAATTATCAACCACTATCTTTTTTCTCACTTGTACTTCTAATCCCTGCTTTTGTGGAAAATTTTTGGTGTTACGAGAAAATTACCTAAGAATACTAATAAAAGATATATTTTATCTTGCAAGAAGCTGTTATATCGTTCCCATTCAACTAATATCATCCAGCATTCAGATACAAATAATAAAAAATAAATACTGACAATTTCTTTTCTTTAGCACTATTAACACCAATAAAATTACACTAAATTATATATATATATATATATAGTCATTTTTTAATAAAAGAATTATTACTTTGTTAAAATGAAGATGTTCTTACTAAAGAATATGCATACATACATAAATACACACACGCGCACATATATATATTCATGTCATTTATGTATTTGTTAATGAATTTTGTGATCAGATACCACTAGATAAAATTTCACAATATGAAAAAGTCATTCTAAGTAGTATGAAGCTGGAATTACTACAATCCCTTATAGAAAAATGTGGGTGCTAAGTAACAAAGGAAAGATGAAACTAGTTGCTCTCTTAAAAGAAAGCGTTTCGCCTTACCTATAATTTAAGGTGTGTGGAAACATAAAAAATTAATAATTAAGAGTAAGTAAGTTTCTTATCAATAAAAATATGAATGAAAGTTTGAATGAATAAACTAAGGTTTTGGGTCCTTTTATACTAACTTGAATATTGTAAATTTATCAAAATAGGCCAATGTAAAATATTATTTTATAATAAAATTTTCTTAATCTAAATAAGAAAATAACTTAAAATTATAAAACAACCAAGAAAAAAAATAGAATTTTCAACCCAAACATAGGACATAATGGCTTAGCGGTTTTCGATTTGGTTCATTTTATCACAAGTTTCGAAATAATATAATACATGCTTAAAACGAATACATGTAGATCAAGTTATGGCTTTCAAAAAGGTACCTTGCTCATATTACACAACTATCCTTAATAATTGTAGTATTCTAATTATAGAGTGTTTTTCACATCCAAATAGGTATTGATCTTTGGTATCAATAGTAGTATGAGCTTTCCCTTTGCGGATTAATAACACCGTGCAATTGCTTGCTTCCTGACTACACGTAATGAAACGGAAGCCATGGAAGTGAGGTGAAAAAAACCATTGTTGTGCGGATATTTATGCTGAATTTTTTACAACATCGTGATTAGTATTTTCTTTTTATTATTAACTCATTCAACTATTGTCTAATAGTTATTAAATAAGAAATGTAATTAAAATTTAACCTTATAGTATTATAAATACACAAATTGAACTAATGCTCCCCTTTTGAAAAAGAAGTTAAACTAATATTTGTTGCCGAAGAATATCAACAATAAATCTGTCATCGGCATAACAAATTTAAAAGTTTGTGAAAAGGACTTTTTGCCCGACCGGTGGTTACATCAGTTATTGAAAGTTTTTAATTTATTTAAAAAATAAGAAAGTTCTACACAGAATTACGCATATGGTGAATTTGCTTCCTATATTTTTGCTTATTAAATAATTTTCGATTCAAAATTTGACATGTCAATTTTAAATACAATGCACACTTACGTCCGTTTTCTTCTCTTAAAACA
Organism: Murraya koenigii; assembly: GCA_025617385.1. NCBI lineage: Eukaryota > Viridiplantae > Streptophyta > Magnoliopsida > Sapindales > Rutaceae > Murraya > Murraya koenigii. Next base: position 12,151,288 of record CM046819.1, read on the forward strand.
TCTAACATGAAAATATATAATCTGCTAGAGATTTTTCTGTATCCGTATTGTTTTAATTAGGCAATGGCTGTTCGAGACTTGGAGTGGACCGGGATTTTTTTTTTTTTTATGATATTGTTGAGGCGAAGGACTTAATTAATGTTTTAAGAAACGACTTGTTAGTGAGAATGATTTACATCTATTAATAGTAGTGTCGGATACGTTGCGAGTTCTTCAATTCATTATCGGTCAAATTATTACTCATTTTGAACTCAATTTTAATGATCTATTTCTTACGTGAAACATTTACTTGTTCCAACTCTCAAGATAAATTTTAAAATTCGTTATATCTCGAGGAAGTTCAATCAAGTAGCAGATGCCCTTGCTCATTTTGCTTGCTTGTTTTGGTTTTTTAATATGGTTAGAAGACTTTCCAAATCTTTTAGCTTGTTATTTTTGAGTTATGGAGTTTGATATTTATATATTTCATTTATTATTAAAATGAAAAATTAGTTCTTTGCTTTTACATCATTGCCTAAATAAAACATCTTATTGCCTGACTTCTGATGGCTACAAAAAAATTCAATGTGACATAAGGTTGATTCAAATGTTAATATCAGAGTCAATTAATCTGAAGAAATGTTTTGAGGCCCTTGAATTATTGCACCTTTTTTCACATGTTTGAACATATATTTTCACTTAATAGTCACTATATTGGCAGTACAATGACCAGTGAATGTCACTTCAACAGGCACAACTAAACACGAGTGCAGCTTGATTTTGTACCTGTTTATGAATAGAATTTGGGTAGATATCAAAAGGTTGGCTCAAATAATTTATGTTAAAAAGGTGGTATCCAAATCAATTTTTTAGTTGGATTTATGTTGAAATAACAATAACCATGTTTTAGCATTATGAATGAAATTGATGATGTTTTATGTTGAATAAATTTTATAACTCCTATCTCTTCTAAGGTTTGAACTCAATTAATATAAAAAAAATAATTTAAAAATCATTCAGTCATGTTTTAGAGCCACAAAATCAAACACACACACACACACATATATATATATATATATATATATATATATATATATATATATATATATATATATATATTTAACTTCATACCTATCCTAAGATTTGTATTTGTACATTTAAAGGCAAGCCTTAGGGCAACTTATACAATACAAAAATATTAAAATTATATCTAATGTTAGGGATTCCTAAGATTATATGTAAGGTAAACGCATTAAAAATAGATATAATGCTAAAATTTCATTTCGTATTCTAACTACACTTGTTACTCATTTATTATTTTTATTACTATCTAATAAATAAGTATTGCGTTAACTAGGATTTATTCTTCTATGTTTCAGTAATAGCATATTGTTTTATGGAAATAAGGTCTAAAATATGGAAGAAACAGATGTTTCCATGACTCTATCACTCAGTCAATTCTCTTCCACTTAATCTCTATTTCATGACCACATATCTTTCCGAATAAGTAATGAGAAACCTTTCTCCTGTTACATGAATCCAATTTTCATTTCATTCGAAAAAAATTATTTTTATCTCAACAATATCTTTATCATTTGATCTAGATTGTTAATACAAAATATATCTAAATACTAAATCCGCCATTTATATAAATAGAACCTATACAAAGTAGACGAATTTTTTTGAGAGAGTAAAGCAAGAACCTGTTCTTCCTCCATAATTATTTGCATTAAAGCAATAGGCTTTTGAGACCGGTACGTAGTTTCGAATTAATGCTGGTTCTGAACGAGTATGGTCACCAAACTTGAACACGGTGGAGGGCATCCATTAAAGTCCACCAATGATGGTTAATATTGATTGATTTTGAATCCCGAAAGCGATCAAATTCACAATAAATGATATTACAAGTGGAGACTTGAAATTTCTTAACTTCTTGATTTGATATAGAGTAATAACGACCAAGTAGACTTTTTTTTTTTAAAAAAAAAAAATCTGTTAATGCATTTAATGTTACGCATTAAGGGAGGCCGGGCTGATGGCCTTGTTTGTAATTCTACCGTATGAAATTAGAGAAGTAATCAATCATCTACTCATTATGTCCTCTGGCTTTGAAAATATTGCAAAAGTTTGAATTTCTTTAGCTATCAATCGAAAATTAAAAAATTGTATGCACCTCAATAAATGAACTCCTTCTCAAATTACCAAGGCTTTGGAATTCGTTTGTCTTTAATATAAAATTGCTGGTAATAATATTATTAATTCAATTTTTATTAATTTTTATATGGGGTTAAGTGGGGTTGGAGTGTCATTACTTCACAAAGTTTAATTCAAAGATATATGAGTGATAATTTTTCTTTATTTTAATTTAAGTTTTAAAAGTAAAATTATTAATTTATTATAATTCTGTTAATATTTAAATGACAGCTAATAGTTTAATAAATAACATATATATTTTATCAACTTAGTGTGTACGACTCATAATATTAAAAATATTATAATATGTTTGATAACAGAATAATTTAAGAGTATACGAGTAATAATTTTTCATTAAAAAATTATATGCAACTCATTAATGAACTCCTTCTTAACTTACCAAGGCTTTGGAATAAGTTTATCATTAGATTTAAAATTTCTGACAATAATATTATTAGTTCGATTTTATTTACTCTTTTGTGTGCCTATGGTTGGGTTGTAGTGTCATTACCGCACAAATTTATAACTTACGTGTGTTTTTCACCATTTCCTTTAACATTGTTAGATTTTTTTTTTTTTCAAAATGACTAGTTTGCCGTCAAAGTGTAATTTAACAATTGGTGAAAATAGATACTTTTGTCAATTATTAGATAGAAGCTTGATAATTTTTTCAGTCATTGGGTGACAACTTGATACTTTTCACAAATGTAAGCATGTTAAATGTTCAATTTGCGCTTGCGTCATTATCAAAAGTTTAACATCTGTTAGCGGCACAATAGAAAAATAATACACTTTACATATAATGAGTAGATTAAGTGATAAACTCAAAAGTTTTCGAGTTTTCTTGAAATTGGAGGAAAGTTTGATGGTTGATTGATAATTTACTAATACGTTATGATTAATTTGTTTTGGATTGTTGGAATATGCTCTGCAGTTATATAATACCATTGTTAGTGATCTTGGACCCCGCTCAAAAGTCAAACCCAAAACGTTGAATGGGTGAAGCTTTACCTTGATAAATCAACTGCTAACAACATCTTTAATTACCGTTCTCGTCTCTTAGCAAAATTAGAATCGGTACATTAGTGAAACAAATATTTAAGACTTAGGTAGAGCTTATTTTTTATTTTTTGAAATGTGAATAAATTTAAATTTTTTTAAATTAAAATGAATTCGAATATCTGAATAATATATTTATTTATTTTTAATATATAAATATAAGTGATGTCTTGTTTATTTTTATAAATAAAAATATTTTAAACACTGTTGTTTGACATTTAGATTCTTACAAATCAAAATAAAAACTTATTAGATTTTATAATTTAATAAATAAATATATTTTATAGAGATATTTTTAGAATTTAATATTTATTTCTTATTCAGACTTTTTTTCCATTAAGATAAAATTCACAAAAAAATTACTTTTTTTATTTAGATGTAATTGTGTAAAAATAAGAAAAAATTATAAAAAAAGAAAATTATAAAAAATATATGAAATTAATAAAATTTTAGATTTCAGATATGTAACAAACAACTCCCTAGTCTACTTCATGCATATTCTTTGATCACCCTAGTCGATCGATTGTTGTTAGAGAAATGAAAATGTGATATAAATGCTTGAAAATTTATGCTAAATTAGAAACGTAAATTTGAAATGTAGTGGTTGATTTGGTTGGTCGAAAATTGATTTTAAAATTAAAAGTCATTTTCAAGCCTATACACCACAAAAAATAAGTCAATAAATGAATTATTATTTAAAAAAAAAAGTCAAGAAAACGATATTCTTGGTAGGAAACATACGATTATAAATGTTTAAAAGAAAATTTCATGCACATTTTGTCAAATTGTAAATGACTACTTAGAAAAATTGGATTCATGTCATCCACAAATTATTTACAAGTAAAAAGAAAACGTAAACTTTTAAAATCATCGCCTTGCAAGTTCACACTTATATATACATGAATCTAGCCGATTAATAGGAAGTGGAATAAACAAAGAGCTGTGTAATGGCGGAAATTACATAAAATTAACAACAATTACGTCGCTTTTGTTGAATCCCTGAAAAAATTGAAAATTCACTTTTAATTTGACAAATTATAATGCATGAAGTTGACTTATATATAGCGCTACACGTGTAGTTACGTCCAAAATCTGACAAACTTTCGGTCTCTAGCGATTTTGTTTTTTAATAAATAACCATCACGTAACAATTTATAGATAACAAGAAATCCAAATAGCTTTACGGCTCCGTACACGTATATGTAATTTGTACTTCACTTTTGAATTTTGATAAATAAGTGGAAGAAGGTTTGAAAGGCTAACAAAGTTATTGTACAAGAAATTCAAGTATACAAGAGATAAAGTGACTTCGAACTTTTGAATTTCCAACCGCCCAATTTTTATACGTGAAAAGTGAAAACGACAATCACTTATTGAGTATATCAAACCAATAATAATATTAGAGATTCTAATATTTGAGTTATACTTAATAATTAGTGTGTAGAAAGAAATTGATAATAAGTGTATAGAAAGAAATTCATAGAGTTATCCTCTCACGTAATTTAAAATAATATTAGTCTAATCAAATTATCGATAGTTGCCAGTACATCTCATGGTAACAAAAATATATTGAATTTATTTAATCACATAATCTGGGCTGGACTTTTTATTTGATTATATCGAAATGCCCAATGAATTAGGAGTTCAATTGAATTTGATAAGATCATCCAAGATTTCATGAGCCATGCAGAGAAATCAAGCAAGTCATTTGTTTTTACCAAAATTTGAGTGAGACCGAATTGATCACAATCAGAGATCTTCTCAGAGTCATGCTTACTCTCAAATACCAAGCTCAGTATTTTGAATTTTGCTAAAGTCTGCAAAAAAAAAAATTAAATCATGCAACTTAATAGTATAACGACAATGAAAGTTATTAAGCCGCATGATTTAATAGATTTTTTAGACTTTAACAAAGTTTAGGATATTGGACTAGATAGGGACTAATACACACACATCTATTTGTATGTGTGTGTGTGTGTGTGTGTGTGTGTAGTCCTTTTCTAGTGAGGGTATCCTCACTTTAATAATACACTAAAGTATTAAAAAATATGTATATTCAATATATTAGAGATTATATTTTTTTATCTGTTAGTATATTAAATATATGAAATTTTATATGTTAATGAAATTTTCACTTTGTTGAAATGAGAATGTTCGTGTATACACACAGTAGTTTTCTCGCCCGTAATTTAAAAGATATGTAGATACTCACATTTTGGATCCCATCAACGTCTTAATTAAAGGTGCGTTTACATGGGAGTGGGGAGTGGGGAGTGGAGAGTCATCCCACTCTAATGTTTACTAATTTATTTAAGTTTTAGAGTGGTAGTCACACTCCATGAATCCTACCTAATTTTAGAGTAGATAATAGAAGTACTTTTTTTTTAAAAAATTAATTTAATATAATTATATTTAATAAAATAAAAAATAATAATAACATATTTATTTAAATAATAATATTATATTATTTTTTAAAATTAAATTTATTAAAAGTAATAATATTAAACTTATTTAAATATAATATTATTATATTTAGTTTAAATAGTAATTTACAATGATTCTAAGTTAAAAATAATTTACATATAATATGCACAATCCAGTAAGTACCCTATCACACTCCAAAATTAAATTTATTGTTGTTAGATATGGTTTAGTATTGTGTAAATTTTATTGAACTTGTAAGCGCACAAATTTATTACAGTATAGATTAATAGTAACAAATATCGATCCTACGAAGAGGTGGATTTCAATTGTACAGAGTTATTATTTTTATTTGATTTTATGACTTTGTGGTGAAAATTTTAATATATTTTATCATAAAATTTAAATTAAAATGACATGAATGAATTGAGGATTTTACAATGCAATGAAGTGTTTGGGTTTTAGGATTCACACTCAATATTTCACTATAGGCTTAACATTCCTTTTAATTCAAATTAATTTATGAGGGGGTATTTCCACTCCTTATAAGCCTAACTCTAATAAAAATAGTATCGAGTGCTATACCAAGAAAAATGATCTTATGTTAAATGTGGTATTAAGAACAAGTTGTGCTAGGTAATAATAATTCAACTGTCGACAAAATAGTAAGATTGTCCATTACTTAACCTATATGAATTTTCTGTCAACACTGAATCAAGACCTGACCTACTATAGAAATTGAAGAGAGGTTAACTCTCTAATAAATCTAGTTCAAAGTGCTCATCGTGCCAAATAGTAATAATCTTGCACTAGGGAGTCCGTATATCAGTACAAAATTTAGACAAGACTATTACTATCTATCAATGATAAGTTAAAATAAATTAGAGAAAGTGAAAATAAACATGTTAAATTAAGTCCATAGATCATGTTAAGGCATTACCTTTAACTCAAACTTGAAAATAAGTTAACAACTCATTTTATAATTAGAAGTAAAATCAAAATTTTATTAAAATATGTAGAAAATATAAGATAGAGAATGAATTAAAGAAAATGAAGCTAAAAAATATATTCAAAGGTATCAAATTAAGGGGGGTAGCTTCCTATTTATAGATACAACGAATAAATCATGGCTATAGGATGAAAACAATTTGGATGCCCAGAATTGTGCTACATAACACTCTCAGATTAGATGGAACACGTCACTAGGGCTGTCATTTCATGTATATACATATATGGTAAGCGCGTTTTTCAATCTACTAATATGCCGCCACGTCATCGGTCAACGCAAAAGTTAACATTTATGATTTAGTGCATTGCATCTATTATAATCTCATTTTTCGTTTCAATAGGCTTCTGCCACATCATCTGTTAATACCACATCATCGGTTAATGTCACATCAGCAGTTAACATCACGTCAATAGACCCACTAAAATCTTAAAATTATAATTTACCCTTTATATTCTTCCCAAAGTTTTCAACTGTTCTGAGTTAAAAAATGTTGTCCGTTTTGTTGTCCGAATTCTCATTTATTATGAAATGACTAAAATATCCCTAGAATACATAAAATACTAAAAAATACACACAACATATATAATCAAAGTTTAAGAAATTTAAAATACATAAAAATGGATATGTTAGTGAGACTTGAAGTGTTAAATGAAAATTTTACCCTTTATAAATATGCACTCTCTATCACTCAACAATTGGCATATACTTTTCTCACTTTTCAAAATTTACCTAAAACAATTGGCATGGGAATGTAAGTGAGGATATTTCTCTCTTTGACCCTATTTCCTATATTTCCATAAGTGAGGATGAGGAGCCTCCTAGTAGTTCCTATAGTAGTGATAATTGTGGTTCAGGTTCTTCCCCATTGGCACGTACTAGTGGTAGCAACCCATGTTTATCCTATTTTTTTTCCACCCACTAATCTAAGGAGAAGTTTCAAACACAACCCCCTAGAATTATAGTCCATCCCTCTAGTTCAGTTCATGAGTCCCCTTCGTCTACTCCCAAGCCCAGCAAATCCCATTCCTTAGGGGTTAGGCAAGCTACCTTAGATGACCTTAAGCGGATTAGATCCAAATATAGCATCTCCTCCTATATTCATCTTAGGGCACCTCGTAGGGATGAATGACATGAATTCCTTAACTCTAATGGGGTAGCCCTCCATATCGACCTTTTTCGCCTTAGGCTTTGGCTACCGTTCTAGTATTTTTTTCTAAAAATGTTTAGTCATCTGCGGATAGCTCTTCATCAGCTATCCCTTCTAGGGTAAAGAATTCCTTTGAGTCTTCAAGTGTTATGGACTGTGATTCTGGGGCAGGATATATCTATCTGGGATTTGATGGGGGTTATATCAATTGAAGAAGCCCAAAAGTCTATCCATTGCTTACTTTGCAACCTGGGACGCAAGGTAACCTTGTGGAGACAGATGTTATCTAGAAAAAGGGTTATAAGCATAGGTGGCTTGTTGCGAATGGTAAGTAGTGGAAGAATACCCGTGATGACGATGGCCCTATGCACATAAAAAACTCCTTCAATAAAGATAGTATGTATTTCCCTCTTATCTTGTTGTTTTCGTTTTATTTTCGCATAAGCTATCTTTTTCATACTTGATTTTTTATGATTTTGTAGATATCACATGGACCAAAGGAGGACCAAGGTATCATGCTCTGTGCGGGAGGTAGGAAAAAATGAGTTGCTTGGTGGAAAGGATCCAGGCCTCCCAGGAGAGTAACGATGTATTGGATGAGAGAAGATTAGAGAGAGTGATAGCTCTTCTAGTCCTTCGGGCGTTGCCCTCTCAAGCAAGGTTGCTAAGGCTCCATGAGTTCTAGTGGTTAGGACCAAATCACAAAGTACCTCTTCTGGTGGATCGATGGGTACCCTAAGTACGCACAAGAGGAAGTTTGGGGCTGTTTCTTCTTTCCCAAATGATTTTTCTGAGAACGAGCTTGACCCGATAGCTAATGAGAAGGTCTTGCCTTTGGCCTATTACATGTATTATTCTATTGAGAACATCACTCTTGAAGCTACTGCAGAAATAGATAGATTGGGACTAAGTGAGCTATATGGCCGAGCGCTCAAGGCTTCTCAAGATGTAAGTATTTATAGGGTATCCTGGGTACTCTTTTTTTTTTTTTTTTCACCATCATTCATTCACTATTTCTTTATCAACTTAGTCACCATACTGTTTACAGGTGACTTTCCTCATATGCCACTATCTTCCTGACATTGGTGCTTAAGCAGAAATTGAAAAATTAAGAGGCGAGTTACGAGGTCATAAGAATCGGAAGGATTCGCTGATTCAGGAAGTTAAGGCACTAAGGAGCGCTGAGATGATTTATCTAGGGAAAAGCTCAGGTAAATAACAAGTGTGATGAGTTAAGAGGTAAGTATGAAGATTTCATTTCTCAACAAAAGAAGATGGCTAATGATGTTTTCACTCATATCATGAAAAAAATTTGGAGAGTAGATTTAGACTTAGAGGTGCCCTATGTGGAGAAATGGGTCAACAAGACGGTCATTTTGAAGGCGATTGAAGAGAGCAAGGCACCGTCTGCATCTCCTTCATATAATCTGTGGGTCCTTTGGGGTACCTGATGTATCCTGGCAAAAGCTTCTCTTAGATGTTCCAGCTTTAAACGCTTCTACTTTTAGTACCTTTGGGTTTGTCATTGGCCTTCCTACTTCAAAAAATGGCGAAGGTCTATGCATATCATAGAGCTTCTAACTTATTGGTATTGGGATTTTCCTAAAGTTTGTTCTAAAAAATTTTCACTTTTTTTTTTTTTCTTTTCTTTTTACTTCTATACATATCCTTGTGCTAAAGGGGTGCCATGACTGCTCTTGTGCTGTAATATGATATTTTTTCATTTTTTATATTTGCATATGCATCTCGAATTTATGCAACTTCATATCACACTGGCGATATAAGGACTTCTGGGGTACCTCTCTGTATATTTGCAATATCTTCTTACGGGTTACCCTATGTACTCAATTTGAGTAATTCCATACATGGCGATTTATTCAAATGTATATATGTGCTGCATATTTTAAAATTTATGGTGCCTCTTAATAAATAACCATAGATAACTAATAATGGTGATGGTAGGAGCTCATTAGCCATTTTGCTAAATGATCAAGTGATTCATATCTTGTCATTTGCGTTTAAATAATATCAGAGATAGCTACTCAACTACCCTTTTTCTTTTGTGCATTCAACTCTCGTGAGTGCCATTTATTATTTATTCATTATTATTTATTATTTTTTATTCTCTACTTTTAGGCAAAGAATGGAGGTGTGGGCATATGTAAACTTTTACGGATCTTTCATGTCACAATGGCACAACAGTATACTCGGCCATAAGGCCTTCTCTGACCCTCCCTATATTTAATGTCCTTAATTTTTTAAATTGCTTTGCTTGTTGATTTTATTAGTCTTTTTTCGCTGGCTCTGACCTAAAGTAGATTACTGTGATCGAGACAAGTTAGGTACCCTAATATATTCTGCAATAAGGTGATTTCTTACGTAATGATAATTATGGAGTTAAATCAATGGTGATCATAAGTTAAATAGCGGCTTATACCAATCATTTATGATTGAACATAAATATGCATCAGTACATTTTAGAGAGAACATGTCTTTATAAATAACAGAAGCAAAGATCACAAAACGTATCAGCTTTGTCATCTTAAAGAGAAGGGGGATCGCTAGACCTGTTATTCTTGCTATAGAAAATTTTATAGGGAATTAAAAACAACGACTGACTAAATTAAGGTATCCGAAGTACCCCATATGGTCTTTCATATACTACAAAAATAAAAATATTAAAGAAAGTAAATAAAGTGAATATCAGGGGTTAAGACACTGACCCTTTAGTAGTATTTCCTCAGCATTACCGCATTTCAAGGATGCTTCACGATTGTTCCATCCATGTGGAGTAGTTTGAATGAACCAACTTCTATCGACCATATCCACGTGATATGGTCTTTCCCAGTTTGCTCCGAAAGATCCATTAAAAGGTACACTAGTGTTTTAAGTTACCCTTCTCAAGATCAGATGTCATTTTTTAAAGGTCTGGGGGCTTACCTACTAGTATACTGCTGTCTTTAATTTGGCTTTAGCTATATTTTTTATCACGAGGTCAAGACTAGAAGCGATCAATTAGGCATTCTCTTCTTCATCAAAAATTACAGTTCTGTAAGAAGGTATCCCAAGCTCTACCGGTATCATTGCATCTGTCCCAAACATGGGGGAATAAATGATTTCCTCGGTGAAGGTATTTTGGGTAGTTTGGTAGGCTTATAGAATGCTTGGTAACTCATTTACTCAATAACCCTTTCTATCACCTAGCTTCTTTTTTAGAATACCCTTGATAATCTTATTGATGGCTTCAACCTGCCCATTATGAAAGTTACGAAACTGCTCATTATCAAATTGCTTTCTGTTGTCCCTGACAATGACATTAGGATACCATATCTGTAAATGAGGTTCCTTCAAATGAAATCAATGATTTTTCTTTTTGTAATACTTGCTAAGGGTTCCACCTCCGCTCATTTTGTAAAGTAGTCTACCTCCAAAATAGCGCACTTTACCTACCCCGTCCAGTTGGCAGTGGACTAACGAGATCCACACCCCAAACAACGCAAGGCTAAGGAGAAGATATAACTGTTAAGTTCTTTGGGGGTAGGTGGGGTATATTGGTAAATCTTTGGCACTTATCACAGCTTCTTTCCATATTTCTGGCGTCTTTCCTCATTATAGGCAAGTAGTATCCTTGGCTAAAAGCTTTCTGTGCAAGTGATTACGCTCTATAGTGATTACGGTAAATTCCTTCGTGTATTTATCTCATGATATATTTAGCTTGATCATCCCCTAAGCACTTCAGGTAAGGTAGAGTGAACTATCCTCAATGAGACAGTATCACGCAACTTTGTACTTCAGCTTTCTTCATTCACCATTATCTTGGGGTAGGTCTCCATCCTTGAGGTACCTTAGAATAGGCTCTATCCAGGGTACCCTATAGGACAAGGATCTTACTTCTGTAAATTTTGGAAGTTCAATGCTAGGGATGGATATATGTTCAGTTGTAATGGGACTAGTTGATTGTGTCGTGCCGAAAGAGGCTATTTAAGCCAAGTTGTTAACCTCGTAATTTTCTATCCGAGGTACCCTTTTTTTTTTCACTTCAAGAAAATAGGACATTAGCTCTCTGATCTTTCTGAGATACTCCTTCGTATTTTCTCCTTTGGCTTGATACTTTGTGGAAATTTGGCTTACCACCAGTTGATAATCACTTTTGATATGAACTCTTTTTACTCACAAAGCCTTTAACATTCTCAAACCCGCTGTAATAGCTCCATATTCGGCTTTATTGTTTTTATCCTTGAATCCGAATTGTAAAGTATAGCACAGCTTCACTTTCTCCAGATCGATAATGATCACTCCCAAGCCACTTCCTCGCGAATTAAAGGAGCCATCAACGTATATCTCTCAAACTCGTTTCTCTTCTGGTATTAGCATAGCCTCATTCGGGTACCCTAGGATCGCCTCACCCTAAAGTCATTGGCGAATTCTGCAATGAATTCAACGATAGCTTAAGCTTTGATGGCCGTACTAGACTTGAAGATGATGTCAAACTCACTTAATTCAAGAGACCAGCGGAGAAGCCTTCTGGAAATATCCAGTTTCTATAGGATTTTTCAGAGTGGGAGATTGGTGACTATCGCGATAGTGTAAGCTTGAAAATATGGCTGAAGCTTCATTCTTGAATTAACTAAGGGCAACACCAACTTCTTGCAGGTTGGGTACCTCTTTTCTGCATTAACCATAGCTTTGCTGGTAAAGTATATTAGTCTTTGTACCCCATCTTCACATTCTTTAAGTAGAACAAAGTTGGTGGCATAGTCGAAGACTGCAAAGTACAACAGCAACACTTTTTCCAACATGGGTTTGGTAAGTAATGGTGATTGAACAAGGTGTCCCTTCAACTGTTGGAAAGAATCTTCACACTCGATAGTTCATTGGAGCTTCTTGCTCATCTTCAAATGTTTAAAAAATAATTTGCATCGATCGGTGGCCTTGGAGATGAAACGACTTAGGGCGATAACCCGGCCTGCCAAACTTTACACTTCTTTAATAGTACGTGGTGATTTTATTTCAAGAACAGGCCAAATCTTATAGGGGTTGGCTTTGATTCCCTATTGTTGCATTATAAAACGAAGAAATTTACCTGAGGTGACGTTAAATACACATTTTTTAGGGTTGCGGCGCATCTTATATTGTCACAAAATAGTGAATATGTCTTTGAGGTGCCTAACGTAGTCACCAGCATGTATTGACTTTGTGATCATGTCATCGATGGACACCTCTATAGTTCACCTAATTTATTCATTGAAGATTTTGTTTACCAACCGTTGGTAGATAGTGGCCACAACGTTCTTTAAACTGAATGATACAACTTGTTACAAGATAACTGAGATGACCCGCTCCATATCCAGAGGCGACCTATTTTAAGAAATTGAACTTAAATATTAAAATTATCTTATTAATGAGAATTCTACCGAAATTTCGGCAGAACCTCCCCTAAATATATAACATTCCCAAACCTGCAATTACAACACAAGCACTCCCAAAACATTTATCAAACATCAACTGCATCAACCCAATCTCATCCGATAACATATCCAATAATACACACGTTTCATAATTCATATATCATATCCCTAATATAAATCCAAAACATGATAACTATACATTAACCAAAAGAAAATAACTTTTTCTATGTCCTCAAACAACCTCAGTGGCCTAAATGACTCCAACTATGTACAATTACTTGGGTTAATCTGTTACACTGTAATATCCCTGGGGAAAAATATAATAAAATAGGAATGAGTATAAAACTCAATGAAGCTCAATGAGTGGATAGTAATTTTAAAATATAAAATAATTACAAAAATAAGTGCATCACTTGTATAATCACGTTTCTCAAATAATTATTTGAATGTAAAATTACTTTCAATTCAATCATAATTTGAACATAAGCAAAATTGATACTGTCACAAAATCAATAAAAAAAACATCTTATATTGAAATATCATCTCAAACTGAAATATCAAACATTAAGTAAATCAAATATCTTTAAACAAATATCCTTAAACAAATACCCAGGGGATAATCTAGTCTCATCCGGACCTCAACGGACGGCAATGATGTACTATCTGAGTACCATCATGCCCGGAGCTACCGGATAGACGAAAGGACGTACCATCTCATGCTCATCATCATATCTCATACCCGGATCTCAACGGACGTGCTATGATGCGCTATCCCGAGACATCGTGTCCGAACCATCCGATCTCATATCTCAATATGCATGCATATGCCCCCAAAGGGCGAAAGCGCCCAAACACACGGCCCAAAGCCTCTATGTGTGTTCAGATGGGCCCCAAAGGCCTACTATCTCATCTCATCTCATCTGGAGGACGGGTATTTGCTTAAAACTTAAAATCATGATCGAAATCATTATATATAAATACTTTAAATCATGCTTTAAATCATACTTGAAATCAATATATCTCATGCCCAAGATCCATCATATACTCTTTAAATCATGTTCAAAATCCATATGTATAAACATTCTAAATCATGCTCGAAGACCATATGTAAACACTTTAAATTATTCTCGGAATCAACATATAAATACTTTGAATCATGCTCAAAAGCAATGTATATACATTTTAAATCATACATGGGATCAATCATATACTCTTAAAATCATGCTCGAAATCCGCATAAAAGCACTTTAAAACATGTTCGGAAATCAATCATCTCTTTTGCATTTTAAAATCGATACGGAGCATAAATAAATAAATATAACTTAACACAATAATTATACGCAATAAACATTTATTTTGGAAAACCATTTAATGGAAGTACTTTAAATATTCATTTCATAAACAAGCTCTACTATATAAAAATCAAATAATTTTAATATATTCCACTCACAGTGATAATTTCAGACTCGGCTATCACCCAAGTCTGCAGGTAGATTCTCGTCTGCAGATCCACCTAATTTACAGAAACGACACAATTACTTTCCATAATTATAATTTGAACTAATCCCGCAAAAATAACGATTAAAATAAATATTCGTCCTAATATTACAACTCTCAATCTTCCCAGCTCACCGTAATAATCCCGTATTCGTAATTTACTAATATAATCCGAAATTATACTACCCTCAATTTCATAATTTACTAATTTACCCTCAACCTCATAAGATTACCAATTTATCCTCAATTCAGATTACAAAATCACCCTTAAAGTTAAAATTACGAAATTACCCTCAACACGTGAAATTACCAAAATGCCCCTACGGTCAACGTTGACCGAAATTGACCCGACGGCGGTGGGGAAGCTCGGACTAGACACTTCTCTTCGAGGTGAGTCCAACGGTGCCGGTGGTGTCCTCCCACGCGCGGCGGCGAAGCCGGATCGAGCACGTGAAGTCGCGGCTCCTTGGGTTGATCGGACGGCAGTAAAACGACCTCCTCGGTGCCAGTGACTGGTCGGGAATGGAAGATGGTGAAGTGGGGAAGCTTTTGCAACCGGTGGCGTGGCCAAAGACGGCCGGAATCGCCGGCCATCGTCCGCGCAAAACCGCAGAACTTTCGAGCTTCACCGGCGGCGTTCCACGCGTTTCTGGGCGGCAGGGATGGCAGGGGAACGTTCTCTATCTCGTAAGCTTCGATTTGATACCAAGCTCGAAAGAAAAAAATTACAGATAATCAAAAGTGAAAATAATTTGAGTAAAACATCTAAGTAGTACATGTACCCCAACAGAAAGCGTATAATAGAATGCCAAACAGAGTTACACGACAGCTGGATCATCTTCACTTTTATATCTCATAATATATAGGTCACCAAAAGTGCTAGATGTAGTAAAAGTACAAGCTTTAATAGTAGGGGTACCTGTTGGAAGCTTTGGCTAGGGTAGATTAGGTAAACCAAATAAAATTTATTGACTATCAGACTAGAGTACACAAGATTCTCTTTTAGCCTCTGTCATAGCCAAGATAGCTGATTTATTTACCTAACTTCTCCACCTTGTTTACTAGTAACCTGTAACTCAACATGATCTTTGGCCACACGAGCTTTCTCCTCGAGCAAATCATCGATGCATCCCCTCAAAGTCTTGTTTTCTTGAGAGAACTTCTCTTTATGGAACCGGGGCCCATCTCTGCCTATTGGGTACCCGATGTACCCTTAAAGCTGCAAAGAGAGGAGGAATGGTACCCTTGTAAGAAAATGTACCCTTGAAAAGAAGGGTATGAGGTGCATCCTAGAGTAACTAACAATTCACTTCACAAATGGCTAAAGAAGGCATCGAAGTCCTCACTGGAGTGACCCATACCTGTCAATTACCAGAAAATAAAATATGGGAGATTGTAGAGTATCCCCACAATATTCACTACCCATATTAGATGGTTTATTGTCATAAGTAAATGGAAAATTTTGATCAATTACCTCCGCCCTTTTCAACTTGTCCAAATCGGCAATTATTTCTAGGGGATGTTATCATCCAACAAGAAGCGCGACTTTCTCATTCAATGCCAGATTAAGTTTCTCTTTAGCAAAATCTCTAAACAGATAGAATAGTAAGCCAATTTTCTCTTATAGGTATCCAACGCACCCTTGGAACTTCCGAAAAGGAGTCCTGTGATCAAGACTTTACCCTAGAGCACGATGAGGCAGGGTACCCTTTGAGAAAGTGCACCTAGGGTGCCCAACCAACTGCCGTTTATTTGGTTGAAAAATTAATGTTATCTGAGAAAGAGTTATATCTGCCAATCATCATGTATAAAGGAAAGTGATTAGTTGCATAAAACAACAATAAAACACAGAGGATGAGGGGTATCCTAGTAACACCCTTTAATTATACATGGTCTATCGTTTGAAGGGAATAGAGGGTTTTCACCAACTAGCCCAACTTTCTTGATTTTATTAACATTAATATATTGTTTTGCCTCTGTTAAACTTAAATTATCTCTTCAAAACCACTCACCTCTTTCCTTACCTCTCAAATAAAATGTTTTCCCTTAATTTATATGACATCTAAAAGGTCACGAGGAGTCTCAAAAGAAAGAAGAAACAAGATACATACTGTCTTTATTGAATTCTGAACCTTTAAATGCCCACCATTAAATAGGGTACCCCTACCTATACTCACCATCGACTACAATACTTGAGGGTCATTCGCACTCTCCAACTAGGCAAGGACAAATGCCTAGGGATAATTCGTATATAGATTAACATTCTCATAAAAAAGTGTTAGAGGGCTATATAGAATCCTAAATCGAAATGGTCAATGTGAAGGGTTATCCTATTTGTTGCAGGATACTTTAAGGACTCACTCTTACGAGATACCTTAAAGAGAATAGAGGAAAAAATCTTAAACTTGACCCTAATACGCTCAAAGTCTCTTGGAGTAGCCCTCTTGCCACCCAAAGCCCGAGAATTATTGGACTTGTAAACTAAAAGAGATGAAGAGAAGAAGCGGTTTCTGACTTAGAAATGCATGTAGCCAGCCCAAAGTAAGGTAGGCAAGGTACCTCTTTTATTTAACCCAACAGGGGGTAGGTTGGTTAATCACCACATGCCGTTCACAATTCTTCCATAAGTTTCTTTTGCCTTAATTAGGTGTTTTGGGAAGAAATGGAAAAGCAACAATAAAAAATCACTTGTTCAATATAAAATTCTATAATTAAAACTATCACTTGAAATATTCGAGGTACTCAATCTATCCCAAACAACTTTACTCATTAAGGGTACCAGGGATACCTGATGGATAATTATAGTACCCTAACAATACCATATGAGTTAACAAGTAAGTCGTATAAAAAATTGAGGTGATCAAAGAATCTTCAAAATATCCACTATATGAATTGTCTCTATTGCTAAGAGATAATATTTGATTTAAAAAAATTAAATAAGAAATATCTTGCCCAAAAAAGAGAGATAAACAACTGTTATACTTATCAAAATGACATAGTAGCCCACCTACAACTACCAGACAATCGTTACAAAAATATTATCTACTATACAGTAGCACATGCTATGTGTCAACGCCTGCAAATAATGCCTCCATTATGCCCCACGTGCAATCATAACAGCATAAAAGGTGTAATTCAGACAAATGAACAAGGAATATTCTAAATTTGACAGTAGAATCGCCATTGAGAATATGCCACATGCTGAGATACCCTAGATACGCCATATATAAAGACAACCAGATTTTTTCTTTCATATGACTATTTACGACTACACACATATATCACAAAAGGTTGAGGTCCTTTCTTTTAACCTTGAACCTCCATTTTAAAAGAGGTTGCAAGCTTTCTAATCTTAAAAATCTCAAGTAATTGACTAGAGCGTCTGAGTGTGATCGCCGGCTACTGCCGAATCCACCTCTAAACTTATTTTTCTTGTTTTACAGGTTTAAGGTACCTCTCCAAGCTCTTCCACGCAAAATCTCAGCGTCTCACCATATCACCCATCTCCCTATTCTTCTTTTACTTTAAAAACTTTCAAAACAGCCTACACTCCACAACCCAGCGAGGTACCTATCATACTGCAAAATTAAATTTATTGTTGTTGGATAAGTTATGGCATCCATTTTTCTCACCTCCCAAATTCTACCTAAAACAAAGGGCTAAAACTATAATTTGAAATCATTTACTCTCAATTCAGGACAAAGTAAATATATTAATTATATTCTGATTCAGATTCCATACTCACATTCCAATGTAAGCAGACAACTTACTCTTACTCCTACTCTACATTCTTAATCTTGAATTTTAGAATTCCTACTCATCAGGACTCCCACTCCAATATAAACTGTAAACGCTGTCTAAGGTGTGAAGTAAAGGCAACTTCTGACATTTTTTGTGTGTGGGCCTAATCTTAAAAAATTTAGAAAAAAAAAATCATTTTTTTCTTGCACACTTTTATTCAACGGGGACCAAGTATTTTTAAAAAAACACTATACTATTTTTCATTTCTCTCTCCTCCTAACTCCATCTTCTAACACTTAAGTAACCAAATGGTTGGATTATCTTCATTATCAATAGTAATATGGCCGAAGGTTTGTAAAATGAATATAATATGTTGTATTTGTATATTGAGGTAATTTTTAGTTCAGTCTTTATTATTTATAGAAAAAAATTCAAAAATCAAAAGTTTATCAAATGAATCAATTAAATCCTTTTAAATTTAAATTTCTGTCATTTAAGTCTTTAATTTAATTTATTCGTTAAAAAATTAACAGCATTGTCACATTTTAATAAAAAAAACTATTGGACCACTTCCTTATTCTTTATTTATTGACAGATATCAATAGTTTAGTAACTAATACTTTTGTATTAACTCAACAAAATCTGTCCATATTCTTTATGTTAACATAGTAAATTACTAGTCAAGCTTGGCCAATGAAATTGTAAACACAACTTCTATGAGCAATAATATCTCAACCTTATTAAAATGATGAATCTATTGTTGTCAATAAGGGGAAGGATAGTGGAATGTCACCTTAGATTGCCTTTTAATTCTCCATTAATTGATTCATTTTACAAAACTTCAATGTGATCTCTAAAATCAATATAAAAATGCAATATACCATATTATTTTTTTACTCTTCTCCTAACTCCATCTTCCCACACCTAAGTCCCACAGAAAATTGGCAATACTTTAACTCACGTACAGATGAAATTGAATGTGGATTTTTTAATTCTACTCCTTCTTTTTCTCTTCTAAAACTAACTTGTTGAATTTACAATCATATTAACAGTAAGTGTTAAAATTTGAGTGCAACCATACTAGCATTAATACACGGAATCCTATCAAAACTTTGCAGTTAAGCGAGTTTGGACGAAAGCAGTACTAAAATGAGTGACCCCTAAAAAAAAGTGCCAAAGTTTTATTTTTTTATAGACTTAAAATTTATTTTTCAATTTTGAAAGATCGCTATACAGTCATCACCATTACCATTTTTGTTTCTTCATCTTTCGATCATCAAAATTATCCTTTCGATCGAATAAGATGAACCAGAAAAAAGAACTTTGGTTACCTAAAAAATAAAAAATAGCAATCCATCAAGTGGAAAGGTGTCTCTAAGAGATGATTTTCTCGAAAAACAAATAAAAGTAGTGGAAATTGAAGAAGAAAAAAACAGGCCAGGACATTCTTAAGACGATAAAACAATAATCTTTGGTGAAATCCATCACCCAAAATACAGGAACATTCATCTTATATCACTAAGAATTAATAATTAAATATGCAAAAGCGTACATAAATTCATAATACTAAATTGCTCTCTAGAGCAATGTGGTTAACCTTCCAGATCAATATATTCTTCTAGAGAACCCTTTAATTTTCTCTGTGCTTTTTCTTTGATGAAGGGATATTAGAAGAGAATAGAATAATGATAATAATATGTATGACTTGGGAGATACAACCACTTATCTATATAATTTTTCTTATTACCTTTTGGTATTCTTATTTCAACCCATAATAATAATAAAAGTCACCCTTAAATATCTACACATTAAAAGCTTACATCCTATTAGATACATCAAAGTATAAATTACATAAAATTTTATTATATCACCTTCAATTGGGCTTAAACTTACATGACATTTCGCAATACATAATTATTTACATGTAAGTTCAACGATGGATTAAGGATCTAACAATGCTGGATTAAAAAATCCAACATAAGAAACTTGAAAGTTCACAATAGAAGGGCAAAACAAGGCATTTAAGCCACATATTAAGAAAATTAGAAAAGTAACATGTTGGACACGTCACGTCCGGCTAGTCGCCGTTGATGATGAAGATGATCCAACGATTTGGCTACTTGGGTATGGGAAGATGGAGTTGGGAGAAGAGAGATAAGTGAAAAATAGTATATTGTGTTTCTATATCCACACGATCCCCGTTGAATAAATCACACATAAAAATGATTTGTTTTCAAAGATTTGAAGGACGAGCCCACATACAGAAAATGTCAGAAGTTGACTTCACTTTATAACTGAATTTAGTCGTTAATGGGATCCAACAAGCCAAAATGTGAGTGCTCATATATTTTTTAAGTTGCAGGTGTCTGCGTGAGAAAACCATTATATATCTATATACATAATGAGCTTTTAATTAATATCTCCGACTTTATTAAAGTCATAAATAAATTAAAAGATAAAAAAATAAATATTTTAATATATTATATAATAAAATACAGTGCATTAAAGTCTGTGTTTTTTATTTTTTAATTTATCACAGAATTTAATATATTCAGATATTCTCGAGTGGATTGGAGAGGCCAGAGAAGACAAATTGGATCGAGAGGCGATGTCTATACCTCTTCTTTATCGATAGGATTCCTATCGTTTGCAGTCTCTGGCGAAAGGCGAGGTTAGTGCCAAATATACTTAACCTCCATCCGCCATTTGTAAACTCAATCTGTTTTCCTATTCACTAGTACACTGCGCGCTACAAGTAGCAGCCCTTTACTAGTTAGGAAATATGCTAAGGAATTCTTTCAGAAGCTCAGTACGGAGTGAATAAGGAAGGGTAGCTTGCAACTTCAGTAATGAACTTTCATTAATCCTTCTTGGGAGAAATTGATAATAGAACAGAACGTGTTCTAGCTAGTCAACTGATTTTAGAACTTTCAATAGGCAGTCTGCAAGATTGTGAAAGCTAAGGCAGTGTAACTGAGAGTAAAAGTAAAGGATCGGGACGTCTGTGCTATGAGTTTTTCTTCCTCGATAAGCATGCTTTGCAAGCCGCGAAGAGCCACAATTGGGTGCTACAGAACTAAAGCCCTCTCCTATTGGTCAAAGATTGATTAGCGAGCTCTGATTCGCTACTATGAATATGATTGATTGGCGAGCTCTGATTTGCTACCATGAATATGAAAGGAAAGGGCAGTGTCCTAGGTCATTACTTTTAGCTCAGTTTGAGTCGTACTTCCTGTTTGAGAAACTAAATACAACTATACCAAAGAAAAGAGGAAGGGCATAGGGAACCCTGTACTGATGCGATTAGACACCGCCGGAAGCTGGAAATCAAATCTACGAGCCAGTAAGAAAGATGATAAAATGATCAATGCCTACTTGGTTTCATTAGATATCTTACAACTAGAATCCCTCATTTTTCTAAGCCAGTTCCTCCACTACTGTGAACCTCAGTTAGATTCAGATATGATACACTTTTTATTTATTGGGAGAACCCAAGTACTCTCTTTCGGGTCTAGGAAAAAGCTCTCAGAAAAGTTAACAATCCATACATTTTTATTTTCAAGATTTAAGGCTATCCCTTTCACACCGCTGGCAAATTCAACCATTTCCCTAGCTTGAATTTGGTTCAATCTATAAACACGTGCAATCCTATCTCCAACTGAGACTACTTGATCGATCTCATCCACTTGAAAATTTGTGTAAAAGTAGCTTCTTGTTCATCAAGTAGGCCGTACCTATGAAAGGCTGAAAGCCTGGCATCTGTGCCCAATGCAGTACTATAAGATAAAAGGCTCACAGAAGAACATCACAAGTTGTAGGTGTGGCTGCTAAGCTCTATTCGGTATAAACTGATTCCTACACTTCTCTTTGTGGAACAATATATGGCAAAAATGCTTGAAAAAGAGCTTTTCCCAGGTACTTTTAAAAGAATTACAAGAACTAAAGGGCGTAGAGTGAGGTTAGCAATATTTAGATTCGCTACATCTAGGAATTTCACTTCCCAATTAGCTCCCCCACCCCAAATAGAATAATAGGTTTTTTTTAATCAGCATCAATGCGTTGTGCTTTAATACTTAGTTTAAACCCCACGGGAAAGATAGATGTGTCGGTCTAGATCCATAGCATATACTGATTTTATAGGATTAGATTATAAGGGTGAGGGAGAACCCTGTAGGTCAGTCAGGGGAAATGTAACAATCCCTATAAGTTCAATGTGTCTCCTTCTTTTCTACGCTTCTTTCATTCAAAAAAAGGGGAGCATCATAACAGTAACAGTACTTGTGGTTGAATCTACTTATTATCTTGAGTTTCGAAACAACATTTATATTTATCTAGACAAGCCCATTGGCTTTTCAAGTATAAAAAAAAAGGTGGGTAGAGACTCTTTAAAGCATAAACCTCTTCGACGGAAGAACTTTTATTGTCTTGGTCCTATGAAATACGTCCTAACTAATTGAATACTTGTATCAGAAATTCCCCCAGCGGCTTTGCCCTTCCCATAAAGGACATAATTGACAACTCGAAATTGCATATTATACTTTTCCCGCAGCGGATCCTGGGGGAAGAGTGTTGCTAAATTTATACCGTCCGCTATTTCATATAGGACTAAATTGCCTCCTCCTTTTTTAGTAACAAAATGAACTAGAAGTAGGAACAAACTCAGAGTTAGCAGCATAAACAAAGATGAATTTGTGAATGAGAAATATAAGTTTCCTATTTTCATAGTAATCAATAAGATAATGGAAAATTGCTCAAGGGGGGAGAATTCAAGTAAGACTGTTAAAAGGCAGATTTTTTCTTTACTAAAGCATTTCATTGACTGATCAAATCTTTAAACTCGTGATCAAATCTCTTTCCATGAACTGAGAAACAGATTCGAGGGTTTCTCGGTCACATGCAATACATTAGCCGCTTCATGTCTCAATTAACCTCCACTTGTGAGTTTATACACAAGCTTCTAAAGAAAAATTATGCAGGAAAATAGGATGCCAGAAAGCTTTTGACAAAATAAAAAAAATACCTAAAGCATGAATGAAAAAACTGAATTCTCCAAATCTTTGATACCAAAAAAATGGAACTCCGCCTTATTGGAAAAAGGAAATTGAACTAAAGAAGCGCACAAGTAAAACATTTATATATGTATATATGCTCTTATACTTTAGAGGGGTAATTTGATTTTGTCTTGAAGTATAGATTTAAATTGTGATAGTTACTCTTGATGATATTATCTATCTATATATAAATATTTACAAAATGATCATTTACACAATGATTCTTAGGATTTTCCTAAATATTGCTTTACTTTGTTGAATTTAGCTCATTTTCTTTATGCTTTTATTTCTTTTCTAGTAAAAACAACAATTAGTTAGATGACAACAATGAACAAGATCACATGATACATTGTCTTGTACATTTATAGTATAATTAGTAAGATTACAACATGTAAATTTTTAAAAGCTGCGTATATATATTGTCATAAGTTAAAGGATTTTTATGAAAGAATATTTATTATAAGGTGAAATTATAAAACCATAATCTTATAATTCTAACTTGTCAATTGTCAATATAATACATGTTTTAATGGTACATATATATTGGCATGCTCAGAAATTGTGTATAATGCTAATTAAAGAAGTATTTTATCGTGCAAGATACTACATCGATCCCTTTTAACTAGAGAGAAACTTGTATGAGTGCTGAGCTGATGGGACACAATACTCTGCTATATAGCATAGACTTAGTGCAGTGTCTTACCACCTCATGCTTAGGTGGTAGGACAGTCCTATATAAATTTATAGACATGTAAAAATGTACAAACAAAAGTCCATATTTTTAGGCCCAAAAATATAATCAAATTAGAAAGTGTTCTAATAAAAAAACTCCAATTAGACAATACTATTATGAAAGGCCACAAAAGCCTAATGAATGCACTTGAGACTAGTTACCAAACACACGTAATTTACCATACAAGAGCTATCATGAGAATTATCACACCATATTCTACAGGGGTAGAATCACGCCATGCAAAAATGTAAGTTAACTAAATGCTTTCCTACGTTATAGAGAACATACAAAACTTTTATAGGATCCTTAAATTTATACGATGACCTTACATGCGAAAAATAAGGCATTACGCTTTGTGCTATTGATGTCATAAAAAAACATATCTCGTGCCACATATTTTGCATCATATCACTTGCCACATAACTGTCATTATCTTAGGGGCCTGAGGTGAAGGTTTATGCAAGAACACTTGTTGGAAATTAAAGGGGACTAAACTGCTCAAAACTTAAATTATTTGGGCAATAGAAAAATTCTAAAATTAAAGGATTTTATTGATATTTTAAACAAGAGACACTACAATACTCACTTCTCACTCTTCTTACTCTCTTCTTATTCTCTTCTTATTCTTCATTCACCACTTGATACCTAAACCATACGACCATAGGATTATTTATAGTAAATGAAAACAAATACAAATGAAACAAGTAAAAATTAAGAAAAAAAAATCTAATGACCACAATCCAAACTTACCACTCAACTCTTAATAATAACCACATTCTAAACCTATCACTAATTTTTTAATAATAACCACATTTTACAATTACTGTTGATGCAGCTTTTCCCGCGTGCCTCAACAGTGCTTCGAACCTTCAAACAGTGACCGCAAGAGCTCGAGCAGGAATGTCTGAACCTTCTGCTCGCGGATTCAAATAGTGCCTCGATCCTTCTGCTCGCGATAAGCTCGAGCGGGATTACCCCTTCGTCCTGCTCACTGCCTTCTTCGAGCAGTGATTTCCTGACCGTACTCACGTAAGACCGGGTCGGGGTCGCCGAGCGTATCCGCGAAACCCTCCGACGCTCAAGTCAAGAATCGGGTTTATCTTTTGGTATCTCCCTTAGTGAGGGAGGCCGAAAGATGAAAGGGTATTATTTCGCCCTCCCTTTTTGGATAAGTATGGTATTTTTTCAGAGAATCAAATGAGAGAGATTAGAAAAGGAAGAACCTGTTTGAGGTTACAGATCCTTTGTGAATCAGAAGTTCCAGCCTTTCTGTCAATTAGAAAGTCTAACCTTTGAGAATCAAATTCTTCAACCTCTTTGTGTCTCAAAAAATCCAACCCCTGTGCCGTTCTCCTTCGTTTCCTTTTATACTCCATTTTTCCCGCTCTTTTCCTTTCCAGGCGTCCACTCCCACGCTAGTGGTACCGGGTCCTTCCGACGACCCGAGTTCGCGGAATATTCCCTAGGGATGAGCTACCGTCCCCTTAACCCGATTCACGTGGCCGGATCACCATGTCGGCAAGTGCGCAGGAATGATGACGCCTGAGGCACGTGCGTCGCCACCGACAACAGAGATCACCACTCCACCATGTGGGACCCCGGTCGACATCAAAAGGTGTGCCGGGATTCGAGAAAACAGTCGGGTTTCCCTGGCCTGGTCTTGCCCACTGTGCTCGTGGCACTCTGCGAGCAGGAGAGATGTGCTCGGCTCTCGACCTTGACCAGCTTTGACCTGAGGGACGACCTCGAGCAGGCAAGGAATGCTAGGCGCTCGAGGCGCTCTGAGTTCCCCAAGCTTGACTAATCTTTGACCTTCATCGATGATTTCGAGCAAATTCTAGAGCTCGGAGCTCGACCTTGACTGCTTTGACATCCTGACTTCTGCTCGAGCTAGGCTGTCCTCGAGGTCTCTTGCTCGAGTTGGAAGGGCTTTGAGGGGCCTGTCCAATATTTACCCAAACAATTACCACACTACTGTTTATTCAAGATATTTTAACAATGATAATTCGAGATAAATAGAGAGAATTTTCTACTTTGTAAGGATTATTATTTGGGCTCATGAAATTGGTGTTGGGCTTTCATTA
Organism: Murraya koenigii; assembly: GCA_025617385.1. Lineage (NCBI taxonomy): Eukaryota > Viridiplantae > Streptophyta > Magnoliopsida > Sapindales > Rutaceae > Murraya > Murraya koenigii. The sequence goes on from CM046819.1 coordinate 12,177,610, forward strand.
AGCACCCCCACGTATTACGTGACCGGTAACCACTGCAAGAAGCAGAACTTAAATAAGGTAAGAAGAGACCATAGCCTTAATTCTTAATAATGGAAGAGCTGTATTCTCAATCATGAAAAGGTTTCTTGCCTTCCAAAGTGAAGCTGTGTAATGAAGCAAGCTAATGTTGAAGATAGCTTCCCGAAGCCGTTCAATTAGTGTCTCCATGCAAAAGGAAAACATTGATGAAAACCAAGCTCACATCTGCTTTGAGAAAGTGCCATCCAGGAGCTAGTGGCTGGCTGCAGTTTCATTATTTTTCAAGCGAGAGGAACAAGCACAAATAATGATAAGCCCACGAGTTCACAATTAGTCGTCGGTTGGCAATCTATTGTAAGAAAAGCCCCCATGCCAAAATTGACAGTTTAGGCGGAATACAAAAGACCAGAGGCTTTTGTGCCAAATAATTCATATCACGAATGCCTTGAAAAAAATAAAATAAAATAAGTTGAGGGTAGAGAAAAATCACCATCTTCAGACTGAGTCCAAACTAATCTATGAGCGTGGTGATATAAAGGCAACACCAAGCTTTGAAACGCCGTTTATATTTTAACCCTCAATAATAATAATAATCAGAAAATGTTTACTCTATTTAATATTCTTATTAATATTTGAGAGATGTTCATTTCACTTATATTTCAAAAAATGATTAAATTTTTCCATAATACATTTACGAGAGTTAAATAGCTGCTCTCACCTGCTCTAATCACTCGGCTAAAGACCGAGTAGCTAAATTTATCACCATCTAATACAATATATTAAAGCCCAATCCAATACAGTGAAGTACACTAAACACACCCCTAGATTTTTATCCATAAGCTGTTATTTAAATTAGCACTACCCATCAGTAAAAAGCGTGTCCGAATACAATTTTAATTCAACATAAGTTGTATGTGAGAGGCTTTAACACTTATGTTTTCACATATCTTTTAGAGTTCTAAGTTTACTGGAATTAACATTTTTTTTCAGTAATAGTAATACTCAATATATTTAGTTTTTATACTTAATTTATATTTCAACTGATATATCATCAATCATTTATTGCCATGTGTATGAATCTTGTTAACTTCTGTCCAGTTTGACTGACAAATTGAAGTCTAATAATCCAACTTAAATGAATAAATGAAAATATTTCACATGACCGATTAAACACATAATAAACTGGATCATTAATTCTGGAATTTCTGAAGCCCGAAGCCATAGAAGAATTTTTAGAGGGAATAAATGGTAAAACAATATAGTAAGAAAGTATTAAATAGATTAGCTGTAACTGTGATCTATACAATATTCTCATCCAATATTCAGAACATTTAGAAATTAAAAAATTACACGATATTCGTAATTGTTTTCGATATGATTTTAGATGTAGAAAAAATTACAAGATAGTTTTGTTGTCAGAGCTTTTTATACATAGTTTTGTTGTCAGAGCTTTTTATACGTCCTCTCTAAAGTTAAGGTTTTTTCAACTCTCTTCTCAAATTAAAAAAAAAATGTTTGTCTTTTTGGTGCATTGCGGGCTACTTTTTCCCCCCTTTCATTGGACTTATGTAAATTTATATAATAAAATTTCAATGCATCCAAAGATGATTCTTAAAATATAAATAATTGAAGAATAAAATTATTTAAACCCACCAAACTACTCACTAAACTCACTTTTAAAAATAATTTTTAATTATTAAAATACTCCTCAATTAAATTATAATTATAGACAATAAAATATAGTTTAAAAAAATAAATTTTTTACCTTTTAAACCTATCTTACGTTCAATATATTTTTGTTAAATAAATTAATATTCTTTATTTTTTTATTAATCTTAGAACACGTATAAAGTGATTCATATTCATTTTTTGGATATTCATAATTTTAATCACAAAGCAATATGAATTTCTTTCATTTACATTTGATTTTTGGGTTTTTCTGCTTTTGATATTTAAAATTGATGGAGAGACTTCAGTTACTTCGTTGACAAAAATTGCATTTTGTTTGAATTTGCAATCGGAAGAAGTGTTCTAAATGTAATTTATAGTTTCAGTAACCCACATTCTATATACGCGGGATGATGTTTCCATCAAATCTGTCAATTCCAATATAGATTTTGTAATGGATTATAGCAGTAAATTCACAACTTACAAGACAACTTTATTTCATAATTAATTTTGCATTAAATTTCTATGAAATGTTATTTAACTTACATTAGATTTTTGTCTACCTAGACATTCAAGAGTAGAGAAGCACTGATTTAGTGGACTCGTGATGTTGGAAAGAAAAATGTTGTAAGGGTTGTCGTCAAGAGATTTGAAGTGAATCGCGTGGTAAAAGACCAACGATCTTTCTTAGTTAGGAGAGAGGTGGTAAGTATGAAAAAGAATAAATAAGAAGAAAGTCAATTAAAAAGATACAAATTTGAGAATAAATGGCACAAAAAGATATTGATTTCCTTTCAAATTAAAAGGTCAAAATTCAGACACTCATAACAATTCGATGTTCAAGGTATCGTGTGGAGTGCATAACCATCCAATTGTAAAACATCGTGAAGGGCACTCATTTGCAAGCCCATCAAATCTTCAAAGGGCTCAAGTTGGGCAAGGCCTAAGCGGATCTGAACTGAGTTGGAGCTTTTTATTAATTTTTTAAAATAAAATTTTAATAAAATTATAAACTGAAAAAAATACTTAAATTATATATTATTATCTAACATACAAAATATTAGCAATATAACATAATAAACCACAAAATATTAATATAAAAAATAAATTAATCTAATTTATGCAAATTTTTTTATTTTGTTAAATTATAAATATTACAATTTCAAATTTGTTGAAAATTTAAATGCATGTTCATGAAATGTAATTAAAAAAACTACTTAATTACAACTAAACACATAAACTAATAAACATTTGATTAATACAGAAATTAAATTTTGTTTTATAGAAAATAAAAAATTCGAAATTGGCAGTGACACTTCTCCCGTTCTCCTACCTCAAAGATCGTGTGGGTACAATCAATTTGCTGCTGTGGGGCATGGAGCATCGTGGGTGTCGTGTGGATGAGATGAAATATTGGTTATGCAACCCAATAGAGGAAGGTGATTGGATTTCTAAAAATATTGTTAAATAAAAACTTAATGCAATCTCGATAAAGCAAACAAATTTAAAATACTCAAATTTAAAGTGCAGTAAATATAAAAGAGTAAGGAAAAGAGAAATGTTTTATGTGGTTCGGCTAACCTTACCTATGTCTATGTCTCTAAATTCACTGGGCTTGAGGATTTCACTAATCGAGCCTCAAAGGCTTCAACAATGCTTACAATTGACTTATAAGGTGTCAATCAACTTTTACAATAAGAGATTATTCCTAATCTCTTAGCCCAAGTGTATCTCAACACTTACAATCATTTCAACTTTGTATTTACAAGTAATGAATACAAAACAATTTCTCTCACACTATATAATGATTACTAGATGAATACTTAATGTATGAATAAAATGAATACAAGAATTTAAGTTTTTGTTGCTCTTGAATGCTTTGTTGCTTTTGAATGCTTAGTGATAGATGTGCTTGTCCAACTTTTATTTGAATTTGAGTGAGTCCTTACTAGCTATTATTGACTTTTGTTTCATAATCAGTTTCCAGTTTATAGTAAATGGCTTGTCGTTTAATGTTACCATTAGAGCTATCACTTAACTTTTCAAATATCCGGTTTCTAGTTTAGGAAAATCAGTTTTCGTTTAGGTCCAGAGAACTTGTCTTGAATAATCGGTCTGTCGTTTATCCTAAGTTGGAAGCCATTTGGTTCTAGAGAATATGCCTTGAATAAACAGTCCGCCGTTTATTTTAAGCTAGAAGCCGTTTGGGTCCAGAGAGCTTTCTTCTTGTATCCTATTGCTAGGTTACCTTGAGCAGAAAACCATTTGATTTCAATAAGTAATTTTCTTATTACCAGTTTTCAAGTTAGCTTAAGAAGGAAGCCGTTTAGTTCTAATGATCACTTTTCTTGTAACCAGCTTTCAAGTTAGCTTAAGCAAGAAACTGTTTGTAAACGATTTAGCCACTTATAAAAGAAATCATTTTGTTTATGAATGTGAAATCAAAATCTTTTAAAAATATAATTAATTTTAATATCATAAAATTAATTTGTGGTTATTATCATCAAAATCAATATGTTAACAGGCGGCTGCTGGCTGCCTGCAGTGTAACATGCTATTGGTTGGGTCGAGAGCGATGCTACTGGCTGAGTCACGAGTGACGTACACTATTGGTTGGATCGGGAGCGACGCATGCTATTGAATGGGTGGCAAATGATACGTGCTATTGGCTAGATTATGAGCGACGTGTGCTGCTAGCTGGATCGCGACTACTAGTTACCTATAGTGAAGAGTGTTGATGGTGGCGATATGGTTGTGAGCACTGAACATGGACTATGACATGGGAGGTAGCTGTGTTTAGAGACTTTGGTTGTTCACAAATGTTTTGTTTTGTGGAGGGTTATGGGAATTTGATTTGTGACACGGTATTTTGATATTTTAATTTTTAATTTTGATTTTTTTCTTTTTTGTTTATTTAATTTTTTTTATATAAATTACAAAGCATAGGCTTTCAGATCAATCCCATAACTAAGCCTATTATGAACGGGCTTTGGTTGTGTTTAGAGACTTTGGTTGTTCACAAATGTTTTGTTTTGTGGAGGGTTACAGGAATTTGATTTGTGACACAGCATTTTGATATTTTAATTTTTAATTTTGATTTTTTTCTTTTTTTGTTTATTTAATTTTTTTAATATAAATTACAAAGCCCAAGCTTTCAGATCAATCCTATAACTAAGCCTATTATGAACGAGCTTTGCAAAATTGGGCCCATTATCTTTTAATTTATCATGGAGCTGGGCTTAAAGCTTGCAAGCCGACCTAGGCTTTTTTTCTAAGCCTATTTGCAGGGCGATTAACTATAGTTTAAACATCAATATTAGTTGATATGTCTAAAAATGTGGTATGACCAAAAGATATTTTAGCCATTTTTTTTCTTAAAAAAAAATATGCATTTAATGTTTAACAATGAAGTCAATTAAAAAAAAAATGCACGATAGATACATAAAGTGATTGAGAATTTGAGATGGTTGGTTATTCATAAATGCAGTAACTTTTAAGTAAGTTATCTGAATATATTTACATTGAATATGCATAGGTGTTATCATCACCCTATTAAAAATGGATGGGAGACTTCATATGTTCTCGAATACATCATTTTAGAGAAATTATAAATCCTAAGATAGTTATTACATATAAAATATTTCTAGACAATTAACTCTATAATATTATTTAGATGTTTATTTATTTATTATTTTTTTGCCTTAATTATGGCATGCCATTTGAAGTAAACCTAAAATGACCAGGAATCTAATTGTAAATTCCTACTAGAATCTTTTGAAATATTTTTTTATTTATTAGTTTTCATTTTTGCTTACTCTTTAAATGTTCATTTCTCATGGTATTTCTCCATTAGCTTGAAAAATTTAGATATATGTTATGAATTTTGAATAACTACATAAGAAATTCAGTGAATCATTTATTAAAAGTTTATAAATGAATTTAATGTATCTAATGAGTGAAAATACTATTATTATATAAAATTAGGTTTAGTAAGGATATATTAGGTATTTTAAAAAAAATTAAGATTTCAAAATTTAAAAAAAAATTTATTTAATAAATAAATTTAATAAGTAGTTAAGTAAAATCAAATAGCCCCACCTATAATTAAACATATGATACACTACCTACTTTTAAAATGCAGAAAATAGCCTCCAACAAATGACTAATTTCTGGCTTTTCCAGACTAACAATATTTTGTATATTAATAAAATTTCAGACTCCGTTAAGTAATGGACTGCATTGTTACGGACCGCCCAACTAGAGCCCAAAAATGCCTAAAGCTATGAGCTAAGATGTGCTAGCTTAGCTCAATTCCAAAAACTTTTACAAAATTCCAACAACTCTAGCATACTTGTACATACACTAGAATTCTCTAGAAAATGATACATGTGTATAGAATTCTCTAGAGCTAGGCAAGCCTCCCTAGAGAATTCTTGTAATCTTTCTCTCAAGCAATACAATTTCCGCATTTTGCTCAATTGCTTTCTAGCTCTCTTCTCTTTAGCTCTTTCAGAAAACCTCTTGGTTTAGCTATTAAGAAGTTCAAAGGCTTACTTAGCAACTTTCGGCAAGTATTTTCTAAGTGTTGTATGGGTTTGCTACGCAAAACACTCATCTCATGACAAATTGTATCAGAGCTATGGTTTGCATGCACGCAATCCAAAAGCAATGGCGAATCTTCCAACTTTAAGCACAACACAAGAGGGAGTTCTTGGTATGGAGATACTCCCAGAACTAAGCCGGGGCCGCGATGAAACTCGCGGGCAGGCCAAGGCTCATAGTAAGTCCAAGGCTGCCTCGCATGGCTACACTTGAAACTTTAATGTCCTCCGCTCAGGACACCCTCGAAAGTTTAAAGGAAAAAGTAGACGGTCTTGAGGGAAAATTTTCCGACTTCACTGTGGTAACTAAGGCCTTCATCCAAGACCAAGCCAATACCATCTAAGGGGAATTTCGAGATTTCCACGAAGAGTTGCTAAAACTCCACAGTTTTGTGCAAGACGAACTGCGCACTGCCCGTGCAAAAGTAGAGGAAGTCCGCTTGGATTAGACATGACATAAGTGCACACTCTCTGCTAGCCTAGCTTCTACAGGCACGAGTAATGCACGACGCATTGACGTGCCAAAACCCGACACCTATGATAGCACACACAATGCCACTATCATAGACAATTTTTTATTTGGGCTAGACTAATATTTCGATGCCATGGGCATACAAGATAAAGCATCGAAGGTGGACACTGCACCCACATATCTCCGAGGCGCTGCACAATTATAGTGGCGTCAGAAGTATGAGGAGATGAGCAAAGGCATCTGCACCATCGACACTTGAGTAGATTTCAAATAAGAACTCCAAAGACAATTTTCCTCAAGCAACGCAGAAAAGGAAGCAAGAGCGTGCCTACATCGCCTCAAGCAAATAGGTAGTGTCCGCAATTATATCAACGAGTTCACTACCTTCATGCTCGAGATTAGCAACATGTCCTACAAGGACTCACTCTTCTACTTCCAAGATGGCCTCAAGGATTGGGCCAAGACAAAGCTCGATAGGCGGGACGTCTAAACTCTTGATGACGCCATTGCCATAGAAAAGTTATTGAACGAGTACTTCACCAAATCCAAGAACAAAAGGCTTAACCAAGGCAAAGGTGGGTAAAAGAGTCGCAAGAATAAAGGCAACAACCACAAAGATTGGGGGCAGAAAAAGCCTCCGAGTAGTAAAAGCAGGCAAGGCAAATCAGAATGCAAGAAGAAGCCACCAAAGCTACGAAACCCATACTTCATATACAACGGCCCTCACTGGGTAAGTGACTGTCGCTCAATGCCCTTACTGCCCAACTCAAGGGCAAATCCACACCAACATCGGAAGAACCCCGGTCCAGTATGGGTTCTCTCCAATGACTTGGTGCACTCACCAAGAAAGGCTTATATATGTAAGTGCGAAGATAAACGGACACTCCGTTCGTGCATTGTTAGATACGGGAGCAATGCAAAACTTCGTATGCAAATATGAGGCCAAGCACCTAGGCCTCAAAACTACTAAAGAATGAGGCACCTAGCTTGTGAACTCACAGGCTACGCCCATTGAAGGCACGGCACAAGGCGTGCACGTTGCACTTGGCACATGGAGCAGAAAGCTTAATTTCTCCATTATGCCCATGGACAACTTCAAGATAGTCCTTGGTATAGAATTCTTAAACCAAGTCCATGCCTTCCCACTTCTAGCCACAAACTCCTTAAGTATCTTCGAAGGGAGTAAGACATGCATGGTTCCTACGAAGCGTGGTAAGTTCGAGGAGAAGACGCTTTCAGCCATGCAATTTAAAAAGCCTTTTAAGAAGGACCCAAACTTCCTAGTGTCCATCCGGGAGCTCAATGAAGGGAAAATTCTGCAAGTGCTCCAAGCCAAGTCCCTCAAGCAATATAAGCTGTCCTTGAGGAATTCAAGGACGTGATACCTCTGAAGCTTCCGAAGAAGCTCCCACCTAGACCTGAGGTGGATCATCAAATCGAGTTGGAGTAAGGTTCGAAGACTCCAGCCTTGGCACCCTATCGCATGGCGCCACCCGAACTCGAGGAGCCACGAAAACAGCTCACAGATTTGCTAGACGTAGGCTATGTCCGCCCGTCTAAAGCCCCATTTGGTGCACAGTCCTATTCCAAAAGAAAAAATGATGGATCGCTACGGATGTGTATTGACTATAGAGCGTTCAACAAGATCACTATAAAAAACAAGTATCCGATTCCCTTGATAACAAATCTCTTTTACCAGCTTGGCAAGGCGCAATACTTCACCAAACTCGATTTGCGCTCCAAGAACTACCAATTTACATTGCCAAGGGAGACGAACTGAAGATAGCATGCATAACAAGGTACGGATCTTATGAGTTCCTTGTAATGCCTTTCAGTTTCATGGGTGCATCGTCCACATTGTTGATGCAGTTTTCTCGCGTCCTTTCAAACAGTGCTAGAATCTTCTGCTCGCGGCTAGCTCGAGCTCGAGCAGAACTGTCTCCCTCTTCCTATTCCTGTCTTTTCCAGAACGGAAGTCTCTCGGACTTGTACTCACAGAAAATAATGTCAGGGGTCGCCGGGTGTTGTTCCGGCGAAAACCCTCCGACGCTCAAGTCAGTAATCGGGTTGTTCTTTTTGGTATCTCCCTTAGTTAGAGAGACCGGAAGAATGAGAAAGGAATTTTTGCCTTTCTCTTTTGAATAAATAGTTTTTCGGAGAATCATGGTAAAGGGAAGTAAGGATAGGGAGAACTTGTGTGAATTTTCGGCACCCCTGCAACTTGCCCATCCGTTTCCTTTTATTCTCTGTTTTTCCTGCCTTTTCTCTCCGAGAGTATCCGTTCCCGCGTCAGTGGTGTCTGGGTCCCTCTGACAGCCGAGATTGGCGTAATATTCCCTGGGGATGCGCGGCTGTCTCCTTAACCCAGTTCACATGGCCAGATCACCATGTCGGGCATGTGCGCAAGGAATGATGACACCGTGGGGGCATGTGCCGGCCATCGGCAACAATACCACCACCATCCCTTGTGGGGCCCTGTTCAGGCATTGAAAGGTGTGCGAAATCTTGAGGAAACGGGTCGGACTGTCCCGAGCCGGGTCTTACATTCCATTTGTCCTATGATTGGCGCAGCCCAGTTGTGCTCGAGAACTTGACTGCAACGAGCAAAAGGGAGAGCTCGGGTCTCGATCAGTCTTCGAGCTCCCCGTCCTTGTCCAGCCTTGGCCGAACCTGATGACCTCGAGCAGGCAAGAGAGCTCGGAGCTAAGATAATATATGAGCTAAAATACCCAAAGCTATGAGCTAAGATGTGCTAGCTTGACCCGATTCTGGAAACTTTTACAAAATTCCAGCAACTCTAGCACACTTGTACATAAACTAGAATTCTCCAGAAAATGGCACATGTGTATAGAATTCTCTAGAGCTAGTCAAGCCTCCCTATAAATATGGGTTGGCATTATGCATTTGAGCATCCAAGCATTGAGCAAGCATCTCAAACATTCTTGTAAGCTCTCTTGTAATCCTCATTTCAAGCAATACAATTTCCGCATTTGGCTCAATTGCTCCCTAGCTCTCTTTTTTTTAACTCTTTTGGAAAACCTCTTGGCTTAGCTATCGAGAAGCTCAAAGGCTTACTTAGCAACTTTCGGCAAGTGTTGTCTAAGTACCGCACAGATTTGATGCGCAAAACACTCTTCCTATGACAGCATGGAGCAGTGGATTAGTTTGACTTTGTATCAAAAGGTCGTGGCTTTGACTCCCACTGTGGTGGTCATAAATTTAGTTTAAGCTCTTGACCGGTAAACTTGCTCTTCTTTTGATTTAAATAATGAAAGATTTTTAATAATACTATATTTTATAGTTGAGATACATAATTTATATATGTATTAATCATTGCTTCTCAAATGTGGGTTTAGTTAATTTTATTTTTCATTATTACTCTAAGAAAAAAAAAAGATAATTACACTTCCAAGGTTTGAAAAATTTGACTATGGGACTCCCAAGTTCTTCAGAAATGAAACTAAGACTATTTTGTTACAATAATACCATTTAAATATAATAATTAAAAAATTAACTTTAAAATTTTTTAACATATACAAATATAATAACATAATATAATTTGTGTAGTAGACTAAAATAATATTAAAATATTTCTTAATATTTAAAATATGTAACTTATTATATTTATTCTAATAATATATGTATTTATTATAAAGAATTTAAATAAAACTTTGGTTAAATAGATTTTACAATTAATAAAGTATCTCATGTATTAATAATATAGATATTATTATTTAACTTAATATTTTAAAATAATTTAAATTCTAAGATATTTATTACAATATTATGTTTCTATTTATTATAAAAATTAATTTAATACAATAAAATATATCTCACAGATTGTAAAATATAAAATATATATTAGATATTGAAATTATTTTAGAATGTATATATTATTTCATTTATTTTATTATTTTTTAGGTTAATAAAAATAAAATGTATTAGAATAAGAGGAGATCTTAATGTCTCTTATTGAAAACTTTAGAAATTTTCGTGACTATTTTTCCAAACTTTAGGGTATAGTTATCATTTTCTCTTATTTAAATAATTTTAAATCATCTAGTAATGAGTAACATGTTAGATGTCACATAATTTAAATCTTAATGTAATTTTTCTAAAAAAAAGAAAAAATCATATCTTTGAATCACTCTCCCACATTTTTCAAATTTGACAAAGTACAATTTACCAGACGTTGATAGCATATCAAAATTTTATCTTAAATTTTATTTTAAATAATATAATATATAATTTGTTATTCCTTGGGTGTTGATGATTTTTCATAAATTTGAATAAATTAATTGCATGATTTTATTACTCAATGAATAAATAACAGTCGAATAGAATTTTAAAATATGTAACATTACTCAATTTTACAAAGTAATAAAACTTTTTTTTTCAAAATCCAAGTCATTTATTAAAAGAGACATTTATTATACAAAGAGATGACAGATGAGTGTCTGAGTGTCGCAATTGAACTTAAGGTGTGTTTGACACATTGTATTGTAGTACTCTGTATTGTATTATTTTAATACATGTATATTATATTATGCTGTATTATATTAAGGGGGTTTTTTTTTTTTTTTTTATGTCCGAAGTCTTAATTTGTCTTAATTTAAGATGTTTCGATATTTCAGTTTGTTTGTTTTTGTATCTAAAGTTTTATTGTAAGACATTTTTCATTTGAATGAAAAAAGTAAAATTCCCTGAATTTTATCTGAATGATAAAATGTCTGAATAAAAATTATTATTTTTTCTCACAAATAATCTCATTAAATTTATTTATTTCATACTTAACTATTAGCATTATATCAGAATTTCATTTGATCTTAAATTATACTTGTATTAAATACTAATTGAATGAATTTTAAACAAATTTTTTTATTATTAAATAACAACTTTTTATATATAAATATTATGTTAAATTGTAAAAAAAAATGTAATCAAAATTATTTTTCATAAATCATATATAAAATGCTTACCTTATAAATATTTATACCATATAAAAACTATTGTACTAAAAATCATTTTAAATTTATAATTATTTAAACATCAAGTAGATATAAAATTTTCAAGGTTATAAGTATAAAAATATTATAATTAAGATATTTTAAACTTATAAAAACAAACGACTTACCACTTATATTTAAAAGTCAAAGAATAAAAAATAAACATATTTTTCAGACATATGTATTCTGACCCATTTAAACTTCAATAACATTCAGACCCATTCATATATATATATATATATATATATATATATATATATATATAACACTACCTAACACTAGATTATAGTAATATTACACATCATTTGATGTTATATTGTACTGTATTAATTTTAATTATATTATATTTAGTTTTGCATTGTATTAATTTTTTGTGATTAATTTTCATTATGTATTTCAAAATATTATTTCATAATATTTAAAAAAATACTAATATAGAACACTTAAAATTTTAAAACTTTTTACATTATTTTTTAGTATAAATATAAAAAAATCATAATTCTTCATTAAAAATAAAAAACAAACAAATTCCGAACTTTTTAATAGCATAACATTTATTTTTTAACATTTTCTAAATATATAGCATTTGAAATAAAAATAGAAGTAAATAATTCAATCAAATAATCTCTAAAAAATAATACAACATAAATAAATAATTAAAACATATCAGATTTGATCAAAGTCATCTAACGTTGATAGTATAAAAATTAATACATACTACAACATAGTCATATATTAATAAAGTGATAATAATAATTATAATAATAATAATTATTATAACATAATCACCAAGATGCTTTTGTTAGTAATGAAATACAAAACGACCTGCACATATTTTGCTTATTTTATAAAACAAATGGTAAAACAGATAAATTACAAAATAATAAATACAAATCCGACCCATCACAGATCATCCTTATCTCTTATTCTGTCTTTAACCATCTTTAAACTCAATCTCCATCTCCAATTCTCTTTCGTCTTTCTTCAATCTTTTTTTCTTCTTCCTTTGTTTTTTTCCCTTGTTATCATCCCACAATTTCTCTTTATTTTTTGGGTTCTTTAGATCATTTATTTATTCATTTATCTTTGTAAAATATTACCACAGATTTGTATAGATTTATAATTCTTATTCTATCTTCTAAGTAAGAAAGAGAGAAGTAAGTAGAAAAATGAAAATAAACAAAAAAAAGAGTAAATTTGTTGTGATGTTGTGTAGTAGCTGTGGACCTGTGGGGCGCAGAGGTGGTGAAGTAATTGGTGTGGTGTCATGTCCAAGCACTTGACTACATTGAGTGGTTGTGACTACACTAGTGTCGATGATGGATTTGATGAAGAAGAAAGATTGTGTTTGAGAAGAGAATGGATGCAAAGTTATGATTTATGGCTTGATCTTATTTTGGAGAAGGAAAATTTTTATATTTTGTTCTTTAATACAATCACGTGTAAATTTAATACCCGCACAAATTTAGTTTATACGTTTGTTGGTGTATTGTAATAATAAAGTTACGTGGAGTAATACGAAGTCACTTTTTAATTAAATATAGGACTATATTAATTTAATGCTATGCAGCATTATATTACCGACTAATGCTGGTTATTAAACATGTCCTTACGGCATAAATTTGTCGCAGTTTATATACGGTGTCATTGTCAAACTAACATTAAACCATTTTCACTCATTCTCCAGCTTATTTTCATCATTAATTAATTTAATTCTCCCATGTTCTTGTTATATAAACGTGTCAATGCTTGTTGCTGTCAACGCAAGCGGCCACTACAACATGGCTACCCTTGGGGATCCCACGTCTCACGAAAACTCTAATATCATGGCGGCAAATAGTAGTATTGGTCTTACTTAGTTCTGCCCGCAGCAGATAACAAACGACATCACTTTTCTGTCTACTCAATCAAGTAACGCCGTCAACTTCACAACGGTCTTTGAATAAAATCCAAATGAGACACACAGCTTCAATTAAACTTTTTGCTGCTCCTTTTTCTTCAACTCACTACACATTACACAGCCAAAGCCAAAGCAAATCAAAATCATGAAGCTACACAAGCAATCAAGCATGACGCAAAGGCGAGACGAAGAAAACCTGTCGGGCCAAAACTCACCGTATTTGTCAAAAACCCCAAAACACCCTCGATCTCTCCCCAGATCCATCAACTACCTCTTCAAGGAACAGCGCCTCTTATTCATCCTCGTCGGAATCCTAATCGGCTCCACATTCTTCATGCTCCAGCCCATCCTCTCTCGCCTGGGCCCACCACAAGAATCCCACTCCTTCCCGGCGCTAACAGCTAGCCACCACCTGCAGTCTTTTCAGCTCCATAGAACTAGTGGTTTTGGCGCCAAAACCGGGAGAGTCCCCGTCGGAATCGGACGGCGGAGATTGCGGATTGTTGTCACCGGTGGGGCCGGGTTCGTTGGCAGCCATTTGGTTGATAAGTTGATTGGTCGAGGCGATGAGGTTATCGTGATTGATAATTTTTTCACGGGGCGGAAAGATAATTTAGTGCATCATTTTAGGAACCCCAGGTTTGAGCTCATTCGACACGACGTTGTTGAGCCGATTTTGTTGGAGGTTGATCAGATCTACCACTTGGCTTGCCCCGCTTCCCCGGTTCATTATAAATATAATCCCGTCAAGACTATTATATCCTTGTTTTTTAAAATTTAAAATGTTTTTATTTTTGAATATTTGTTTGCATATTTGTCAATTGTGATCCTTGACTGTTAAATTTACAAAACAAATGTGATGGGAACGCTTAATATGTTGGGACTTGCGAAGAGAGTTGGTGCTAAGTTCTTGCTTACGAGCACAAGTGAGGTTTATGGGGATCCACTTGAGCATCCGCAGAAGGAGACTTATTGGGGAAATGTGAATCCAATAGGTGAATTTTTAGCTGCCACTGCTGTTATTTTGCTGTTTTGCTTGTTTTCATTTTTTTTTTTTTTTGTTTACCTAGATTTTTGTTTTGGGTATGCGCTTGTAGGTGAGAGGAGTTGCTATGATGAGGGAAAACGTACTGCAGAAACTCTAACTATGGATTATCATAGAGGTGCAGGCGTTGAGGTGATTCCTTCATAGATCTGTTTAGAAATGTTAGTGTTGTGTGATTCAAGATCTCGTTGGTACTCTTGTGTACTAGCTCTAGCTTTACATTTATGTCTTCTAATGTCATGTGATTTGAGTACATAATTAGGCTGATTGAATGAGTTTTATTATCTGTAATGCTATGATCTTTGACTTTGTGAGTATAGACTAAGTAGGTTTCTATATGAGTTACTGAGTTTATGCATATATTTTTAACTTTTGCATCTAAAGTAGTCCATTTACATAGCACAGAATTCAATTTATGCATTGATTTCAGTGACAGAGTTGACTGTTCCAAGAAGATTTCTACTGCAAATGATTGTCTAGAGTGATATATATTGATAAAAACATAGAAAAGCATACCTTATCTAAAATGGTTTGCGTTTGTTTCTCAGTTTGGTTGTTTGAGTGTCAATTTAAAAATTTCTGTGCCAAATACATGAGGGCATATCTGTTTCATCAACCCATATTCGATATTTTTTGCGGTCAAATTAGTGGAGAATACTTCATCATTTACCTAAAACAAAAACTAGAGTACGACGGTGCTACACAATTCCTTTTAAAAACTTTTTAACATTATTTTCGACTAGATATTTTTTTTCCCACTTTTTATGGCTCTTTTACAAGCAAATACATGATTCTGTAATCCATTCTCAAACATTTTTGTCATGTCTGAGTCCGTATTAGAATAACTTTTTCTATTGAATATTGGATAATTCATCTAGCAGCTTTTGCTAGGTTATGTACCTGAATCCACCACATACTTGCTGTTGTTTTTATGCCTAAACCTACACAGTCACGTATGTGAAACAGCATGTTTATGATGTGGGTTTGTCTTCCAGCATTTAGAATAGCACTTAAAAGTGATGTAGGTGTAACCTTATGTGACGAGCAAATCCCTAATCATTTGTGAAGTGCCTATTTAATGCATAAAAAATGATGGAATTTGGTTGGCTCTAGTGGAAGTATCACATCTTACTTAAAACTGAGCTGCATATGCTATTGGTTTCTTAGTTATAGTTGTTTGAGTTCAATATGCAGGTCGAATTGAAATAATAATTTTTTTTTTTTAAAATGGATCTTTATCATGCAATGGCTAGTTGTCTCGCTTGACTATATTTTATTGTTACTATCAACCAATGGAATAATGGTGGATCTTGTTGTTATCAGGTGCGTATTGCTCGCATATTTAATACATATGGGCCTCGCATGTGTCTAGATGATGGACGTGTTGTGAGCAATTTCGTCGCTCAGGTTTAGCTTCCTTCTATTAACTTGTTGGCTTTGAGCTGTAGCAGACTAGTCTAACCAATGTGGACAGAGAAGGTTTTGAACTAGTTTATCTGTGTTAATGCAGGCCATTCGCAGACAGCCAATGACTGTTTATGGTGATGGGAAACAAACACGAAGCTTCCAATATGTGTCTGACTTGGTACATTATATTGTCATCTTATTTAGTTATAATTTTACAACATGTTTTGCTGCGATGTCTTGGTATGACATATCAATACTGCATAATTTGTTGGCATTTCAACCTTTTAGTTTGGAAGGACATAGGAGGGAACCAAGTATAAGGACAAATGGTAGCAATTTATCCTTTAAACCCACAATGGTCAACTCTTCCTAAATGAAATGAAGAGGGATGGAAAGAATAGGACCACTTCGGGAGACAGGATCATTTATTATTTTACCCCTTGTTTTATTTGTGCAGTTTCCACAAGGTAAGTGTATAGTGATCAAATTAACATAGCATGGTTTCTTTTACTTCTCCTTTACCCTTCTCCTTCCTTTTTGCCTTCCCCTTTACCAAACATAAAGTTGTGCTGAAAACATATGGAAGCACCATATCCTGAATGTATGGCCCAAGAGTCTCTTAACACAATCCACTTACAGCCAATGGCATAAAAGTCACTATAAAGCTTTCAGTTAACCAATTAAGGATCCTGAAATAGTTTGTTTGGCCTTAGTTGCCAAGAAGAGAAAATGTAGCTCCATTATTGTTGTCTCTTGTTAGTGGTTAATATGGATGTGGTTAATCTGATTTCATATTGGTGCTGCTATGGTAACCTTCAATTAGAAAGAAGTTTTATTATTATTATTATTGTTTTTGCATGCATCCCAAGAATCGAAAAAGTAGGAAAGGAGAAAAATTCTAATTGTAGGAGCTAAATTGGGAACAGTGCTGGTATATGACTTGCAAGTTTCAATTGAACTGTTGAAATGATGTTATAGAGGATCTTATCATTAACAGGTGGATGGATTGGTGGCATTAATGGAAGGTGAGCATGTGGGGCCTTTCAACCTGGGTAACCCTGGGAATTCACCATGCTAGAGCTTGCTGAGGTTTGTCTTTTCTTGAAGCTGTTTTTTTTTTTTATTTTATTATTGTTGTTTTGTTTTGTTTTGTATATTTTTCTTCCCTTAGTATGCCCAAGATTAGGAATCGCCAACAATGTCATTCCCGTACTTAAAATGCTGAAGTTTAACCATTTATTTCTATTTCATTTAGATTGTCAAAGAAACAATTGATTCGAGTGCAACAATAGAATTCAGACCAAATACAGCTGATGATCCTCATATGAGAAAACCAGATATTACAAAAGCAAAGGAGCTACTGAACTGGGAACCAAAGGTGCCTCTGAGAGAGGGATTACCTCGCATGGTGAGTGATTTCCGGAATCGCATTCTGAATGAAGATGAGGGGAAAGGGAATTAATAAAGACGAAAGGAAAAGAATATTTATAGTTTGAAGAGCGTATCTGTATCTTTTGATTTATTCTTTCATTGTGATACATTAGCTGGAAAATATAGCTGGGTGCAAACTCATTAGGAAGATACATCTATTAATCAGCATTCTATGCTTCATTCGCACGAAATCTCTGTTTTTGTTGAATTTTGACTGCATTCTTTTCACCCTTATTATTCTTGCAGTGTAGTGATGTATTTTTTGTTGATCAAGCCAAATGTTGTACGAAATTGAATTTTGTTGCTATTATGAGAAACAAATTTAAAGTGTACTCCTTGAAGTTGGTCCCGACGCTCCTTTCTTTGGTTGCAATATTTGTTGTCTGGTTGAAATGCCTTTGTGCAGTTCGTAAATTGCTCTCACTTATAAGCCCAACGTTTACTAGTAACGTTTATTATTCGAGCAGTATGGTGATGCATTTTTTGTTGATCAAGCCGAATGTTGTACGGAATTGATTTTTTTGTTATTATGAGAGACAAATTTAAAGTGTACTACTTGAAGTTGGTCCTGACGCTCCTTTCTGTTTGCAATATTTGTTGTTGGCTTGCAATGCCTGTGTGCACTTTGTAAATTGCTCTCACTTATAAGCCCAACGTTTACTAATAAGATGGGGTGACCATTCATTGGGCTTTTGTTTAGTTGGTAGATGTTATCCAAAGTGTTTCATTTCAATTGAACTTCTGCCACCTGGGCCATTGCCTAGTGGAACCTAACCTCTTAACCTTAATTTAGATATTGGGTTTTAGTGCCAAATCTTGATTGGGTTAATCTTCCCAGGTAGATTTCTCCTTTCCCTCGCATGTGAATATTCCCGACTATTAGGGGGTTAGAAATTTGGATTGTGCCATAATAATTAAGGAAGGTGAAATTGAGACAATTTTTACGCCTTTAAAATGAAATAAAAGTCTCCAAATAAAAATTAGACATGATAGAATGATAAAGTAAAAGAAAAGAATTTGCATAAGGAATAAAAAATTCAGGAAATATGGTTTTAGGTTTGGGATGTGAAGCTAATTAAATCAGATTTTAGGGGCTTTTAGGTTTGTGTAAGTTGGAACTCTAGCTGCTTAATGTTACTGAATGGAAAAAAAATTAACAGAAGTAGCTGACTCCTGATTTTTTTTTTTTTTAATTTGCAACCAAATTTACAAGTGATTACAACATTTTCCCATAAAAATCCTCTTGGAGTGGAGTCCCAATCATAATATGTGCTAGAAAAAAAGTTGAACCTTTCAGTGTCTATTTTACTTTTTGATTGGTAACTTCGAAGCAAAACCATGGCCTTAAAATGGGACACTTGGAGGATCAGGGGACCATCAATAAAGAAAAAGTGAAAGTGCCGTGCCCAACATCGTTAGTTCCAGCAACAATTCTGCCCTCAACATCTAATGTTTTGCAAGAAAATTATTGCCCTGTAAGTAATTTTTGTCATTGAAAAGGAATGATAGCCCTACCATGAAACTATAATTGTACCAAAATTGCAATGCCCAAAATAGAGAAAGAGATATTTGTGACTAGTAAGTTTGACCCATAATTTTATTTGGCTTTATAAACATAATAGACATCTACGATCTATAAAAGAAAAGGAAAAAAAATAAAATAAGTACTTTGGGAAATAAGAGAAGAATACCCTTTAATCCTTCACCTACGTGATGCCCCACATCTAGCACAATTAATAAAGATTATAACTTGGGTACAAAACAGCTTGATTGAACAATCTATGATGATTAAAAAGAAAAAAAAGAAAAAAGAAAAATCAATGGATTGTGTGGAGGACTCTGAATCTGAGCTAAGAAAGAAGAGATGAAAGCCAAATGATTAAGCATCTGATTCCATGATTTTTGTGATGGAGAATCTGAGTTGAGAAAAGAAAAAAAGTAGCTTTGTGTTTAATTTATCCACTGGAAAGAAAATGCTTTCTAGGTTTCTTTTATTTTTTATGAACATGGAGAAAGTAAGGAAAATTCCAAATGGTTTACTATCTGGCAGCATATGTTCCATTAGAACATATCCAATATTCCCACTATAATTTTCTCTAGAATACTCTATACATGCACATCCATTTTAATGTTGGCATCAATCAATTAAATGAACTTATGCATACATTTCAGTTTTTTATTTGTTATTTTTATTTTTGATTGCTTCTGTTTGGATTTAATGCAGTACCACATTGAAAGGCAATTGGCTAAGGGACCACGGGACTTGAATCTTCTTGCAACTACATCAACAATGGTGGTTTTAAAGCCAAGTAGCTTAATTTGTTTATATTTACTTTTTGACAGATCATTGATTACTAGAAAACATGAAATCGTGGCTGTAAATTGCAACAAAATTAATCTAAAAACCTTAAATTTATCATAATTAATGTAAAAAAATTAATTTTGTCAATTGCTTTTTTTGGGAATAAACTTAGCTTTTAAATTGAAGTATGACAATGAATAATTTACCGTTGCTCTGTCTCATCTGACCCTTTTGTTCCCGTTCAAAATAAAATTAAATTCATCGAACAACTTCCTGTGCTGTAGGGCACATCCAACAGGCCAACAGATTGAGCACAAATTAATTTACAGTATTGATTTTATTTTTTGTGTATTAAAAAAAATGCCCATTTTGTACATTATACAGCTATCCAATAATTTAATATGACAAATTGATTATTATATTTATCTGCTATCCTCTTGTTGATTCTCATGAGGAGCACGCTTGAAACAGAAAATAAAAATAAAAAATTAGAAATTAATAGATGTTTTTATTGGAATATAAACAATTTAATGTAGCCTTATTTGGGCTAACAAAACCATGGACAAAGTGAAGGATTAGGAATAATAATTAATTGAGATTTTACACAAGTAGGCATACTGTTAACAAAACGAAACGAGTGAAAATAACAATGCACCAAGCTCTGTATTATATAAATCATTTTCATCCATTAATACCATTGACAAATTTGGTTGCATTGAATTAAAGTATCATATTATATGCTGTTTGGTCCTCCATTTTATTTGAATTGAATGTTGTTTCACTGTACATACATTTTTACCCTGACTTTCTTATTTAATTTGTAATTTTATTGATTAATCTAAGTGTATCTTCTGGCAAGTTTATGTAGGCTGTACTGTTTCAAAGGAACTTCATTAATTGATGGCACAAACATAAATTAAATTATATAGATTAATTGACATTGACCAATGCATAACCTTGAGATAATTGGAAGTTTTATATGTTTTGTATTGTTTTCACACACCTGTTTTTATCTGGCATGTAGCATTAGATTTGATCTCATGACATCCCATTTCTTACCGCAACACAAAATATAGTAAAATGGATTAAATCAAGAATAATCTTGTTTAAATTGTGAGATACTATTTTCTTCTTATAATATATATTAACAATGATCATTAAATCACTCGCTATCCATTAAATCACTCTCTATCCGATGAGTATAGAATTCGAATCTCAAATTTCTTGTATCAAAATTTAAGAAAATATATGTTATGTGCAATTAATTAAAAGTGTAATACAATACTCATGCTTGTTGACACCTAAGACTTTCACCGGCACTTTTTTTATAACCATTGGGAGTAGGCGATAGGGTTTAGCTTTCAAATTCTATCCTTAACGGTATATGTATATATGTATATGTATACATACTCCGTCACTTCATATGGTGATATAGTCTTTCATTTTTCTCCTTTTATTTCCTTCTTTTTTATTTTATTATTTAATTTTAATTATTTATTTTTATCTACATTTACAATTATTTATTTTATTCCTTCCTCATACTCTCTAGAATTCAAGCATAAAAACAAAACAACAAACTTTCTTTTAGGAAGTTGCTCTCTACTCTCACTTTCTCTTTCTATCTTTGATGAAGATTCTATAAACCAGACACTAATAAACATGAAAGGCATTGATCACATCTTCTGTGCATCCCAAGCCTCAACGGCCATTTGCTTGAGCATGCAGCAGGACGAAGCTTCTTCCTCCTCCACCATTCATCTAGGCGGTCGAGCCATCGACCGCCACAACCCCATCATCAGAGACGCCAGAAGAATCACCAGAGCCCTACCTTCTGCCCCTTGTTCTTCAGAGCCACTACCTATCAACCCTAAACCGTATCATCAACTCCCAAAACCTAACAATAACAAAAAGAGCTCATCATTCTCCAACAAGAAAAGCTCCAGGGATAAAAAGAAGAAGAGCTCATCCAATTCCAAGCCATTAGCTGAGCAAACTAACAAGATCCCTTCTAGTTCAAATAATGATGTTACTATTTATAAAGATTGTTATACTGCTATGCCGGCAGATATTAAGAAGAAGAGCTGTGCTCAACTGGGTGATTTTATCACTCCTCCTGGATCTTCTAGGTATCTATTGAGTGATGCTGCTTTCTTTGATGGGTTATCGGATTATGACCCCGTTTTAGCTTTGGTTCCCGAGACTGGACCAGAGAAGACATCAGTTCTTATCAATGGAGATGATTCCTCTGTTGCAAAATCACCATCGTCGTCATCCCGCTCAGAGAAGTCTCCTTCCAACCAGGTTCGGTTAAAAGAAGCTTATATTTTTCATTTTCAGAAAGTCTTAATTACTTCCGAGATGCATGCACCTACTTCTGTTAGAATTTTGTCTCACGTAACTTTCAATCAATTATGTATTTACCTTAGAGTAAACGTATACTTGAGTACTTCCTGTGAAACAGTATACAGAGAAAGTACTCGATGCTCTTTTGACCGGTTGATGGTGAATGTGTAACGTGGATAAATTGATTTTCAGGTTGTTGTATTGAGAGTGTCACTGCACTGCAAAGGCTGTGAAGGAAAAGTAAGGAAACATCTATCCAGAATGAAAGGTATGCATTTGACATTAGTCAAGACATCAATTTCAGAAAAAAATAAAAATAAAAAATAAAAAGGGAAAAATCCTATCCGTCTATCTTCTTCTGGGGTCCCTTTATCCCATCCTCTATATCACAACCTACCAATTGTGCTATAAAAGATTAATAGCCATTATGTGAGTCTTTTGTGATTGGGCCCAACTTTACAATTGAAAATTATTAGTTTTATACATTTGCAATATTTTTTGAAAGTAATTTTAATGTCATATAGCAAAATTAAATAAGTGCTAAAAAATAGTGTATGTGTTAAATTTGTATTGTGCAGACGATCTCATTGTGACTTGTTCCAATATATATATATCTGTCGATAAAATCTATATTATTATTGGCTATTATTATAATTTTTTGGCTTAATTTTTTTTCTAATTCTAATGTGAACAGGTGTTTCATCATTCAACATAGATTTTGCAGCGAAGAAGGTGACAGTAGTCGGAGATGTAACGCCCTTAAGTGTTCTAGCAAGCATATCAAAGGTTAAGAATGCACAATTCTGGCCGGTGACCGCACCGGCGACATCTTCAGCATCTACATCAACAGCTTTTCCTAGTAATAATAAGCTAGAGATCAACAAATAAATGAGAGGCTTTAATTTGTAAATGTAAATTATGGACTGTTTAGCTTAATTAATTAATTAGCATGGGTGTAGTTGTAGTCGAATCAGAACCTATTTTTCGTAGAAGAAAGTAATGGAAAAGCATGAGGGGTCATTTGGTAATTTCATTTATGCTCTGAATGAAACCGTTGCTTATTTTTGATAAAGATGGGCATCTTTGAGGGCTCTTTCTTTAATAATCAAATTAAAAAAATCTGCTTACTTAAGTTATGGTCCATTCTCACAGAAAGTTTCCCCATGATTTTGCCACACACTGCCAAGCATTTGTTCTTCCCTAAAGCATAATTTAATCAACTAATTAGTTATTTTATATAATTTTTATCATAATTATTCTCTTTGGGAGATCGTAAAACTGTAATGACTCTCAAGATGATATTAATTCTTGATATTTTACATTGTTCAAAATATGCTGCGACAGGGCATGCAGGTAATATCAATTTTATGTATTTTTTTTGGAAACCTTCATTGGAAAGACATAAAAGGGATCTGATTCTATCAGGTCCGACACTTCCTTTATGCTTCCACGCAAATTGAAAATGTGAGCAACATATATAAATCATTGACTGGAAAATTACAGCATTACCATTACATAATTAATCGATAACCAAAGTGGGATGGAGGGCAAACGCTCAACTCAAATAGTGAGAGCATTGTCTTTTTAAAATTAAAGTCTTGAATTCGAATTTCATATAAGAAAAATGAGATGTAATACAGTGATCATGAATAAAAAATAATTTTATTATTCATTAAAAAAATATGAAAAATAAAACAAACACGAGTTCCAACTTCATTATAAAGAAATGAAATCAAATCCAATGATCTTAAATAAAAAAATAAAATAATTATTCTCTATCTATATAATGTTATGTCCATCAAACAAAAAAGAAAAATAAAATCATAGGCAGTGAATAATGGGAAATTAGGAAAAGGGCATCTGGTTTTTTTTTTTTTTTTTTTTCTATGGGTGGTAGCGATTGGTACCGCAAGTCTTTCTGATCTTCTTTTACATTTCGGCCATCTTTTGCTTTATGACGAGATGATGATTGATGTCTGGTGATACCTTTTTCTCGACTTCCAGAAAATGTAAAAACAAAGGTTATGAGGTTGTGACAGTAAATAAAAACGCAAAGGCCAACATCAACATCGATCAAAATTTCTATTTGATTTTGTATGTGGCAATTGCTAATTTACTTATTCTCTTATAAAATAGTATGAAAATTAATAACAAAATAATGGAATCTATTACTTTTAGTAAGAGATGTAAATTATTTTAAAAATAACTAAAAAGTTTAAGTAAGTATATTTTATCAATAAAATTTTAAAATAGGTATATAATTCAAATATTTAGATTTAGTATTGAATTGATTTTTTTTTATTAATCTTTTGAAATATATAATTTATAGTTATTAAATAAAAATTATGAAGAGTTAAGAATAAATTAATTCAACGTTGGATCCACATTCATAATCATATTGGAGTTCGAGAAGCAAAGGAATAAATCAACTAATTTGGAGTGAATAAGTGGGCTTAGTGTCACGAGATGAGAGTTTTGCACAGCAAACCCGTGCGGCACTTAAACAACCTTAGTCGAGATGTTGCTAAGTAAGTCTTTACGCTTCTCAATAGCTAAGCCAAGAGGTTCCCGAAATGCTAAAGAGAAGGAAGAGCTAGCAAGTAATGTAGCCAAATGCGGAGACTGTATTAATCGAAAGAAAGCTTACAAGAGAGCTTACAAGAGTGCTTGATGCTTTGCTTGATGCTTGACTAGCTCTAAAGAATTCTAAGACCTAGAGAATTCTATATACATGTGCCAAAATCTAGAGAATTCTAGTGTTATGTACAAAAGTGTGCTAGTTGCTGGAATTTTGCGGAAGTTTCCGGAATCGGGCCAAGCTAGCACATCTTGGCTTATTCCTTGGGCCACTTTTTGGGCTGGAATCATGTGGCCCGTAACATCCTCCCCCACCTATGCTCGCGGCGTCCTCGTCGCACTCTCGTGCTTGAACCTTTGGACATGGTCCGCGAACTGCCACAATTCATCTTCGCGTTCCCAAGTGGCTTCGCTCTCGGGGAGGTTCTTCCACTTCACCAAGTACTCGTAGTATGCTGGCATGCCCCTCATTCGAATGATGCGATCAGCAAGGATGTACTCCACATCTTTGTCGAACGCGGTAACAACGGCTGTTGGGGCTCGCCTAGATTCTCCGCGTGTTGGTTCTTCCACGTCTTCGTGGTATGGGTTGAGAAGACTTACGTGAAAGACCGGGTGAATCTTGAGCCTTGGAGGAAGCTCTAATTGATACGAGACGTTGCCTACACGTCGAACAATGCGGAAGGGTCCCTCGTAGCGTCTCACTAACCCCTTGTGGACTTTTCGCAATGTCTTAAACTGTTGGGGCAGGAGCTTGATCATAACTCAATCTCCTTCCTTGTATTCCACGTGCCGTCTTCGTGTATCACCCCACTTTTTCATCTTCCTCGCGGCCTTGTCGAGGTAAGCTCGCGTGATATCCGCTTCTTCATGCCATTCGCGAGCAAGCTTATGTGCCGCGGGGCTTTTTCCTCCGTATGTTGAGGCTATGGCATTGGGGGTCATGGGCTGGAATCCCATGATGATCTCAAAGGGACTCTTGCCGGTAGCCTCACTCCTTTGGAGATTATAAGAAAATTGGGCGACATCAAGCAACTTCGCCCAATCCCGCTGATGAGCGCTCACGTAGTGCCTCAAATACATCTCGAGAAGGCCGTTGATGCGCTCGGTCTGTCCGTTCGTTTGGGGATGAAAGCTTGTTGAGAACTTAAGATCAGTCCCCAACATCTTGAAGAGCTCCGTCCAAAACTTTCCAGTGAAGAGCGAGTCTCGGTCATTCACGATGCTTCTTGGAACACCCCAAAGCTTTACGATGTGTTTGATGAAGAGACGGGCTGCTTCATCCACTTTGCAATCAGCAGGTGCAGCAATGAACGTTGCATACTTGCTGTAACGGTCTACCATGACCATGATGCTGTCGCAACCTTCGGATTTTGGAAAGGCCGTAATGAAATCCATGGAGACGCTCTCCCACGGACTTGATGCTAAGGGTAGGGGCTTTAACAATCCTGCCGGCAATTAGTGATCAATCTTGTCTTGTTGGCACATAAGACAAGTCCGCATATAGGCCTCGATGTTGTCCCGCATGTTTAGCCAAAAATACGAGGCTTAGATTAGTGCGGTGATGCGCTCTATTCCGGGGTGACCAACCCACTTGGAGTCGTGGAACTCCTTGATGACTTCCTTGCGTAAGTTTCCCCACCTTGGCACGAACAGCCGATCTCCCTTAGTAAGAAGGATGCCTTTTTCTTGCCAAAATCTCCTTGTCTTCCTTTCGAGGACCTTTTCCAGCAAGTCCTTTGCTAATGGGTCTTGTTGGAGGCCTTCCTTGATGCGTGAGACAAGATCTGATTTCGGTTGGCTCGTGCTAAGTGTGGCCAATTCTACCTTGCGGCTTACTGCGTCCGCAACGATGTTGGCTTTGCCTGGCTTGTACTCGAGCCTATAATCGAATTCTGCAAGAAAATCTTGCCACCTTGCTTGCTTGGGGCTCAACTTCTTTTGTGTTTGGAAGTAGCTCGTGGCTACGTTGTCCGTCATGATCATGAAGTGTAAGCCAAGCAAGTAATTTCGCCACACTCTTAGGCAATGTATGATGGCTGTCATTTCTTTTTCTTGCACCGTGTAGTGGCGTTCTGTGTCATTAAGCTTTCGGCTCTCAAACGCTATTGGGTGGCCTTCTTGCATAAGGACTCCGCCAATGGCGAAGTCGGAGGCATCTATTTACACTTCGAAGGGCTTTGTGTGGTCTGGAAGAACTAAGACGGGTTCCTCCGAAATTGCTTGCTTCAGGCCTTCGAATGCTTGCTGGCAATCCTCGGACCAATGCCATGTCCGATTCTTCTTGAGCAAATCCATCAAGGGTGCCGCCATGGCTGAGTAGTCTTGAATAAATTGGCGGTAGTAATTCACTAAGCCAAGGAATGATCGAAGCTCGGGTACCTTTCTAGGAGGCTCCCAATAGATGATGGCTTTTACTTTCGAGTTCTCCATCATTAGCTTCCCGACCGATATCTTGTGCCCAAAGAACTCTACCTCTTTTTGAGCAAACGAACATTTCTCCATCTTGAGGCAGAGCTCATTCTCCCGAAGTACTTGGAACACTTGCCGCAAATTTTTAGCATGCTCCTCGAGTGTGGTATTGTACACCACTATGTCGTCCAAGTACACGACCACGAAGCGGTCGAGGAACGGTTGCAGCACTTTGTTCATGAGTGTGCAGAATGTAGCTGGTGCATTGGTTAGTCCAAAAGGCATAACTAAGAACTTGAAAGATCCGTACCTTGTGACACATGCTGTCTTAGGTTCATCTCCTTCGGCGATGAGCGCTTGGTAGTACCCGGAGCGAAAGTCGAGTTTGGTGAAATACCTTACGTTGCCAAGCTGGTCGAATAGATCCGCTATCAAGGGTATTGGGTACTTGTTCTTGATAGTGATCTTGTTGAGCGCTCTATAATCGATGCACATTCGTAGCGATCCATCCTTTTTCTTTTGGAAAAGGACCGGTGCACCGAATGGGGCTTTGGAGTGGCGTACATAGCCTGCGTCCAGCAAATCCGCGAGCTGTCTTGGCAACTCTTCGAGCTCGGGTGGTGCCATTCGGTAGGGCGCTAAGGCTGGAGGCTTTGAACCTTGCTCCAACTCGATTTGGTGATCCACCTCTCGTCTAGGTGGTAGCTTCTTCGGAAGCTTGGGAGGCATCACGTCCTCGACCTCCTCGAGGACGGATTGTATCGTAAGAGGGACTTGGCTTGGAGCACTTGCGGAGTTCTCTCCCTCATTGAGCTCCCGAATGGAGACCAAGAAGCTTGGGTCCTTCTTGAATCCCTTCTTAAATTGCATGGCGGAGAGGGTTTTTTCCTCGGACTTGCCCCGCTCCGTAGGAACCATGCATGCCTTACTCCCGTCGATGATGCTTAGGGAGTTCGTGGCTGGAAGTGGGAAGGCATGGACTTGGTCGAAGAATTCCATGCCAAGGACTATCTTGAAGTCGTCCATGGGCACGATTGAGAAATTGAGCTTTCCGCTCTATACGCCAAGTGCAATATTAACACCTTGTACGGTGCCTGCAATGGGCTTGGCGGGTGAGTTTACCGCCTTCTCGAGTAGTCTTGAGGCCTAGGCGCTTGGCCTCATCCTCGGATACGAAATTATGTGTGGCTCCCGTATCCAATAATGCGCGAACGATGTGTTCGTTTATCTTTGCGCTAACATACATCAGCCCTTTCTTGAGTACCGTTTGTGGGCTGTCGAGTGCGCCAAGTATTTGGATAGAGCCCATGCTGGGTCAGGGTTCTTCCGGTGTTGGTGTGGAGTTGCCCTTGAGCTGGGCAGCGAGGGCATTCAACGACTTCTTCTCCGGACAGTCGCGTACCCAATAAGGGCCGTTGCATATGAAGCATGGGTTGCATGGCTTCGGTGGCTCCTTCTTGCATTCCGATTTTGTTTGCCCGTTCTTGCCGCTTGGAGGCTTTTTCTGCTCCCAATCCTTGCGATTGTGGCCTTTGTTCTTGCGACTCTCTCCCCCACCTTTGCCTTGGCTAGGCCTTTTCTCCTTGGATTGGGTGGAGTACTCGTGCAGCGACTCCGCGATGGCAATGGCGTCGTCAAGTGTTTGGACGCTCCGCCTGTCGAGCTCCATTTTGGCCCAATCCTTGAGGCCATTTTGAAAGTAGAAGAGGGAGTCCTTGTCAGACGTAGGACTCTACCCGTTTACTTGAGGCGACGTAGGCGTGCTCTCGCCTTTTTTTCAGCATTGCTTGGGGTAAATTGCTTTCGGAGTTCTTGCTTAAAATCTGCCCACGTGTGGATGGCGCAGATGCCTTTGCCCATTTCACCATGCTTGCGACGCCACCATAGTTGTGCAGCGCCTCTTAGGAATATGGGTGCAGTGCCCACTTTCGATGCCTCGTCTCGAACACCCATGGCATCGAAGTATTGATCTAGCCCAAAGAGAAAGTTATCCACGATGGTGGCATTCCGTGTGCCATCGTAGGTATCGAGCTTCGGCACATCAATGCGTCGCGCATCACTCGTGCTTGTTGAGGCTGGGCTAGAGGAAAGTGTGCCCTTGTTCCATGTCCAGTCCGAGCGTACTTCCTCCACTTCCGGCGGATAGCGCGCAGCTCGTCTTGCACGAAGCTGCGGAGTTTCATCAACTCCTCATGAAATGCTTGAAATTCCCCTCGAAGGGTGTTGGCTTGCTCTTGAATGAGGGCTTTGGTTGCCATGGTGAAGTCGACATATTCGCCCTCGAGGCCGTCAACCCTTTCCTCCAATGTTTCGAGGGAGTCCTGAGCGGCGGACATAGATGTTTCAAGTGTAGCCATACGAGGCTCCAAAGCATCTATCGAAGCGACCTTAGACTTGCCACGAGTCTTGGCCTGCCCGCGAGTCTTATTGCGGCCCCGGCTTGGTTCCGGGATTGTCTCCACACCAATTGCACCCTCTTGTGTCACGCTTGAGGTTGGGAGGTTGGCCATTGCTGTTGGAATGCGTGTGTGCAAACCTTAGCTCTGATACCACTTGTCACGGGATGGGAGTTTTGCGTAGCAAACCCGTGCGGCACTTAGACAACCTTAGTCGGGATGTTGCTAAGTAAGCCTTTACGCTTCTTAATAGCTAAGCCAAGAGGTTCCCGAAATGCTAAAGAGAAGGAAGAGCTAGCAAGCAATGTAGCCAAATGCAGAGATTGTATTAATCGAAAGAAAGCTTACAAGAGTGCTTGATGCTTGTGGATGTGGATGATACAAATGCCTAGAGCTCACCCATATTTATAGGGAAGCTTGGCTAGCTCTAGAGAATTCTAAGGCCTAAAGAATTCTATATACATGTGCCAAAATCTAGAAAATTCTAGTGTTATGTACAAGAGTGTGCTAGTTGCTGGAATTTTGTGAAGTTTTCGGAATCGGACCAAGATAGCACATCTTGGCTCATTCCCTAGGCCACTTTTTGGGCTGGAATTATGCGGCCCGTAACATTAACCTAAGATAAAGTCAATTACAAATTTAGCCTACTTAAATCTTTGTTACTTCCATAGCAAAAAATATGCATATTAGACTTAAATGCCTTCTCTAAATAAAAATGGGCCCATGAGTCTTAAAAGAAACAACACTTTCCTGCTCAATTTAAAATTAGTAGAATAAGTATCTCTCATAATTATAACCATATGCGTTTTCTTTTGATTAGGTAGCTGTATAATGATGTAATTTTTGTGACTATCTTTGATAATTAATCTTGTAATCAAATATTTGCAGCACAAGTGTGGCCAGTCAAGAGTGGGAGAACATAGCCATCGAATCTGATTGAGTCTTTTTTATCAAAGGGGCTCCGTAAAACGAAAAAAAAAATAATAATAACAACCTTGTCATGGGAGTATTTACTTGGGAACGCTATAAATATCTTGATCAAGTTAGACACCCGGCGAAAAGCTTTGTGAGAAGGCAAATATAAGCAACCTGATCTAGCTTTGACGATAATAAACATAAAATTCCAGGTGTACAAACCAAATTAAAAGATTCTTTAATAACAGGCTTCATCGATCAACAAATTCCCAATGCATCTGCTACAGTTTTATTTGTACCAAAGTTAAAAAAATTTCTACGTACTTAGCTTTATAGCTTTGCGCATGTTTTACAACATTTACCATTGCTATTGAAATGATCCATCTGTTATCTTCTTCAATTCGAAGCCTAACAATCAAATTCTCAACACTCATTTTGGATAGCTTGTTTTCAAGTTAATTCTTGAAATCTTTCATCTTAATGATAGCTTCTCATTATTAGCAGCCATCAGGAAAATTTCACTCAAATTCATACTTTGGCGTGAATGTCTGAAAAGATTATTTGTAACTCGTGAAGTTGACTTTTCATAATTTTAGAGTTCATTTTCTACATACTTATGGTCAGTCAAGCTAAAATTTTCTGCACATTTATGGTATAAGCTTTATTAATACCATTCACCTAAGAAGGTGAAAATAGAACTAAATTCTATTAATTGCATTTATGCTAATGGAAGGGCATAGAACAACAAGTATAAATAGAATTTAGTTCTAATTTAGACAATTATTCTCTACTACATGCTTGGATAATTTATGTAGACATAAAAAAAATAGTACTAATTTAGACAATTATTCTCTACTACAATTATTTTTGTTGAAAAGTGAAGTTAAGGAATAACATTGTGGATCCCCTAGCCAAAGGGTTATATAGGGTGTTAATAGAAGATTAATTGAATGAGATTAAAAGCCTATATAAAATGAAAGTTTTTATAAAAGAAAACACAACCTAGCTGATTGAAAATCCTAAGAACTGTTGGAGAATTTGAATGATAAAACAAAAATTTTTATTAAAGAAAGCTTAAGAACATTATAATAACAATTCACACACTCTCATAAATCACTTTTGAAAGCTTTGTTGTGCTTCTTATGCTTTCTTCTTCTTAGATTTGATACATACAACACAAATGGCATAGGCTTTTATAGTGAATGAAACACAAACATAATCATAACAATACACATCACCTAGTATATTATACCAAGCTTTCATCATGGCACCAAATATATTCCACTCACCTAACATACTCTAAAGGAATCCTTTAATGTCATCCAAAGTGTAAAGCTAATCTCTATTCAATTAATGCTTCATGGACATTACATTGTAGGAGCATGATGATGGAGCATAATGATGAAGGGCCATGTACAACTGAACACCTCACCCACTTAAATGATTTTTTTTTTTAAAACAAGTTTATTGTTTTCCACACTCCTCCTTAGACTTATTGTACAACACCAAATATATTTCTGAATTTGATAAAATCTTCTAGCTTGAGTGGTTTGGTGAAGATATCAGTTGCTTGGCCTTTTGACATCATATAGTTAACTTATACATTCTTGTGATGCACTCTCTTATATAATGATAGTGAGTGTCGATATGTTTGCTTTTATCATGAAAGATTAAATTCTTGGATAATGCAATTGTTAACTTATTATTGACAAAAATCATGGTTGGCTCTAGTTATAGAAAACCCAACCCCTTCAACAAATTCCTTAGCCAAATTGCATGGCAAACGCATGATGTGGCAGCTACATACTCAGCTTCACAAGTGGAAAGTGTGACAATTGATTGTTTATTTGACATCCATGTAAAAACTTTGTCTCCCATAAAGAACAAAAATCTTTTGGTGCTCTTTTGAATATCTCCATCTTTGACTTTGACATATAAAGCATGCTCATAAGGAAATTTGGTTAAATTCTATTGTTCCATGCTCTTAGAGCTTACTTTAACCCAGAAGTGCCTTCTTCAGTTTCAGAACTTTGCCTTTATGCCCTTTTACTTCATAGCCCAATAGTTGTTCAATGTATACTTTATCTTCAAGAACTCTATTTAGAAAGCAGACTTTACATCCAATTGATGAATCTTCCATTTCTTCTTAGTAGCCAAAGAAATAATAAGTATGATAGTTTCAAGTCAGGCTACTGGAGAAAATACTTCATCGTAGTTTATTTTATCCTTTTAGCTATAGCCTTCGTTATTAGCCTCGCCTTGTGCCTTTAGATTTCTTCCTTTGCATTTCTCTTTGTTTTGTACACCCATTTGACACCGACTGCCCTGTAACCTTTGAGAAGATTAGCAAGTTTCCAAGTATTATTCTTCATGATAACTTTGATTTCTTTATCCATTGTTTTCTTAATTTTTCATCTTGCAAAGCTTCTTCAAAGTAAAATGGTTTACAATCAGTAAAGTGGCAAAAGAAAGTGAGATTATCAAGTTTCTTAATTGGCTCATAGAGATCTTGAAGACTTCTTGTGCGTTCTTCAGTTCTTTCGTTTAAGAAAAATAGTGGTGAATCTCCAGGTGTGATTGATACTGATGAGATATGTAGAGTCGTTGACTCTTGTTATTCTTCTACTTGTTTTATTTGTGCATGATCATCTTCTTCAATATATAAGAAGTTGAAGTCAATCACACTGCAGCTAAAATCTCATTTTCATTCTTCATTAAAAATTATATCTCAACTAATCATAATCTTCCTACTACTTCGATTGTAGAGTTTGTATCATTTGGAATTATTGTCATAGTCGATAAAGATAAACTTCTCACTTTTGTAATCAAGCACAGCTTTTTTCTTGTTTAGTACATGCATGTAGGCAATACTTTCAAAAATTCTCAGACGGGTGATGCCAGGCTTTCTTTTGCTCTATCTTTTTGTAGTGCCATGCCCCATACACCTCTTGTTGGTGATTTGTTGGAGAAGTAGACTGCATATGCAATAATTTTAGCCCAAAATCCTTTAGGTAATCTCTTACTCTTGAGCATGCTTCTTGTTTTGTTGATGACAGTTCTATTCTTTCTTTATATAGAAAACAGAAAATGGGTCACTTTACGCCTGCGAATTCCCAAGAAAAATAATAATTTATTATTATATGGTATATGATATGAGACCAAAAACAAGAAAAGACAAGATCCATTTTGCATATCACTAGAGGGAATAAAAAAATACGGATGTGGAAAAAAAGCGATTCACCGAGCACAAGGAGAGAGAGGGATTCGAACCCTCGATAGTTCTTTGTTTCGAACTATACCAGTTTCCAAGACTGGAGCTATCAACCACTCGGCCACCTCTCCGAAAGACAATTTTTTGGGGAGATCTTGGAACTGTCAAAGGACGCTGAATTTTCTTTGCATCATAAAAATCTATGAATTCTTTGGAAGTGAATTCTCACTTCGATTAGATCTCATGGCTTTAATATAATATCTACTTTCTTTTTCCATTATAGCTTTGAACTTCTTAAAGTTTTCAAACACTTCATATTTCTACTTAAAAAAATACAACCATATTTTTATGAATAAATTATCAATGAGCAAAAGAAAATAGTTTCTTTTACCAATGGAGCTTGACCTGATTGTGTGTGTGTATATATATACATATATATTCGCCCACATCTGTATGAATGAGCTCGATTGGCTTTCGAGCTATTGAATTTAACTAATTTGGAAAGCTCTTTCTAAACTGTTTCTCAACTAGACACTTTTCACAAACTTGATTAGGATGATTGATTAAAGGTAGGTCTTTTATCATGTTCTTCTTTGATAGTAACTTAAGTCCACCAAAGTTGAGATGTCCATATCCAAGATGACGAATCTATGTTAGATATATGTGATAAGACTTGAGACATTTTACAACATCATTTTGAATATTTAAAGGAAACATTTTATTTATTAACATTTTCAATTTTGTAATTAAGTTTGTTTTTGTCATCTCTTAGAAAAAAACTATAATATTTTAGATGAATATTATAGCCATTTTTTACGAGTTGACCAAAACTGAAGATGTTGCTTTTTATATTAAGCTCACAATAAACATTTGAACTTAATTGATGACTACCATATTTTGCACAAAAAAGAATGTTACCATTTCATTTCACATGTACTTTTGAATAATCTCCAAAAGCGATATTACTATTCATAAATTCATTAAGCTCAATGAACATGGATTTGTTTTTGCTTATGTGATTGCTAGCACCTGTGTCAAGATATCATGTATTTTCTTGGCCTCCTTTAGTGTTATTTCGGGCTACTAAAAGTGTACAACTTTCATTATTTTTCTTTTCAACACAATTCACTTTCTCATCAACTCTAGTATGTGGAGCTTTACATTCTGAAGCATAATGTCCAACCTTGTGATAATTGTAACATTGAACTTGAGATTTTCCATACCTTGAGTTTGAGTGGGCTCTTCCATGTCTTCTACTTGAGCTTTCTCTTCTTTTATAATTTGATTTTTTGTCATTGAAATTATAACCTCGTTCGTGACCATGACCTCTACCTTATCCTCGGCCTTTACTTTGGACATATTGTATTTTCTCATTATTTGAGTTTTCTTCTTTTTTTGGATAGATTTCCATCTTGAGGAGTTATTATTCAATCCATTGCTTCTTCTTTAGTTTTTCTTTGTAAGCTTGCAACCTGTTTTGAATGCTTGATCGTTAGAGTCTCTAAATCTTTAGTCTCCTATATTGTCAAAACAATTTGGTCAAACTTTGAGTTTATCGATCGAAGTATATTTTCAATGATCTTTACCTCTTTTAACTCCTCACTATTTCTTTTGAATTCATTAAAAATGATCACAACCCGAGTTAAATAATCAGAAATTGACTTAGATGCCTTTATGTGTAAAGACTCAAATTCTCCTCTTAATGTTTGAAGATGAACCTTTTTAACTTATTCTAGTCTTTTATAAGAGGTCTGTAGCTTCTCCCATACTTCATTTGAGGAAGTTAAACTAGCGATCTTTTCAAAAACATGTTCATCTAATGATAAAAAATGAGATACTTTGTTTTGTTCTCTTTTGTCTTCAAGTTTTCAAATTCTCTTTTGCACCGCAGTTAAAGTAGCTTCATTTTCTGGTACTGCAAAGCCTTTTTTCACAACTTCCCACACATCGTGTGCATATAATAGAGCCTTCATTTTGATACTCCAGTTATCAAACTTGCTTATCTCCAGAGGTTGAATTTAGAATGTATTCATGCTACCATTTGCCATAACTCACAAATTGATTGAGAATTTAGATATTCTAAGTGTATAAATGAATTTGGAACATTGAAAGACCTTGGGAGGGGCTTGGGACAAAATTCAGTCAAGGGTAAACTTTTGGTCAACGGTCAACGAATTGGTTCAATTTGGCTCACTTGGCTCATACTCTGTGTTATGGAAATTTTATTAAACTCGTAACGCACGAATCTATTGAAGTATAGATTAATGGTGACGAGTGTCGATCCCACGGGAAGGTGGATTTTCAATTATATAAAGTTATTATTATTCTTAATTTTTTAATATGCTTGTTGTAAAATTTCCTAATTTATTTGATCCTAAGATTGAAATTAAAATGTTGGGAATAAATTAGGACTTGATCAATGGAATAAAGTGCTTCGGTCTTAGGATTCACACTCAACGTTTCACCATGGCTTAATATTCCTTTTTTAAGTCCAATTAATTTATGAGGGGAGTATTTCCACTCTTCATTAACCTAACTCTAATAAATAAGACATCAAGCGCTCATGGTTTCAGGAATAATAATCTTATGTTAAATGCGGTGTCAAGAACACGTTGTGCCAAGTAATAATAATGTAACTGTCGACAAGGTGGCAAGAATTTCCACTAATTAACCTAGATAATTTTTATATCAACAATGAGTCATGACCTACCACATAAATTAGAGGGAGATTTTTCTCTAATAAATCTAGTGTAAAGTGCTCACCGTGCCAAATAGTAATAATCTTGCACTAGGGAGTCGGTATACCAGTGCAATATCTAGACAAAATTATTACTATTTATCTACGATAAGTCAAAATAATTTAAATAAATTAGAGAAAGTAAAAATAAGCCCATAGATTATGTTGAGGCTTCACTTTTAACCCAAGCTTGAAAATAAATTAGCTACTCATTTTATAACTAGGGTATGTCAGCAGTTAACGTTATGTTAGTAGGGCCTCCCAAAATCTTAAAATTATGATTTTGCCCTTTATGTCTTTCCTAAGATTTTTAGATGTTTTGAGTTCAAAAATACTTTCTGTTTTGCTGTCCGACTTCTCGTTTATTGTGAAATGACTAAAATAGCCCTAAAATACATAAAGTATTAAAAATACACATAAACATAGACAAAGGAACTTAAAACACATAAAGGTGGAGATGTTAGTGAGACTTTGGAGTGTAAAATGATGATTTTACCCTTTATAAATATACACTTTCTAGGACTCAACACACCCCTCAACCAGCTTATTGCTAGTCCCTAGCAAATTAAGCGATAACAAAATTTAACCAATTTTTTTTTAAAGGCAATTATGCTTACTTCTTCAATTAGATTAATGACAATAATCAAATAAAAGTATTAGCATTATCTCCAGCCTAAAGAGATATCACTCCCACATCAATCATCCATATGAGTCAGTCAAGCAAACACATGCAAACTGATCGATTATCAGAGCTACATTAATTAAGCTACTTTCAAGTGTAACATGTCAACCGCAAAATCTCATAGGTTAGAGTGACACTCTCAGAAGAAAATAAATCTAAGAAAAATAGTCTCACCAAGAAGTTAATGAATGGAAATATCACACACTTTCACCAAGATAATACCTACAGCTTAGCATATAGTATGACACTAAATGAAATGATAGTCAAACTGACTTTATATATATATGTGTGTGTGTGTGTGTGTGTGTGTGTGTGTGTGTGTCACTACATCATTTTAGTCCATATTACTAGCTTCTATTTCAGATTATAGGTCCCTAAAATCAAGGACTTTTATTATGATGTAATGCAGGTTAAGGATATGGTTAACAAAGAAGTGACAATAGGAAAAACAAAGTTTTGTTTGAGAAAAAATAGAGATCTTTAATAATTATAAGGTGCAATTCATTTATTATTATTACTATTATTATTACATATATTGCACCAATTTTTTTTAATAATCGTCTAAATTTTCTCAAACATGAGTAGGTGATGGAACACATAAAACGTAGGGTATTACTCTAAATTGGAGTAAATAGGATGATGAATTAACAAATAAAACACAATTTATTTATTAGACTCAAAAGGACTAACTATGGATATTTTACAAAAAGGATGGCTGAATAAAAAAAACACAAACGGATCAAAGATGGCCTTTCCCTCATCTTTTAAGGCTCTAAATAGTCTTTCATTTTTACTAGCTCAATAGACTTTTAGATGTAGCAACGCAAATATTTTTTTTTTAAATGTTTGACTCAAAGGAAAATATAGAGATCATGTATAGTAAATTGCTAAGCTGTTTGAAAAATGGGCGAAAAGGGTTACTCTCCAAGAAAAATGATAGGCTCAAAAACTCACTTAGAATTTATTAGGACATGTGTATTCCTTCAAGTAACTTAACCAATTTTACTCGTCAGTTCGTTCAATTCACATTTGTCACTAACATTAGCATGCAAAGCAGCAAATATGATGTAACATAACTCAAGGCCAAAAGTAATACAAATATAAGAATCTGAATGTCATCATGTCATCCAATGTCAAAAGATAACATAAAATGCTGAATTTTTTTAATTATATATATATTTTTGTTTTTTTTTATTTTAACTCCAAGACTAAGAAAATGTGTTTTTAGAGTCACTACACTCCATATTCAGCTATCTTCGACTAAAAAATTAAGTCAAATTTAGTTCTTACAACAAAAATTAGTGAAAACTTCTCCAAGATTAAAACATTCCACAATCATCAACTATTCCCTCCCCCCAACCAGAATGAAAGTCCTTAATGTTTTAAAGGAAATAAGTAAGGTTTAGAAGACATCACCTGAGTACTGCAACACAAAATGAAAAAAATATTTATAGATGGAGAGTTAAATCTAATTTATGCTTCTTATTGCTGCTGCTACCATCATCAGTCGACCAATTCAGTGAAGAGGTCCTAGGATCTAGCTCTGGTCTACAAGCTTGTAAAAGATCAAGTAACTTGTTACCAATAAGGGCACAAATAAAAATTTTTTTATTGTGAAAGGAATGAAATGATTTTTTATTGCATGGTTAATAAATGCAAGTAAGCCATCAAAAAAGTTATTAACATTTAGAAAACCGATGGGTTTTTTATGAATGTTCAGATTGGCCCAAGATGCAAATATAAATAATGCCTCTAAAGTTGTAAGATCTCTTCGCTAGAAAATGAAAGCTTCAGCATGTTGTAGTATTTCAGATAGTATTTCTTGCATGGTAGGGACAACTAAATTTTTCTCCAATTGGTGGGCCGGGCATGCTTACAAGAGGTCTTAAAGCTTTCGGAATGATGCTTAGTACATGGCTTCCTCTATTGTAGGCAGCTTCTACAATAAACTTTGATAACCCTAGATAAACTCCTCCATAAACTAAGTGTATTTTTCTCTCTGCTAGGACTCGACCAAGATCTATGGCTGCCTCAACAAACTCTTTATAATTTCTATAGTGAAACCTAAAAACCACACAAATGTTCTTAAATTGTCTACTTGAAGGTACTGCCATTGAGACAATCATAAAAAAAAAATAAATTGTGAATGTTTAACAAAATAAACTCATATTTAAAGATCTTGACAACAATCATAATGACACACAGCTGTAAAGAAGTGGTACATTTTTCAAATGACACGTGAAGTTTATAGCTTTAAAGTCAAAAGTAAAAAGTGAACAACAGGAAAAGATAAAACAATAATGCAAATGATAAAAGAACAATAAATAAAAAGGATATGTACCGGTAGTTGTGATTGTAGCTCACATCTTCTTTTGGTTTTACGTCCAAAAACGACTTGAGTGCCTTCTATAGGTCGAGGATAGGCTTCCTATCTAATTTTCTTATAAACTAGCAAACATGGTCGTTTATAGTAGATTCCGGAGACTATATCTTGCATGTTCTTTATTGAATAATGGCAATAACTAGAGAATTGCTCTCTGTACGTATCTGCAAGGATGCGTTCCAAGAGACAAAAGGATATTATCTAAGGACTCTTTATTCAAGCCATCTCTAATGAATTAAATCTTGTCTTCCCTGTTATCAGACACCATTCCTAAAATACACTTCTCTTTATTGCATTCTATTTTGGCACACTTATGACAAGCAATTAGAAGCTGTCAAGCTCTTCGTTTTCTTGAGTAGTCTCCTTTACCACAACCAAGCATATATACAATAAATTTAAGGGGTAACTCATTTGCCAATCGTACTTTGGCTGCAATTAACCATTGGATGTTAGAAGGGATGTTATTTTTCATAAGTAATCGCATGGGTTCGGACCGAGCTTTATAGATTGTAAGGAGAGCATTCTGAGGAAGTGAAGGAAATCGTTTGTGAAGCTTTTCCAAAATTGTGTTTTACCGTTTTGTCTCCTCAGAATATCAATTATTATGGGAAACTGAAGTAATTGACTTTGATTGTCATGGAGTACCATTATCCGCCACTTAACTAAGATAAGAAATTAAAACACAATTAAATAAAATAAAGCCTGTAAAATCAAGTAACACGTGAAAGTAAACAAAATAAAAACACACAACGGAAAGAAAAAAATGTGTATAAGCAAACAACTACTTACAAACATTCTCTTATTGAATTTATCTCAAGTTCTAATTGGATTTCATAGATACCACTTTCGATTTCCTAGAGTTGTCTTTCTAAGTCTTCAAAGTGGGATACTAATGATGGTGGTCGAAGGTCCCAAACAGGATGTGATTGACAAACTTGGAGCAAGCCATTTAGATGATGCTTCACACGTAGAACCCGCTTAAGTTGAACGAAGAGGATTTGTCTGATTGAGGTTTTCATGCTAAGTAATGAAAGAAAATATGACTGGTAATCAAACATACTTTTAAAAAAACAAATAACTTTGAACAAAAAAATAGTAAAATAAAACGATAAAAAGAAATTAAATCACCGAAATGAAATGGAATGGTCCATGGGGAAAAACAGTATGAACAATAAAGGGGCTAGACCATCGACTATGCATGCAAAGAACATGTACAAAAGCAAAATGGAAAATAAAGAGAAGATAAATTATGGTACTAACCTTATCACGCTTGTTACAACTTTGTTATAAAAATACACTCAAGTGCTATGAATGTGCAATAAGAAAAAAATGAAATAAAATAAATTAACTAAAATTGAATTAAACTCAAATTAAAATAAATTACTAGGAGGTTAAACCGGCCATATAGATTAACAAAATCAATGTAAAGTTACAAAGAAAAATAAAATGAAAATTAAATTACAAAAATTAAAATAAAATAAATTAACTTAAAATAAATAAACTAAAATTAAGATAACTTATAGGCGGTTAAACCAGCCATATAAAAAGAAAATTAAAAAGAAATAAAAATACAAAAAGATATTTACACAAGAAAATTAATTCTACAAATTGAAATGACTTACCTCCCTGGTAACGACGAACTTGTGCAAATTTTATTGAACTCGCAAGTGCACGAATCTATTGAAGTACAGATTAATGGTGATGAGTGTCGATCCCACGGGGAAGTGGATTTTCAATTATATAGAGTTATTATTATTCTTTATTATTTAATGTGCTTGTTGTAAAATTTCCTAATTTATTTTATTCTAAGATTGAAATTAAAATGCTGGGAATAAATTAGGACTTGATCAATGGAATAAAGTGCTTGGGTCACAGGATTCACACTCAACATTTCACCATGGCTTAATATTCCTCTTTTAGGTCCAATTAATTGATGAGGGGGGTATTTCCATTCCTCATTAACCTAACTCTAATAAATAAGACATCAAGCGCTCATTGTACCGGAATAATAATCTTACGTTAAATGCGATGTCAAGAACCCGTTGTGCCGGGTAATAATAATGTAATTGTTGACAAGGTGGGAAGACTTTCCACTAATTAACCTACATAATTTTTATGTCAACAATGAGTCACGACCTACCACATAAATTAGAGAGAAGTTTTTCTCTAATAAATCTAGTGTAAAGCGCTCACCGTGATAAATAGTAATAATCTTGCACTAGGGAGCCGGTATACCAGTGCAATATCTATACAAGATTATTACTATCTATCTACGATAAGTGAAAAAAATTTAAATAAATTAGAGAAAGTAAAAATAAACTTACCAAATTAAGCCCATTGATTATGTTGAGACTTCACCTTTAACCCAAGTTTAAAAATAAATTAGTTACTCATTTTATAAATAGGAGTAAAATGAGAATTTTATTAAAATACATAGAAAATATAAGATGGAGAAGGAATTACAAAAAATAGAGTGCAAAAATGAATTCAGGGGTGTCAAATTAGGGGGGGAGCCCCCTATTTATAGATACAACAAGTAAATTATGGCAATCGGATGAAAATAATTTGGACGCCCAGGATTGCGCCACATGGCACT
Organism: Murraya koenigii; assembly: GCA_025617385.1. Taxonomy (NCBI): domain Eukaryota; kingdom Viridiplantae; phylum Streptophyta; class Magnoliopsida; order Sapindales; family Rutaceae; genus Murraya; species Murraya koenigii. Next base: position 12,219,712 of record CM046819.1, read on the forward strand.
CTCTGATTGGTTAGAACACGTCACCATGGTTGTCATTCCATGTATATGCATGTGCGTTATGCGCGATTTTCGATCCACTAATATTCTACCATGTCATCGGTCAATGTAAAAGTCAATAAGTATGATCCAATGCATTGCATGTATTATAAGCTCATTTTTCAGTCCAATAGACTTCTGCTAGATTATCTGTCAATGCCACATCATCGGTCAACGACGTCAGCAGCCAACGCCATGTCAACGGGACCCACCAAAATCTTAAAATTATGATTTTGCCCTTTATATCTTTCATAAGGTTTTCAGCTGTTTTGAGTTCAAAAATGCTTTCTGTTTTGCTGTCTGACTTCTCGTTTATTGAAAAATGACTAAAATACCCCTAAAATACGTAAAGTATTAAAAATGCACATAAACATAGACGATTAAATATGAAGGGACTTAAAATACATAAAAGTGAAGATGTTAGTGAGATTTTCGAGTGTAAAATGATGATTCTACCCATTATAAATATACACTCTCTAGGACTCAACAACCTGCTTGGTTCAGCTCGGCTTAGCTTGATCCAGTTTGGTTCGGTTTAACTCAGTGAGTCAACTTAATTTCTAGATAAAAAATTCGATGGTGATTTCAGTGAGTCAACTTAATTTCGAGCTTCGATAAGTCTGATGCTTGTGGAATTGCATTCTTCTCGTTGAGCTCTTCAATTTGATATGCTACATGACCATATAGAGCACCGATTATTAGCTCTGATACCACTTTATTGGAGAATTTGAATGATGAAACATAATTTTTTTTAATAAAGAAAGTTAAAAAAACATTACAAGAATAATTCACACACTCTTATAAATAACCCTTAGAAGCTTTTTTTTTGTTTTTTATACTTTCTTCTTCTTAGACTTGATACATACAATATAAGTGACATAGGTATTTATATTGAATGAAACACAAACATAAGCATAACAATGTACATCACCTAACATATTCCATTAAGCTTTCATCATGGCATCAAATATATTCCACTCACCTAACATGCTCTAAAGGTATCCTTTAATGGCATCCAAAGTGTAAAACTAATCCAAAAGAATTATTATTATTATATTTTTGTAAAACAAGTTTATTGTTTTCAACAAGAACTAGGTTCATAGGAATAACGTAATTGTGAAATACCTAACTAGGATTAACCTCCTGTCTATTCCTATTAAACAATGATGTCCGTGGGGAGAAGAGGATAAGCTGTACTATTAATTATTCTTATGCATTGGACATTTGAGCAGAGTAATGTAGATTACTCTTAATTAAGAAATCATCTATGTGAGAGAGAAATGGGGCTGTTTTAAAAGGGATTGTTAGGGCTCAATTCTTAGAAGCTTTTGCCGAACCAATTTGATGTTTACGACCACAATGAACATAATAATGAGAACTTAGATCTGTTTGGAAAGATTCATGTGTGAAGTATGTTATCATTTACATGAACAACAGAACAAAATTTGTTGAACTCCATCACCAAGGTCAAAATGATTTTGATGTAAAAAATGTCTAATTCTTTGTGTTTTTTATCCACCAAGTTCGGGCAAGTCAATCGGACCAAAATTTAGGTTGGGTCTTTTTGCCATCCCTAAGCAAACCCATCAGTTGCGCTAGATTAGCTAGTCATAACACATGGGTCATTATTTTACATTTTGTAGTAGTGTAGCAAGCACATGAGTTATCACCAATGATTTCACATATTGTAATATTTTGTTTCAGATGACAATCAAAGGGTTGCCATATATTATGTGTGATGTAACATAATACTAACTTTTTATTATGAAATATATAGTTGAATCCCACTGTTATTAATTATTGTTAACATATAAGATCGAATTAGATGCTAAAGGCAAAATAATAAAAAGAGAAAAAAATTTAAAAGTTAATAATTTTATTTAACACCTAAGGGATTTTGATGGGTTTTAAAAAAATAAGAGGGTATCGCTTAATTTTGTTAAACAATTGGGAGGATTTCTCTCGTTTTCCCTTATATATATATATATATTGATATAGTTCATACACAACGGAAATTCATCGTAGAATAACTTGATGCACCAACGAAGCTGTTCATCACCATTGGGTTGGCAAAGTTAAACTGGAAGCTACAAAACCATTGGTTTGATTTTCAATTCTTAATTTTAGTACCAAAAAGTTGATTTTTTTTGGTAATTTTGTAAATTGGATGCATATTATGTTAGGGTGGGGCTATTTGAACCCACTAATTTCAACACCCATTTTTTAAATTAAAATAATTATCAAATTAAAACTTATTATTTTAATTCAATAATTCTCAAAAATCATAAAATTACCCTTAATTGATTACTCTCTCTACAAGCTAAACTAGATTCTCTCTCTTTCAATTTTTTTTTATTTTTTCTTACTAAATTAACTTTATTTTTAATTCTTTTTTACTAAATCAACTTTATCTTTCTCTTAACTTTTACTATAACATTATTAGTTCTTATCTATGTTTCAAATGTTAAAGTTTTACCAATGGGCTTATAGTATAGTGGGAGAGTCATTGCACTTATAATGTTGAGAACAAGGGTTTGAGCCCTTATAGAGGTTATTAAAAAAAAAATAAAAAAAATTATTAGTTCTTATCTATTATTAGTGCTTCTAAGATTTGACAAAAAAGTTTCTAATGGATTAAAACTGGCATAGAAACTTTTATTTTTGATTTTTACATAGTGGTTTTTGTTCTTTTCATTTTAATTTGGTAGTTTTTTGAACAATTCATTTGTTAAATGTAATGTTTTTAAGAAGGGTTAAATGTAATATTTAATTTGTGCATTACAATAAATTTTTGGTAAGGGGAGAAGATGAGAAAGGAGAGAGTTCAAGATCAAATAATTAATTAATTAAATTATATTTTCGTAATATAAATTTTTAATTTAGAAAAGGGTGCAATGAGGAATTTAGTAGGTTCAAATAGTCTTACCATATTATGTTATTATTAGTGGGAAAAAATAAATACATAAAAGAAAAAATACAAAATTATATAAAAATAAATCATTAAGCAATGATATAACTAAAAACTTATATAAAGTTGTGTACAAGACGATTTTTTTTTTCTTTGTGCATTAAAGAACTTTGAAGCCATATTATTATTTTTATTAATGGGTGTTTTTATCTAACAACATTTCAGACTTCTAGTCACACCTATTAGTACACATAAATTTATACAAATTATTTGTAAATTAACACTTTTAAAAGGATTTTGTTAAATTATATAATAATGTAATTTACATTAACATAAAAATTGTTTTCACTAACATAAAAGTTGTATCTATTAAATTATATTTAAATTTATAGATACAATTTTTATGTTAAATGTAAGTTGCATTGTTATGTAACTTAATAACACCCTTTTTAAAATTATAAAAACGATGTACTATTTTATGAAACGTTACGCGTACCCTTCAATGTTCAATTGTTCAGACCCTAAAAATTACAAACATTGACCAAATTCTCTCTAAAAGATTCTCTTAGGAAACTATTGATATATCAAACTCAAGTAAATCCAAACGTGAAGTTGAGCCAGAAACCAGTGCGGCAATGTTTACGAATCTAATGTAACGGTATATTCACTTTACTATTTTTATAAATTCACTTCAATTTTAAAAAAAAATTATAATAAATTTATATTATTTTTAAAATATATAAATCAATAAAAAAATTTCATAATTAATGAATTAAATTATTCTTGTAATTTTTTTACTTAGGTATCATTGACCATTGAAGTTACTTTAAAATAAGTTTTATTTGATTATTTTACCCTAATAAAATAAAACGACCAAATTACCCTAAAAAATATAATTTCTTATATCTAATAGTTTAAGTATTTAATTTTATTAAATTAAATTCATAACTTCTTCTTTATTTATATTTTTTAAAAATAATGTAAACTTACTGTAATTATTTTTGGGTGTACGGTGGATTTAAAAATTTTGGGGTGAAAATATATCACTAGTTTATGTATTTACTTAATGGGTATATAATATTATTTGTTTCTCTTACAATTTTTTTAAATCAAAAGAAAGACCATAAATGTTCAACGACTTTCATATAGGTCCATACCATCATCAGATTCTGTTAAGAATATATTCTGTTATTATTGTAGGAGCCAAATACTGAAAAGGCCAGTAAATAAGTGCCAGATCTAGGGCCGGAGCCATAAATTTAGTCTACGGGGGAACAAGTATCACCGAGGGTTACGAGGGCAAGACTTAAAGCAGAAAATAAAATCTAAGCGTTCTTTTTAACCAAATGGGGCAGCTGGCTCTATACTGCCTCCATCCTGGCCACATCAAGAAGATACAAATAGCTGGCTTCACCTATAATAATAATTATAAAGCCGCAAATTAATATATTAACAAACTCATGTAATATTATATGATTGATTGATAGTAAAAATAATTTGGATAGATAATATCATGCTTTTAATTCAACCGATTATTTATGTGTCATATCAGTTTGTATATTATTATTTATTAATATTTGTGGCAATATTAATATTCATAAATCAAATATGAACACATTTATAAACTATGTACTTAATACATTATTTTCTTAAATATCAAGGAACCCTGATGTTATTACTCTTCTATTCAATTTTCAAAATTTTAACCCGTTTTATTGTGTACAAATTAATTTGCATGAGACAACACGTCTCTGAACCTCCGTAAATGTCTCAGCTTAGTTCCCAACATCCGAATTACACTGCTTGTTAAAAGGCAAAGATAATTACAATCTGAGTACAATAATTATCTTCTTGAAATTCAACTTAATTAATTAATTACGGATTCTAATACTGCTCTCTCCTTTTTATTACTTCTCAAACTTTGTCTCCAGTCATTCAACTTTGTCTTCCCTTAATTTTACTCTCAGTCTCTTGTAATTTTCTTCCCAATAAACAGCTCAAAACCCTTGTCTTCCCTCAATTTTTCTTCACAATTTTCTTTGTAAATTTTCTTCTCATACCCTTGTAATTTCTCTTAATTAAACTTCTCTCAGATCTAATCTGTCTCAATGAAGAGATCATTGTCATCCCCTTTGAGTGATTCTGCTCATCATGACAAAGAAAATCATGAAGATTTGCTCAAGCTTTCACTCTCCACTGGTTCCAGGGCAGTGTCATCATCACCATTAGGGCAAACTTATCATCATCATCATCCAATTACCACAATGCCCTCAACGCCTGCTCCACAATTTTCACAGTCTTTTTTTCGAGTCACCCCGCCTCCATCCGCACTCCATCATCAAGAGATAACAGCAAATAATAATTCATCAATGGCTTCTTCAGCTGTAGGCTCTTCATCATCTCGCTCGCGTAACAGAAAATCCCCAGTTCAAAAACTTAGGCCAGGTAAAACAGAAACAATACCAGCTCCTTTCCCATGGGCTACAACGCGGCGTGCCACGGTACATAGTCTTGAATATTTAACATCACATAATATGAACAAGATTAGCGGTGAAGTTCAATGCAAGCGTTGTGAGCAGAAGTATGAGATTGAATATGAATTGCACGCAAAGTTCATGGAGGTTGCATCATTTATTTCGGAGAATAAATGCACGATGCATGATCGAGCACCGGCCATTTGGATGAACCCTAATCTTCCGAATTGTAAATTTTGTGGACAAAGCAACTGTGTGAAGCCAATTCTTGGGAAGAAGAAATCAATTAATTGGCTGTTTTTGCTGTTAGGACAAATGCTTGGATGCTGCAAGCTTTCTGAGTTGAAGTACTTTTGTAAGCATACAAAGAATCATAGAACGGGTGCCAAAGATAGGGTTCTATATCTTACTTATTTAAGTTTGTGTAAACAATTAGATCCTGAAGGTCATTTTAATTAACCTAGTTGTTGGTGTTAAATTTTAGTTTAGTTTTTGTTTTAACTTTTTGATATGATGTAATCCGAATTTTGATTTTCCTATATTGTTTGTTAGCTGCCCCTTTTCTGAATAATAGTTAATTGCAATTCCGTACTACAAGTCCTCGTTTTGGACTTCCGTATGGATGATGTATCATACGTGTGTGTCAAAAAGATTTTTTTTTAATTTTTTTTTCAAACAAATTCTATCAAGAGAACGATTATCTAGATTCGAATATAATTTGATTATTTCAACCTCTAATGAATTTTTCTATCTTACAACAACATCATATTACTCTTGGCATAGGCCCAATGATATACAACATAACTAACAATTACATGTTATATTTAGCATAGACTCAATGGTATACAGCATAACCATCAATCCATCACTATCAATTTCATGTCTACAAGATTTTTAATTTGAAATATGTTATAATGCAATTAAATGATTATTTTCCGAATATTATCCAATTATATACTGAATTTATTGCAGTTATTCTTGCTACATGACAACTCCACACTCGCTGGATTAGTTGCCTTCACTTGTTTTGCTCTATGGAATATTATATTTCATATATTAATGTAAAGGTGATAAAGTGACAGATATTTTACCTAATGATGGTCTTGATTTCATTTTTAGTGGCATTCATCTCTATGCAATTTGAAAACATCATCCAATAATACGATACATCCTAAATTTTTTATCTCAAACAATTATCTCCAGTGATGTGGTATTCATCAATTGATTGATCATTTGGGATAAAAAATTTGGGACATATAACATTACTCAACTTCTTCTTTTAGATTCTTGTGGAGTTCCTAATTTTCTTTTTATGTAACTTGTATACTAATTTATCTTATTAATAATATTTCAACTTAATTGAGAAAATACAATTACATATAGCGTGAAAAAATATACACCTCATAAAAATTATAGGAGCTCTAAATTCCCGCAAGTATGAGAAGGAAAACGAGAACAACCTAAGTTCTTATACCACTGTCATTAGAAAATCAGTAACTTTAATTTGTTAATTCAACTTAATCATGCACGGTGAAAGGTAGGAAATTCTCTAGTATTAGGTACAAATTTCATGAGACATGTCCAATTATTGCTAGTGTATTGCCAGAATCTTGTATTTAAAGGGAAAATGGGCTATGGGTGGGATGCGAAACCTCAGCAATCAATGCAAATAAGCTTGAGAAGAATGAGAGAGACTCCCTTGATGTTGTTGCTTGTGGCATTTTCGGTCACACTGGCCTTAGAGCCAGGGCAATCTTCCAAGGATTGGAATTCTGGTTCGAAGAGAATTCTTTACCGTGGGCCTTCTCATGGGCCGCCAAGATACGAAAGCCGATCCCCGCCGCCACTACAATCTTTAGTGTCAAGGGAGCTGTCGTCGGAGGAAGTGCCAAAACCGCTATCTGGGTTCGACCGAGTTCTTTACTCTGGGCCTTATTATGGCCTACCAAAAAACAAAAGTAGATCGCCACCAGTGCCACAAGCTTGAATATTAAATAATCATCAGTAATATTCACCACTATCTTCAAACACTATACTGTTTACACATATGCTTTTGTATGGATAAAAGCAGCATATCCTTGTCTAAATTTGTAATCTAAATATCAATTCGCAATTTAAAATAAAAAATAAAATTAAAACAAACGAGCATGAGGTCAAGAATTGCAATTGATAAACCCATGGCAGCACATTGCGTGCAAGGAGGAATTTGTACTGGATTTGACTCAATAGTACCTAAATGACAAGTACATGACCCATTCTTTCAAATTTCAAGAATAAGACAGAATTTAAAGTGAAATTACTTAAATATCCTTTTATTTAATACAACACAATATTTTCAATTTTTGTCATCGATTTCTAGACAATAGAGGAGAAATATGTTATTTTCGCATAATTATATTTTCTTTATTTACATTTTTTTTATTGTGGTATCAATGAATGACTCAACAGGTTGGATGTTAAACTATATATTTTTTAAATTTTATACTTTTATTTTTGTATTTACTAAAGGAAAATTATCTCTACATGTCATATATACATTTAACTAACAAAAAAATTTAACATGTTCTCTATACCACCGTTGTTTTTAAATATGTATCAATCAATCACTTTGACACAGTAAAATGACTATTTTACCCCTAAATAAATTAAAAGATTATTTTATTTTATAAAATTTTGAAAAATAAAATAATTATAGTTACAAGAATACCCCTTAATTTAATAAAACAACTAAATCTCAAAATTCAATATATTAATTTTTATAATTATAATTTCAATTAAAAATTATTAAGTTAGTTTTTGTAATTATAATTATATTTAATTTATATACAGAAGTTTCTTAATTTTAATTATAGGGAAGTTTACAATAATTATAAGGAGATTTTTTCTTCATGTTAATTTTGTAAACTTTCATATACTTAATTTAATTACAATAATTAAATGAAATTAAAATTACAAAGAATTAAAAAAATTAACGTGATAATTTTTAAATGAAATTATAATTATAAAAAATTAACATATTAGATTTTGAGCTTTATTTATTTTATTACATTTAAGGGTGTTCTTGTAATTATATTTTTTTATTTTTCAAATTTTATAGAATTAATAGTCTTTTAATTCATTTAGGTGTAAAATTATCATCTTTTAGTGTCAAAGTGGTTGGTTGATATAAGTTTAAAAACAACAGTGGTGTAAAAATATGTCAAAATTTTATGATATTTAGATATACATATGACAAAAGAAAAGTGATGCAGAAATAATTTTCTTTTTATTAAGATTTCAAACTTATCAACTAAAGACTCTTGTCTAGAGGTTTTAGTCGAGAAGTCTAGATTACGATCTATAACAAATACTCTAATACTAAACTCATTTTTCAATGATCAACATAATAAATTCCTCAAAATATGATATGTTGCATGCACATTTAAATATAATTCATCATATTTCATAAGAAAAAAAATACTAAATCAAAAACACCCAACACTTATAAATTGAACTTTTTTGTAAGTTAAAAAAATAAAAGCTTAGACACAAAAAACCAATCTTATGATAAATGTTAAAGAAAAATGCAGCTTATTAGGAGTGAATATCATTTTTTTTTAATTATTTTGCAATATGTTTGTTTAAGAAATATTAAATTTTGTGTGAAATTTAGTAGAGAGATGTTGAAACTTTTGTATAGAGAGAGGTAAATGTGAACTCCCAACTAAGCTTGTCCCGAGCTATCGAATCTGAAGAATACAGTAAGCTACGTTGCTCTCATGACACTACTAGAAAAATGACATTTACTGAAAATTAACAAAAAATATCAGTAATTGTGAACAAATGCACCTATTAACAAGTAGGTATTAGAGGTTGTTGATACTAGTGTGTTAGTAAATTAAACATCAATAATCACTGACACTAAAGTATCAGAGATAAAAAAAAAATTCATTAATAGTTGTTTTAGTTCCAACTCGAACTTTTAGAGTTTAAAATTTTAACATTTAAAACGGAGACCATCGAGCCATGTTGAATTAACTTAATTTGTTCGTTTTAAAGATTTTAAAAACAAAAATATAATAACAAAAAGATAAAAAAACCTAAATGCTCGATCTCCCTAACTCTCACCCATCTCTCACTCGATCTCTCTAACTCTCACCCATCTCTCAATGCTTTCCCACATGCTTTCTCTTTTGTTTTTCTTTTCTTGATATCTTCTATTCTCTATTCTCTGTTGTCTATCACACCCAAACACTCGATCTCTCATGCTTTCCCTAAATTGAAAAAAAATTAAAACCCCTCATTGCTGAGTTGACGGCATTATCGTAGCTGATAGTTTCGTTTTGGTTTTCGTCGAAGGCGTCGAAGTTGGCACTGCAAGTTCTTCTGACGGCGTGTTGGATTCTTGGGTTTCGATAATACTCACAGAAGCGAGAGCGTTGAATCTGCTTCGCTAATAGAGAACCGAACAGAGCTGCTTCGCTAAGTGTCCTGTGACTGGCAAGAGAATTCAAGGGGTAATTGTGCCTTCTTTTTAAAAAAAAATTGTTTAGAGAATTCTTAGTATTGGTTTTCAATGTTGAAGAAAATGTCTTGTAAGAAATTGTTACAAAAAAATTTTGGGTTTAATAATTTTAAACAATAAACCCATTGGTTACGAGCAAGAAATAGGCTGACAATAGCTGCTAATTAGATTAGGTTGGAAAACGTGGGATCCCTTATTATTTTTTTTCCCTTTTCCAATGACGTTTGGTGATCCGTTTCCGTTGGAATGTTTGTACCTGTTTTGTGCCCTACCTATTTGAGAGAAATTTTTTGGTAGTTAATTAGTTGACGTCGTTGTTGAAATTATTAACTCTTGTTTGGAAAACGGATCTTCCTTTCATATATCCCAAACCACTAGGAATTGATTAATTATTATGCTGTAGTGAGTCTAATTTACATTTTGTTAGGTAGCAAACTGATATTCAGCATTTTGGTTAAAGTTGCTAATTTTATGTCGGTCAGTAATGGAGTACTTGGAGAACTGTTCAATCTGTATTAGTGATGCAATTTGCTACTTTTTATGATCTGTCTTTATCAAGGAATGTGAACTGCAGGTTGTCTTGAATATGTATTTACTTAACTTTCAGTCATATAGAGATATTAGTTCAGTGATTGCCTTGGGCTATTTTTTAAATCAAAGAGACAAAGACTGCTTGCTTACATGGACAAATGAAACTTTAATGCCTATCTCTGTTTGTGGTGGTGGTGGAGGTGGACCAGGTATTATTCTGTAGAATACATAAAAGCCACCAACATTATCTTCACAGAGTTTCTCTTGCATTTCTTTGATGATTGTGTTGGTGAAAACTGAGAGTCAAATTGATATTTACTTGTATTGTTTATCTTAAAATCATTATGGAGTCATTATGAGTTTGTTTGAGGACATTAACACCTTGCTTACCGAAGTATGATAAGACTGTTTCTCTGCCTGCAGATTCCTCACTTGAGACCTGCTGAATATAAGAGGTCCAGATTGTCCAGAAACAGGAGGACTGTGAACCGTGCTTATGGTGGAGTGCTTCAATTATGATGGAATTTGTTGAATTGTTGGGCTAATGAAGCCCTGATATACATAAAAGATCGATGTCGAACCTTTGGTGGATATAGTGTACGTTGAATTGGCTGCATCCACTTTGAGTTGTGCATATGTTGTTACTGCAGCTCCTAGAAAGTAGTTACTGCTGCTGCTATTGAGAAGGAAGCACACCGGCAGTGCAGCAATTGCACTGCGACGAACTTGTGCAATAACACCTACATCAGCGACAGATCGTAGGAATTGCAGTGCAACCACTGCAGCAGACACAAGGGGCATGTTCTTGATAAGAAAAAATGAGTCCCAATTTGCACTAGCGATGAGCTGCAGACTAGCGATGGTCGTAGTTGCTGCTCGTAGCACTAGCGATAGCTGCATTTTCTCTTGCTGCAGCACAAGCATTGTAGTTGTTGTTGCTACACCACTAGCGGCAGTTGCATTCATCGCAATAGGAATTGCAGCAGGTTGCACCGATTCTGAGTGCTATAAGCTGCTTGTCTTGCGATTCTTCTGTCGCAGACAATCGCAATCGCTTCTTGTTCTACGAGCAGACGAATTGCATTACTGCTGCTGTGCTTTCAATGTCAATATTTTGAGGTAGTGTTACTGTAAAATTTTCTTTACTCTCAATCCTCAGTGCTAATGTTTTGTGGTAAAATACTTAATTTTTTTTTCCTGTTTTCTTAATTTTTTTGGTCTTCTTTTTGCAAAACAATGACAGTTCACAAATTGTTAGAGATGATCTTTTGGTCACCAATCCCAAGGTAAATATGGACATTTATTAGGTTTTTTAGGAGAAAATATTTGTGTACATCAGGAATAAAAGTCTTTTTCCTGGTTCTTATTATTTTTCCTCCAGTTCAAATGATTTTGATTGCTGGGCATCATTTATTTTAACTTGTCCATTTTCCAAGTTAAAGCAATTAATTATTAAACACCTGTTAGAGGGTAAGGAAAATATTGATTTTCATTCATATATCTTCCCTATTGGCTTTCATACTGTGTTAATGATTTGTACATATGCTTTTTATTGTTGCTTCCATCAGTGAATAGACTTATTTGATTTCATGTCGTGAATAAGAAAATGAGTCAAGTTGTGCGCATGCTTGAGTCCGAGGAGTATCCAATAGTAAAAGAGGTTAGTTCAATTTTTCTAGCTTAAATTTGCACAAGCTTATTAGAATTATACTAATGAACTCATTATTTTCACTTTTCACTCTCTTCAATAATTTTATTAAGCCTAACCTCATTCTATTCTCTTTATCTTAATTACAACTTTCCACGACACTATCTTCAAATATTGTAAAGCTCATTGCACACTTGCTCGTATTCATCTCTTTGCTTCTTTCCAATTGAGCCTTTGTAGAGGATTTTATTTAGCTGAATTTGAATGAAACTTGTCTTTTTACAGGATCGAAGCCACCGAAGAACCTAGGGAGGCACCAGTTTGGAGATTGAATCCCAGAAAGAGAATTCTGACACAGACTAGAGTGATTATCCGGGTTCAAGGTCAGAAAGCAAGCGAACATAACCGGAACAAACAATTCATTTTTCAAAACCGGAGGGATTTATAATCCGATGAGGAGGATGGAGTGATTATTTCTTACAAATTTTTTTTACTCTTATTAATTCTTGAGTTTTCTTTTCATATCAGTTATCAATATCTAGGGAATGGGGGCCTGGGAGGGATATGATCTTTATTCTTTTTTTTAAATATTTTAATCTTCCTTAAATTTGTAGATGGAGAGCCTAATTTGTTTGTGTATGAAAGTAATGGTGTTTTGTCAAAGAACCCAAATGATTTGGGTGTGTACAGAATTAAGTAGCAAACTCTTTTAAGATTGTTTGGTGAAGAAAGCCAAACAAAAGAGCCATAATGTTTTGTTAGAAATTTTATATATAATTGTTCATTTTAGCAGTTTACTAATATTTTTTTTAAATAATATCATTAGATTGACAAAACTTAAAATGACAATAATAACTAATAAAAGTCATTGATACTAAAAATGTATCATAAAGTATCAGTTTCATTGGGGTGATTGTTTTACTGATATTACTAACTCGTGATACTATAGTAATAGTAATTATTGACACTATAGTATCATAAAATCTATATAACTATAGTAATAGTAATCCCTGACACCACATTCAAGTGTCAGTATTTTTCTAACTCCCAAATCACTGACACTATTAATAAGTGTCATTAAAAGTAATTAGTGACACTATTTTAGTATCACTAAAGGCCATTTTTCTAGTGTTGTGGAATTGTATAGCTTAATGACTTATAGCTAATTTTCCTCTTCTTCTTTGTCTTGTATTGAATAAACCTTGCACTTCTTTGCCTCTTGTTGTTCATACGAACAAGTTCTTCTTCTTTGTCTTATATGCGTTTAACTGCACACCAATGAGTTGTTGTGGGCTGATGCACCTATTAACACACCTGATTAATAGCAAATGATATATTCGGACGAGTGATTGTAAAGTACTACAAAGCTCCAACAACACTACAATATTTGGTGGGATTGGAAAGCAAATCACCATCAAACATACTAAGAGGCTTGGAATGTAGGAACTTAGTACAATGTAAAAGATCTAGAATATACTTAAATTACTGAAAATTTTAATAGATTACTTTTGATTTAGTTTAACTTTATATAACAGTTTACAACACATAATTATTTTCATATAAGAGTAATGTTGGATTAAGAATCCAACATGATAGTAAAATACTCTTCAAGACCTCCTAGTCTAAGTTACCTACTAAGATGAATAATAGACAAAATTTGAAACAAAATATCAAAGATGAATAAGACAAAAATTTATAATAGAAGTAAACAAATAGAGTTATGAATGTGATTTACTAAGAAAAGAAAAGATTCAATGGTCAAATAAATGAAACTGAAAATTTAGGTTACATGCTGTGATAGTAAAGAGATAAAATACAAACCATAGAGAAGAGAAAAGAAATGAGTTAAGAGTAATTTTGAAAATTTTGAAAATTTTAGTTATTATCATATGATTTTAAAAGGATGTAGTTATAAATTTAGTACGTTCAAATAACTTTATTCTAAATATTTTTAATAAATTAAAAAATTTAAGCAATATTTTTTTAAGAAGAAGAAGACAAAGAAGAAAGTTCCTTAACTATAGTAAATATTTTATGGATATACAAGAAAAAATGAAGTATATATTTACTAAGAAGAATTGTATTAAAGACTATTTTAGTATTTGTAAGTGTATAGAGAAATAAGTTGTACTATTGAGAGTGTGTGTGTGTGTGTGTCACTATTTTTCGCACACTCAAAATCATTGATTATTGAAATCAAAATTAGTTGAGCTTATGAAAATTGTATATGATGATCATTAGCTGCAATATTTTTCATAAGAAGCTGGATTTACTTTACTTATAGTCGAAAGCCAAAGATTATATATAAAAGGCATGGCTAGAACTACAAAACCTACAAAACGCAATGAAGAAGAGCATGAATAAATTTGATGATCATTTTGCTGCAATATTTTCCATACGAAACTAGATTTACTTAAAATGAAAAGCCAAAATTTATATATAAAAGACATGGCTAGAACTACAAAACCTTCAAAACCCAATGAAGAAGAGCATGAATAAAATGAGAGATAAATTTATATTTACTACTTTTATATTTACGATTGCTTCAGCCTTCGGCTTTGGCCAATCTGATGTCGGATAATTAATATGAATTATGGAATTTACCCACCTGCTAGATGTCTTGGTAGATTTTTATCTTTATATAACTCCAATCTCTAGGGGGTGGGTAGGTAAATACATACCCATCCACTAGAGATTCCAGTTATTATATAAAAATCTTTCCAGACCTCCTGGTTCACATGGGAGTCCTGGATAAAAAAAAAAAACCATATTTTCCCTTGAGAGATATGCAATGGTGAAAAACCTCCAAGATCCCTTGGTTCACATGGGGGCTCTAGAAAAATAAATTCTCGTCCACCTACTAGAGATTTAAGTTATGTAAAAGTAAATACCCTCCAAGACCTCCTGGTTCACATGGAGCCCGACAGTTTTATATCTCGAGCTATCACCCCCACGCCATCTATCATCATTTCCTAAAGATTTGAGTTATATAAAAGTAAAATACCTCCAAGACCTCCTGATTCACATGGGAGCTAGACAGTTTTATATACTGATCCATCATTCCTTGGCCATCTATCTTCATTCCTTGGCGATTTGAGTTATGTTAAAAAAAAAAAAATGCAAGACACTTTGGAGAGGAAAATCCCCATTTACCTCCTAGATATTTGAGTTATTTTAAGATAAAAAAATCTTCCAATACCTCCTGATTCACATCAGAGTCCAGGACAAATAAATCCTCATCAGCTGACGAGAGATTTTAGTTGTGTAAAGATAAAAAATATCCTCCAAGACCCCTAGTTCACATGAAAGTCCTAAACAAGTAAATCTTTATCGGCTTTCTAGAGTTTTAAGTTATGTAAAAGTAAAAAAAGTTATTGTTATTTAATTCCTTTGTTCGGCATCCATTTGTCAGTTTATTTTATTATTTGCATCTCTATTTTGTTACCACAAATATGCTTCATCCGTAATGTACATGTGTCACAAGCTTTTATTTAAAATTAAAATTAAATGCAATCATAGAAAACGTGAGTCTTAATAAATCTAGATAGTTTTCAACTTCGCTAGACTTTGTTATATATATATATATATATCACCATCTAATGGCATTTTTAGTGTGGATGCAAATGGCAGATGTTGGAATGTAATTCAGAGAGTGGGGACTTGATACAAATACAACAATCTAACGAGTATTTTCTAATAGTAGCTTTACTTGGTTGGTCAATTAAATTCGAATTTTAGGAAGATAGTAGGTTAAAATATAATTTAGGCATTACACACCACTCTATCTTTTAAAAATTTAAAAAATACATTGTTGTCCAAATTAGCTAAACATTACTTATTTAAGTCATATTCTTTTTTATTATGTAATTAGGTTACATGTTGTGATACTAGTAAGAGAAAATACAAATCTTAGAGAAGAGCGAGAAGATGAGTGAAGGGTAATTATAAAAATTTTGAAAATTTTAGTAATTATTATATAATTTTATATGGGTGTAGATATGAATTTGGTGGGTACAATTAATCCTGGTTTAAATTTTTTAATAAAATAGAAATGTTATTCACCTAATTTTTTTAAGAAGAAGAAGACAAAAGAAAGTTCTTTAGGTGTAGTAACTAGTAAAAAATGTTATGGCTATGCAGAGAAAAATAAAATACATATTTACTGTGTAGAATTTGATTAAGTACCATTTTGGTATTTGCAAGAGTTTATAGAGTAAAAAATAAAATTTCAAAATTATTAAATGAGAGTGTAGAGAAATAGGGTATACCCTTGAGTATAATTTTGGGGCAAGGAACTTTTTTTTTTTTGTCCTTACCTCGAATTATATATATATATATATATATGAAATCATTTTGTTTTGTTAAAGGATATGGATTTAAAAGAATTAAAAAATATATTTTGTAGAAAAATATGTTGCAATAATAGTCCAACTACAATATTATCTTTTAATATTGATTGAAGATGACGTGAATACTACATTAGATCTTATAAGTCTAATTGATAGCTCTGAAAGAGTTATGGTTATATTAATGCATAGAACTAGATAATGTATCCATGGCACCTTGTACTTACCTTGATCAAAGAAAATTAAATATATCTGATTGATAAATCAAAATTTGCGATTTTCCTTTGGTATTTTTTATAAGTGAATTTGAAAGTGAAAAAAATGGTTTATAGTTATTGAAGACCAATAATACTACATATTTTAAATTTTTTATCTCAAATAATCATCCTAAATGATGTGGCATTTATTAATTTGTTGGTAAGATAATATAATTAATTCACTTTGATTCATTCAATCACTTAATGAATGCAACATCATTTGGGATAAAAAAAAAGAGGAATATATAGCATTACTCATTGAAGACATGGTTGATATTTACTCTTGCAGAATATATTTTGGTTCTTTCTTAAAAATATCTCTTTAGCTAAAATTATGTGATGAAAAGGGGAAAAAGTCTCTATTGAGAAATGATTAGAATTGTGTCATAAAGAAATTGGAGAATGTCCATAGTTTTAATATCGAGAAATGATACGATAATTAAAACTGAAATGTCTATGGAAACTGAGACAATGATAAACTAGAGAACTCTTAAACGAAAAACTCATGATTATGGCATGATATAGCCATAGAAAATATGGAGGTAAATTGTATTGGTGATTAAATTCCAATATTGCTTGAAGCAAAAGAATATTTGGTCTTGCGAATACATATTAGAGAGTCAGCCGTAAGCATTTTTAATTTAGTTGTACTATACAATTATAAATGCATATAAAAGCTATGCAATAATAAACCGAACAGTCTTAAACTAAGCATTAAATCTAATACTTTCTGCTTCATGCTAATATTTTCACACTTCTTGCTACCATCATCTAATAAAATTGATTTTGAATCTCCATAAATTTTTTACAAAAAATACATGGAGATATATGTTGACATTCTCACCTGTCAAATGATTCATTTTGTTATTTTATAGTTTAAATGATGCATCTATACAATGGACACATATTTCTTTATTATCTACACATAACATTATATTGCAAGTTTATTTACCCAAATATCAGATTATGTGCTCAATTTCCAGATTAACAAGTGACCATATGCCTAGATAATGCTGATGAGTTTGTTGATAAAAAAAATTGGTGATTACTGCAAGACATTTGAGATTAATTTAGAACACACAGTACCATATATGCATACCTAGAATGAATTAGCAGAATCTCTAACCAAACGCCTACAAGTAATTGCTAGAACTTTATTATTTTAGAGTCAATTACTTATTTTAACATGGAGGCATTCTATTTTGCATGATACGGCGTTGATCCACTTGATTCCTATTGCCTATCCTAAATATTCTCTATTACAGTTGGTACTGGGACATTAATATGATATATCCCATTTACGCACTATTGGTTGTACTATACAAGTGACAGTTGCTCCTCAGCAAAGCACTAAGATAGGACCCGATATAGTTTGAAAAGTTATATGGACTTTAACTTAATATCTATCATAAGATATTTCGAAATAAGTAATAGTGCGATATATTTGCAGTTTATCATTTTAATGAGATAAATTTTCCTCCACTAGGAGAGTGAAATTTACAAGAGAATGGGCTTCCTCTAGTCATAATCATCCCATATGCTAAGAACATTACTGATTAGAGGGGGAAAGAGGTTCCATTCATCAAAGTGAGAGACGTAGGGCTTTTGCCTGGCCTATAATCTTCTTTGCCACTTTTCAAAATGCTACATGAGGTTTGACATGATCCTTTACGAAAAGTGACCTGTATATCTCTTCCATGCATCACTCAATGTGAAAAAACGTGCGGTGGATAGTTTATATGCAGTAGATTGGAAAATAATTATCAGGCGGATTTATAAATTCAATAAAAATAACCAAATAATACATACTACTTTCTAAATGTACTTGGCCAGGTCATTATTCAGAATAATTAATGGAATGTGCAGCTGTGAAATTGTTTATGGCACACCAAAAATGTGTTACACTATTTTAGTTTAAAAGACAATGTTATACTGAAAAGAAAAATGATTAGTCATAATACTAATGCGAATAAATATGAATGAGCAAAGAATGGCAATATAAAACTTATTGATTAAATATAAAGCCTTGAAGAGGCACTTGATCCCTAAAACAATGAGATCTTTATTTACTATACATAGGGTAATGTTTGGGGAAAAAGTATATGCCTAAAAATAAAATGACACTTGTCCACACAAAGTTTTATAACTACAAGTAATCAATTTTGAGGTAGCTAGTTTAGCCTACTTCACGTAAACTTCATATTTGAACTGGTACGTGGGGTACCCATGTGAGAAGTGAAGTGGGTAAAGAAATTATCTAAAACATAAGCTGTTTAAGATATCTTTATCGCTTAAAAGAGAATATTTGATTTGGCAAAATCAAATAAGGAATGTCTTGTTAAAAAACAGAGGATAACTAGCTGTCATATCTGCAAAAAGTGAAGGACAACACACTAAGGACAATGGTCCTTTGTAACCATGCCAGACAACCTTTACTGAGTATTCAAGACCACCATGTAATATGCGACAAGTGTAAAAGAGAATAAACCTTTAACGACCCTCTATGTCCATATGTTTTTATAAGGCAATCAAAATATTTATTGATATTGCACAGTTTACATTAATGATTTCAATTCAATAAAAATTCCTGAATAGCTCCAAAAGGCTACCAATTATTTGAAAAATGAATTTGAAATGAAAGATTTAGGAAATATTAGGTATTGTCTCTTGTTGGAGACTGAGTACAAACCTAATAAGATTCTTATCCATTTGTAAATTTATACTAAGAAAATTTTGGAACATTTTAATATGGATAAAGCTTACCCATTAAATACTCCAATAGTATCTCTTGATGCTAAAAATGATTCATTCCATCCTAAAGAGGATGATGAATAAACACTTGATTCTAAAGTACCATGTATAAATGTAGTTGGTGCTTTAATGTATTTAGCAAAATGGACTAGAAGAGACATTGCATTTCCTATTAATTTATTAGCTCAATTTAGCTCCTAACCAACTATAAGATATTTAACTATTGTCAAACATATATTTTTTTAATCTTTGAGAAACAACTTATTTGGGTTTATTTTATTCTAATGAACTAAAAAATTTAACCCTTGTCGATTAGTTAATGCAAATTATTTATCTGATCCCCATAAAGCTTGTTCACAAGTAGGATATATATTTACTTTTAATCATGCGCGGTGAAAGGAAGGAAATTCTCTAATATTAGGTACAAATTTTATGAGACACGTCTAAATTATTGCTAGTGTATTGCCATAATCTTGTATTTAAAGGGCAAATGGGCAATGGGTGGGATGCAAAACCTCCATTAATCAATGCAAAGAAGCCTGAAAAGAATGAGAGAGGCTCCTCTGATGTTGCTGCTTTTGGCACTTTCGGTCACACTCGCCTTACAGCCAGGACAATCTTCCGTGGATTGGAATTCTAGTTCTAAAAGAATTCTTTACTTTGGGCCTTCTTGTGGGCCACTAAGATACAAAAGCCGATCCTCACCGCCACGACAATCTTTAGTGTCTACAGAATTATTGCCGGAGGAATTGCCGAAGCCGCCATCTGGTTTTGAATGTGTTCTTTATTCAGAGCCTTATCATGGCCTACCAAGATACGAAGGTCGATCGCTGCCATCTCCACGATCTTTTAAACCGTTTCTTGAGGAACTGCCAAAGCTGCCATCTGGGTTTGAACGAGTTCTTTACTCTGGGCCTTATCGTGGACCACCGAAATATAAAAGTAGATCGCCACCAGCGCCATAAGCTTGAATATTAAATAATTATCTATAGTATTCACCACTACCTTCAAACACCATACTGTTTACACATGCTTTTCTATAGATAAAAGGAACATATCCTTGCTTAAATTTGTAATCTAAATATCAATTCACACTTTAAAATAAAAAAATAAAAATAAAACAAACGAGCATGGCGTCAAGATTTGTAATTGATAAACCTATGGCAGCACATTGTATACAAGGAGGAATTTGCATTGGATATGACTCAATAATAACTAAATGACAAGTATCCGATCCATTATTTCAAATTTCAATAATAGGACAGATTTTAAAATGAAATTACCTAAATGCCCTTTTATTTAATACAACCCAATATTTTCAATTTGTGTCATCGACTTCTAGACAATAGAGGAGAAATATGTCATTTTCGCATAATTATATTTTCTTTATTTACTTTTTTTTTATTGTGGTATCAATAAATGAATCAAGAGGTTGGATGTGAAACTATATATTTTTTAAATTCTATACTTTTTATTTTGTATTTATTAAAGGAAAATTATCTCTATGCCATTTTTTCTGTCTTATAT
Source organism: Murraya koenigii (assembly GCA_025617385.1). Classification (NCBI taxonomy): domain Eukaryota; kingdom Viridiplantae; phylum Streptophyta; class Magnoliopsida; order Sapindales; family Rutaceae; genus Murraya; species Murraya koenigii. Next base: position 12,240,694 of record CM046819.1, read on the forward strand.
GTATTTAACCAACCAAAAAAATTTAACATGTACTCTATACCACCGTTATTTTTAAATTTGTATCAATCAATCACTTTGACACTGTAAAATGACTATTTTACTCCTAAATGAATTAAAAGATTATTTTATTCTATAAACTTTTGAAAAATAAAATAATTATAGTTACAAGAATACCCATTAATATAATAAAACAATTAGATCTCAAAATTCAATATATTAATTTTTATAATTATAATTTCTTTTAAAAAATATTACGTTATTTTTTTAATTATAATTTTAATTAATTTATATACAGAAGTTTCTTAATTTTAATTATAGGGAAGTTTACAATAATTATAAAGAGATTTTCTCTTCAAGTTAATTATGTAAACTTTCATATACTAAATTTAATTACAATAATTAAATGAAATTAAATTTACAAAGAACTAAAAAAAATTAACATGATAATTTTTAAATGAAATTATAATTATAAAAAATTAACATCTTAGATTTTCAGCTTTATTTATTTTTTTACATTTAAGGGTGTTCTTGTAATTATATTTTTTATTTTTCAAATTTTGTAGAATGAATAGTCTTTTAATTCATTTAGGAGTAAAATGATCATCTTTAGTGTCATAATAGTTGGTTGATACATTTTAGAAACAACTGTGATGTAAAAAATATCTCAAAATTTTATGGTAATTAGATGTACATATGACAAAAGAAAAGTGGGGCAGAGATAACTTTTTTTATTAAAATTTCAAACTTCTCAATTAAAGACTTGTCTAGAGGTTTTTGTCGAGAAGTCTAGATTACGATCTATAACAAATATTCTAACACTAAACTCATTTTTCAACGATCAAAATAATAAATTCTTGAAAATATGATATGTTGCATGTCCGTTTAAATATACTTATAAATTGAACTTTTTTGTAAGTTAAAAAAATAAAAACTTAAATACAAAAAACCAATCTTATGATAAATGTTAAAGAAAAATGCAGTTCCTAGGAGGGAAAATTATTTTTTTAATTATTTTGCGATATGTTTGTTGAAGAAATATTGAACTTTTGTGAAATTTAGTAAGGAGATGTTGAAACTTTTGTATAGAGAGAGATAAATGTGAACTCCCAACTAAGCTTGCCCCAAGTATCGAATCTGAAGAATGCAGTAAGTTATGTTGTTCTCATGATGCTATGGAATTGTATAGCCTAATGACTTATAGCCAATTTTCCTCTTCTTCTTTGTCATGTATTGAATAAACCCTGTACTTCTTTGCCTCTTGTTGTTCATACGAACAAGTTCTTCATCTTCCAATTTTTAAAGTAGAGTGTCACCCTCTTTCAAAAGCACACTGAACATCTATAGATTATTAGTTTTTAACATGATGCTAGATGAAGAAGAAATTTGAACATAATCATGACTTAAGAAGACTATGCAAATTTTCAAAAAAAACATAATCCAAAGTGTCAACAAAAAAGACCCAATTAATTAAGGATACGCAAGAATTTTTAGTCAATTATCTTTCAATGCAAGTTATTTATAGACATAGAAAAGAAGAAAAAAAAAGTGCCAAGCAGAGGAAGATAAGAAATATCTACAGGGAATGGGAACTGGTTTTTAATTATAAGAGAAATTTCTTGTCGTGACATTTTTCTCGTTGTCTTTTAAAGGATTTGAACAAGATGAATAAAGCAAACCATGAGTGGCTTTACTCTTCAAAATACCTCAAGATGCATTTAATTGCACACTAGTGAGTTATTGTGGGCCGATGCATGTATTAAAACACATAATTAACAGCAAATGATATATTCGGACGAGTGATTGTAACGTACTACAAAGCTCTAACAACACTACAATATCCGGTGGGATTGGGAAGCAAACCATCATCAAACATACTAAGACGGTTACCACTTACTGCAGGTGTTGTCATAGGCTTGGAATGTAGGATCTTAGTGAAATGTAAAAGATCAAGAATATATGTGGTTTGAAACAAGTGGAGCCCCGTTGTTCTTCAAGTAGCCCCATTCTTATTCCACTTCCTTTGCTAGTTCTTCGTCACTGCCATCCAATATTACTAATTCAATTTACGTTCATCTTGATCGAAATAACTCCAGATAATAGGAATCTTTCAACTTTCTCTCTTCACTCTCTCTGATGATGGGATGTAAGAAAAGAATAAAATACTACGTGTGATCTAGGAATTATAACCACTTATATAGATAATTTTTCTATTATCATTATATATTCTTATTTTAACCCATCATAAATATATAAATTACTTTTAAGTTTCCACATATTAAAGCACCATGCCCTATCAGTTACATAAAAACTTAAATTACCGAAAACCTTAATAGATCACTTTTGAGTGAGTTTAAACTTATATGACAGTTTCCAATACATAATTATTCTCATATAAGGCTAATGTTGGATTAAGAATCTAACCTGATAGTAAAATATCATTCAAGACCTCCTAGTCTAAGTTACCAGCTAAGATGAATAATAGACAAAATTTGAAACAACAAATCCAAGATGAATAAGACAAAATTTATAATAGAAGGAAACAAATAGAGTTTATGAATGTGATTTACTAAGAAAAGAAAAGAATCAATGGTCAAATGAATGAAACTGAAAATTTAGGTTACATGCTGTGATAGTAAAGAGATAAAATACAAATCATAGAGAAGAGAGAAGAAATGAGTTAAGAATAATTTTGAAAATTTTCAAAATTTTAGTTATTATCATATGATTTTAAATGGATGTAGCTATAAATTTAGTACGTTCAAATAACTTTATTCTAAATATTTTTAATAAATTAAAAAATTTAATCAACATATTTTTTTAAGAAGAAGACAAAGAAGAAAGCTCCTTAAGTATAGTAAATAGTAAAACATTTTATGGCTATACAAGAAAAAATGACATATATATTTACTAAGGACTATTTTAGTATTTGTAAGTGTATAGAGAAATAAGGTGTACTCTCAAGGGGGAGTGTGTCTGTATGTATATGTCACTATTTTTGGCACACTCAAAATCATTGATTATTGAAATCAAAATTAGTTAAGTTTACCGAAAATTTTATATGATGATCATTAGCTACAATATTTTTCATAAGAAGCTGGATTTACTTTCCTTGTAATCAAAAGCAAAACCTATAAAACACAATGAAGAAGAGCATGAATAAATTTGATGATTATATAGGTGCTATACTTTCCATACGTAACTAGAATTACTTTCCTTAAAAATGAAAAGCCAAAATTTATATATAAAAGGCATGGCTAGAATTACAAAACCTTCAAAACCCAATGAAAAAGAGCATAAATAAAATAAGAGATAACCTTCTATTTACTACTTTTATACTTACGATTGCTTCAGCCTTCGGCGTTTGCCAAGCTGATGTCAAAAAATTCAATATGAATTCTGGAATTTACCCACCCCCTAGAGGTCTTGGAAGATTTTTATCTTTATATAACTCAAATCTTTAGTGGGTGGGTAGGTAAATACCTACCCACTCGCTAGAGATTTGAGTTATTATATAACAATCTTTCTATACCTCTTGGTTCACACGGAAATCCTAGACAAATAAATCCATATTTTCCCTTGAGAGATATGCAATGGTTGAAAAATCTCCAAGATCCCCTCGTTCACATGGGGGCTCTGAAAAAATAAATTTTCATCCACCCACTAGAGATTTGAGTTATGTAAAAGTAAAATACCCTCCAAGACCTACTGGTTCCCATGGAGCCCGGCTGTTTTATATCCCGAGCCATCACCACCACGCCATCTATCTTCATTTCCTAAAGATTTGAATTATGTAAAAGTAAAATACCTCCAAGACCTCCTGATTCACATGGGAGCCCGACAGTTTTGTATACTGATCCATCATCCCTTCACCATCTGTCTTCATTCCCTAGCGATTTGAGTTATATAAAGTTAAAAAAAAAAAAAACCTGCAAGACACTTTGGAGAGGAAAATCCCCATCTACCCTCCAGATATTTGAGTTATTTTAAAATTAAAAAAATCTTCCAATTCACATGAGAGTCCAAGACAAATAAATCCTTATCAACCGACGAGAGATTTGAGTTATGTAAACATAAAAAAAAATCCTCCAAGACCACTAGTTCACATGAACATCCTAAACTGGTAAATCTTCATCGGCCTTCTAGAGATTTAAGTTATGTAAAAGTAAAAAAAGCTATTGTTATTTAATTCCTTAGTTTGGCACCTATTAGTCTCTTTATTTTATTATTTGCATCTCTATTTTGTTGCCACAAATATGCTTCATCTGTAATGTACATGTGTCACAAGCTTTTATTTAAAATTAAAATTAGATGCAATCATATGAAACGTGAGTCTTCACAAATATATATATATATATATATATATATATATATATATATATATATATATATATAAATGATCACCATCTAATGGCATTTTTAGAGTGGATGTGAATGGCAGATGTTGGAATGTAATTCAGAGAGTGGGGACTTGATACAAACACAACGATGTGACAATAAGTATTTTCTAATAATAACTTTACTTGGTTGGTCAATTAAATTCAAATTTTAAGAAGATAGTAGGTTAAAATATAATTTGGGCATTACACACCCCTCTATCTTTAGAAAATTAAAAAAAAAATACATTGTTGTCCTAATTAGCTAAACATTACTTATTTAAGTCATATTCTTTTTTATTATGTAATTAGGTTACATGTTGTGATACTAATAAGAGAAAATACAAATCTTAGAGAAGAGCGAGGAGATAAGGGAAGTGTAATTATAAAAATTTTGAAAATTTTAGTAATTATTATATGATTTTAGATGGGTGTAGATATGAACTTGGTGGGTACAACTCACCCTACTTTAAATATTTTTAATAAACATTGACCTAATTTTTTTAAGAAGAAGAAGACAAAAGAAAGTTTTTTAGGTTGAGTAACTAGTAAAAAATGTTATGGCTATACAGAGAAAAATTAAATACATATTTACTGCATAGAATTTGATTAAGTATCATTTTGGTATTTACAAGAGTTTATAGAGTAAAAAATAAAATTTCAAAATTATTAAATGATAGTGTAGATAAATAGGGTATACTCTTGAGTATAATGTTGAGTCAAGGAACTTCTTTTTTTCCCTTACCTCTTCTTATTTAATGATGGCTAAAATTTAGTTTTGAATATGTTTTTTTTTTAATTTTAGTTACAATCAAGCTATTTTTTAAAACTAGATTATGAAGGCAATGAGAGACAAGGACTAATTTAAATGCAAGTAGTCTTACCCAAATATTATTGGATATTATTAAATAGGGTGAGATTGTTTAAACCCATCATAATATTCAAAAACCCTATATATTCAATAAACTTTAAAATTTTATCTTTTACTTTCTAAACCCACCTATAAACCAAAGATACCCTTTATATCTCCAATTTTTTTAGACATTTATTAAGTCTTTGTTGTCAAGGTTTTATAATCAAATCCTCCATTGTTGCAATAGCTTATTTTCTTTTTCTAATTTTTTCTTAAACTGAACTAAGATGGGCATGGGTTGGGTTGGGTAGGGTTTGTGAAAACCAAATCCAACCTACTATTGTGTAAGCTGAGATAAACCTAACCTAATCCAACTCGATAAATATGTTCAACCCAATCCTTAAATCATCGGGTTGAATTGGGTTGAGTTGTGTTGATTGGATTGAAAATTTGAAGATCAAATCAAAATAAAAAATTAAATAAAGAAAAATATATGAAATTTATTAAAATTAAATACGATTATATTATAACATGAAAATTTCATTCACGGCCTAGTATTCGATAAACAAGCTAAAAATAAAATATCTTAAAATTAAAAAATTTTGACAATGAGCTTTTAGATTTTATTTCTAGTTTCCCACATCTTTTTTCTAAATTCTAAATTATGACTTTTTTGATAATTAACTGGCATTATGTCCTATAATAAAATGAAAGTGATTTAAAATCATGTATTGCTAAGTATTTATTAAAAAATAAAGAGAAACTAAAACTAACTTACTTTCAAAATTAAACTTATAAGATAATAAATTTACCAAGTAGTTATGTATGTTGCCACGTCAATCAATTGTCATAAACTCAACTAGAATATTTACCAATTTTAGAATAAATAAATATTATTATTTACGTGGATTGGGTTGGGTTGGGTTGTATATGGCTTCATTGTAATTAACCCAACCTAACGCAATTATTAATTGATTCAAAAATTGATCTAATTTACCTAAAATAACTCACTCAACCTGTTAAAATTAAATTAGATTAGGTAGGTTTGCCCACCCTTAAACTGAACTCTTAAATTCTTGTAATGAAATATAAGATAGATTAGAGAATAATACTTCACAAGTAATTAAATTAAATTTGAGTTATATTGAATTACAACTTCAAATAGAAACATACATTTTTTTTTATTTAAAAAAACTTTAATAAAAAATATTTTTAATTTGGGACGCCTTTTATTACCAATACAATACATGACTAAAGGTAAATCTATGATCTTCCTTTCTGAAAGAAAACTTTTCTAGATTAAAATATTTAGTGAAAATATTTCTTAGAGAGCATATATAGGTAATAAAAAAGTTATAATGTTTAAAATAGATTTGATTTCAATGGAAGCATGAAAAATATAAGAACCTTTGTGAAATAGTGGAAAACGATTGGAGAGAGGAGAAAAGGGAAAGAATTGGGAAAAAAAACAATAATTTTATCGAGAGAAACATGCCAAAAATTTTATTTGATGATCATTTACCTGCCATACTTTTCATACAAAATTGATTTACTTTCCTTATAATCAAAAGCAAAAATTTATATCTATCAAAGGCAAGGCTAGATTACAATACCTACAAAACCTAATGAAGAGAGCACGAATAAAATGAATGATAGGCTTCTGTTTATTGCTTTTATACTTGCGATTGCTTCAGCCTTTGGTTTTTGTCAAGCTGATGCCGGAAAATTCAATATGAATTCTGGAATATTACCCCATAGCACACCTACTCCTCCACCTACAAGTTCCACTCCAAAAACAAATCTCTATCCACACTTTAGAGATCTGAGTTATGTATAGGTTAAAAACCCTCCAAAACCTTCTGGTTCAGATGGGAGTCCTCAAAAAATAAGTCTCCACCCCACCCCTAGAGATTTATATAAAAGCAAAATATCCTCCAAGATCTCCTGATTCACATGGAAGTCCCAGAAAAATAAATCTGTGTCCACCACCTAGAGATTTGAGTTATGTAAAAGTAAAATACCCTCCAAGATTTCTTGGTTCCCATGCAAGCTCTGAAAAAATAAATCCGCATCCACTCCCTTATGTAAAAGTAAAATACTCTCCAAGATCTCCTGTTTCCCATAGATGCTCTGAAAAAATAAATCTGCATCCATCCTCTAGAGATATGAGTTATGAAAAAGTAAATTATCCTTCAAGATCTATTGGTTCACCTGGAAGCCCTGGAAAAATAAATTCTCGTCTGCCCCCTTGAGATTTAAGTTATGCAAAAGTAAAATACCCTCAAAAACTCTGTGTCCACATGAGAGGCCGTAGAAAGTAAATCCCCATCCCTCCGCAAGCCATCTCAAAAACATGCCTATTCTTCCATGTGGGCTTTATATAGGCCACTGAGTTACGATAGGCCTCCGCATTATTCATATATTAAAATTTTCATGATGATTAAAGAAATAGGAGAGTGATTGTTATTTAATGCCTTTGTTTCGCATACATTAGTCTCTTTCTTTCATTATTTGCATATCTATTTTGTTACCACAAATATGCTTCATACGTAATGTACATATGTCATAAAAATATATAAAACACCGGTCTTAATAAATCTGGATAGTTTTCAACTTCGCTAGACTTTCTTACATATATCACAGTCTAATGGCATTTTTAGTGTGGATGCAAATGGCATACGTAGGAATTTAATTCATAAAGCAAGGACTTGGTACAAATGTAATGATGTGTCAGCCAAGTGTTTTTCAACAGCAGTTTTATTTGGCTGATCACCCAAATTCGAATCTTGAAAAATCACCTGAATTCGAATCTAGAGAAGGTTGTTGGATAAAATGCAATTTAGGCATTTCTCACACCTTTTTTTATAAAAGAAAATTAAGAAAATTACATTGTTATCGTAATTAACTAAATATTACTTATTTAAGTAATATTCGTTTTCATTACTAATTAATTTGTCAAGCATATATAAAAATACCTCAATTGTACTTTTTTTTTTAAAATAGTGTAAAGATTATCTTTTATCTAACAGATTTGATTTAATTACCATCTTTAAAGAATGTTAATCACACGTAAATCTTCACAAAATATATATATGCTAGTATATAATTTCGATTTGATACTCATTTAGCTCAATATTTAGATGGGAAGTTCGATTATTTCCTTAAAATGAATAGCTAAATTCTATATTAACAGCACTGCACTACTAGAAAAATGGCCTTTAGTGATACTAAAATAGTGTCACTAATTACTTTTAGTGACACTTATTAATAGTGTCAGTGATCTGGGAGTCAGAAAAATACTGACACTTGAATGTGGTGTCAGGGATTACTATTACTATAGTATTACAGATTTTATGACACCATAGTGATAGAAATTACTAATAATTATTACGTGTCAAAAATTCGTATCACTATAGTATTACTGAACTTAATATTTTTTAATATTTTTTATATTAAAAATCTGAACTCACTATAGTATTATAGCCTTAATATTTTTTAAAATCTGAAAAAATCAATTCTATACATTAGATTTTAAAAAATAATTATAAAAATTATAACAATAGCAAATCCTGAACTCAAACATTTCATCATGCACAAAAGCCCTAGCCCAACAACATCACTCACACTCACACACTCATAGATCATCATGGACCCTCAATCTCAGCCGTTGATCTGATCTCACCACAATGATGATGTTACTAACATAGTAGTAAACAGGCGTTCCATGCAGATGAGGTTTCCTGGAAGAACAACAACAGCCTCCCATTCCCTGCTTTTTATTCTGTTATCCACCCAACACAAAGCAGCAGCTGGTGCATTATTTCCTGTTATTTGACATCAAGAAGGGGAAAAAAAATACAATAAGAATCATTCTTTGACAAAAATGAACAAAGCAAAGTCACTCAATTTCTACCATAGACATGCTAAACTTTACGCGTAATGATCAAGAAGATGCGTAGCAACAATTCAAACAGCATAATTAATTGAATCCTCAACTAAACTATAAATATTAAAATAATAAAATAAAATAATTGCCATGTTATAATGGATTGAAGAGAATAACTATCTTAGAACTGTCTAGTTCATTATAATTTTCTGTGCCATAACTAATAAATTTTAATTAGGCACCTACCTTAGGAATTGGTCCAATTCTACTTATCAAATCACTAAAGTTCCAAGTTAATAGAGCCAAAGAAGAAACACAAGGAACATAGCAGGATAGTGGGAGCACATACCCAGGCCTAGCACTCAATTTATCAAGCTGCTCCATGATGTACAAGATGCATGTGTGCCTCAACGATATAGCATGAAAAGTTTCTGAAAGTTCTTACATGCTAGAAACATTTTCCAAAGATATATCCTACAATGAAAATAGAAAATTTGATTAGAAAACTACTACTTCCAATTTACAAGCAGCATTGAGGGTATTTAAAAAAAAAAAATACAGCCTTCTAAGCTCACATGTGCAATGGTATATTCACAAAGTCGCTTAAGTCCCTCCAAGAGATACTGATCAGCTGCTCTAAGGAGATCTTGTGCAATATCCAATGTAACATCTACAGATCCAGTGTAGATAAATATGAGCAGAATAATCCAGTAATTCCAGATGTTCATAGGAAAGGATTTATAAGGAGCTTAAGTTAAAGGCACAGAATTCATCAAACCTCATCATCAACTCGAACACTTCCCATCTAATGTTTGGAATTTCAATGTCCCTAGCATCCTTTTCCTGCAGTAAATCCACATAAATTAGTTAAAATATGCAATTGAGTTTTGATTATTCAAATTGAGTTTTGAAGGAAGATTATGAAATTACTACGTTTGACTCAGTTTCCATTGTAAAAGGCTTTTAAATGATTCCTGTGTTTTCTTTTCTTGAAAAATTTAAGTTCCTCAACATACATAAAGCCTAATAAATAACAAACAGAAGTTGCACTTCATCAGAGAACTCTCATTTCCATTTTACATTTTCATCAAAAGACAAGGTATGTAAATAACCATTTCTTAAACCTCACCTGAGGCGTTGGAGATGGGGGAGCTGCATCTACAGAAGAAAGAGTTGTTGCTTTGTTTGCGAACTTGAACAAAGCCACAAGACTATCAAGTTCGTTGCTTTGGGTTTGTTGAACCCGAAGCCCGAAGTAACTCAATCTCGCATGAAAATGAATAGTTATAGCACCAATCACACCAATATGAACATCTCAACTCATTTTGCAAAAACTAAATCAAAACAAATGCATGGCAATATGAACCTAAAATTACCAAAAAGTATAACTGGAAATGCAACATACCACCACCATCAATAAATATAGTTCTCTGATCATCAGGGGAACACAGATGATATGCAAAAGGGGGGGTGGCACATTATATCAAACAGGTGATATGAAAAATGAAAACTCTAAAAAGAGAAGATAAGAAAGGGAATGAGAAGAGAACAGACTGGCAATTGCAGAGCAGCATGCACTTGACCATATCCTCCCTTAATTCCGTCAAAAATAAATTGAGATTTAAAACTCTCGAATCAGTACGGAAAACACAGAAACTCATACATGAAAACGAAGAAAGCACTAGGAGGCCTCTTCCGCTTGTTTGGATCTTTCGCGACCTTGGGCTTCGCTGATTACACTTAGGCTCTCGCCCTTTGCTCTTCAACCTTTAAACACCATAAAAAAAAATCACAAACAATATTGAACGAAATAAATATACAAGTGACGCTAAAACAACAAAAAAAAAATAGATCTACAGATACGATATTATCAAAACTACGAAAACTCACTTGCTATCGGTTCTGCCGTGTCGACTTTCGATCCGCCTCCTTTCATGATGAATCCCGCACTAAAAATGATGTAAACCGATGAGAATCGGTGAGACTCGAGACTCGAAGCCAGCCAGGAGAGACTCAGCGAGTTACCTGGCAAAGTTAGGGTTTTTGGAAGTCAAAAGGATATGCTTTGTTCGTGCGCGTGTGTGGACCTTTGTTTTTGGCTTTATGAGGCGGAGTGAAATAACGAAAGATTAATTTTGGAGGAAATCAAAAATTTTATAAATTGAGATTACGAAAACTAAAACGAAAGAAAAGATAACTGTAAAGTATGATTTTTGAATTAATTGAAATCAACTTGTAAATAGAGAAGAGAACAGAAGATATCAAGAAAAGAGAAATGAAAGAGAAAGCATGAGGGAAAGCATGAGAGATCGAGTGAGAGATGGGTGAGAGTTAGCGTTAATTAGGTTTTGTTATCCTTTTGTTATTATATTTTTGTTTTTAAAATCTTTAAAACGAACAAATTAAGTTAATTCAATATGGCTCGATGGTCTCTGTTTCAATTGTTAAAATTTTAAACTCTAGAAGTCTCAGGTTCGAGTTGGCACTAAAACAACTATTAATGAATTTTTTTTTTATCTCTGATACTTTAGTGTCAGTAATTATTGATGTTTAATTTACTAACACACTAGTATCAATAACCTCTAATACCTACTTGTTAATAGGTGCATTTGTTCACAATTACTGATACTTTTTACTAAGTGTCAGTAAACTAAGTGTCAGTAAATGTCATTTTTCTAGTAGTGCTGGTAGCATTATAGACCTATGAAAACCAATAAATTTATAAGCGCGTGAACACAGTCACAATGGGAGATCGAAAGGCATTTTTTATTGCTATTGCGCTTACTCTGGCTTCAGGCTCTGGCTTTTGCCAGGCTGATGCCAGAAACTCAAGCCATCAATCGCATGTCATATATGATTTTCTGAGTGTTGTAAATCATGGATTGTGGATTTATTTCCACCAAATGGAAGTGCTCTCCCCATTTATATTCTTCTATTATTGAAAAATGGAAGTATTCCTCACACTAATGCCTATATGTTGCCTAATAACATTACCATTCATTTTTCCCTTGGATACAAACTTATCAATTGTCTCAAGCTTTCTTCTCCTAGAATTTTATTGTTTTAATTCATCGGTGATTCCGCATGTGTACCAAATTTGCATTCAAATTTATAATAAATTATTAGCACGACATTTCTCTGATTTAGGAAAGTATTCAATTTCCTACGCTCTTATTTTATATGCTTATTTAATAATTATATACTCATAAGTACGTTTTGTAGTAATTATTGATCTACATCGAAAAAAAATAAGCTAAATGATTTTCTATCTTTCATAGCATGAAAATTATTATGGTCAGTGAGTTCATAAACATATATGATTATTTATTTGTAAAACAAAAAATTATAAATTATTGTTTGGGTCTATATATGCTTATTTGTTAAATCATTTGGGTTCATATTCTTATAATTTTTATGATTTTTACCTATATCTTTAAATTTATTGTATATAGGTCGTTGGCTAATGACTAGCGACTAAAGATCCATATACTTTGAGTATTTATGTTTTTGTTTGATAATTTTAAATATATTGCATATGCATCTGTGATAGAGAAGTCAAATTAGTAAAATTCTATCTAGGTCACTGACATTTATTTAAATTATGGTATGGTTGTATATGTTATAATTTAAACATGAAAATTTTAATTAATTATATATTACAATTATAATTAATTAAAAATTTTATTAGAGCCTGAAATTTTAATTATTAAAATAAGAACATAAATATCATGTCAATGACTGAGGCCAATTAATTTATCAATAATAATAATTACTTGCAGGATTATAGAATATATTTGCATATTTAAGTACATGTTATACTATATATGAAATTCTTTTGTTTTGTTAAAGGATATGGATTCAAAAGAATTAAAAAAAAATTATTTGGTAGAAAAATATGTTGCAATAGTAGTCCAACTACAATACTATCCTTCAATATTGATTAAAGATGAGGTGAATACTACATTTGGTCTTATAGGTCTAATTGATTGCTCTGAAAGAGTCATCGTTAGATTAATGCATAGAACTAAATACTGTATCCATGACCCCTTGTATTTACTTTGACAAAGAAAATCAAATATATCTCATTGATAAATCAAAAATTTGCGATTTTCCCTTGGCATTTTTTATAAGTGAATTTGAAAGGGAAATAAAATGGTTTATAGTTATTGAAGACCAATAATACTACATATCTTAAATTTTTATCTCAAATAATCATTATAAAAGATGTGGCATTTATTAATTGGTTGGTCAGATAATATAATTAATTCACTTTGATTCATTCAACCAATTAATGAATGCAACATCATTTGGGATAAAAAAATTTGAAATATGTAGCATTACTCATTGAAGACATGATTGATATTTACTCTTGCAGAATATATTTTAGTTCTTTCTTAAAAATATCTCTTGAGCTAAAATTATGTGATGAACAAGGGAAAAAGTCTCTATTGAGAAATTATTAGAATCATGTCATAAAGAAATTGGAGAATAACACATAGACATTGTAGTAGTTTTAATATCGAGAAATGATATAATAATTAAGACTGAAATGTCCAGAGAAACTGAGACAATGATAAACTAGAGAACTCTTAAACAAAAAAACTAGAAAATATGGAGGTAAATTATATTGGTGATTAAAATCCAATATTGCTTTAAGTAAAAGAATATTTGGTTTTGCGAAAACATATTAGAGAATAAGCTGGAAGCTTTTTAATTTAGTTGTACTATACAATTATAAATGCATATGAAAGCTATGCAATAATGAACCAAACAGTCTTAAACTAAGCATTAAATCTAATACTTTATGCTTCATGCTACTCTTTTCACAATTCTTGCTACCATCATCTAATAAAATTGATTTTGAATCTCCATAATTTTTTTACAAAGTATATATATATGGACATATTCACTTGTCAAATGATTCATTTTGTTCTTTTATAGTTTTGATTGATGCATCTATACAATGGACACATATTTAATTATTATCTACACATAACATTGTATTGCAAGTTTATTTGCCCAGATATTAGATTATATGCACAATTTCAAAATTAACAAGTGACCATATTCCTAGATAATGCTGGTGAGTTTGTTTATAAAAAAATTGGTGATTACTGCATGACATTCGAGATTGATTTAGACCACACAGTACCACATATGCATACTTAGAATGAATTAGCATAATCTCTAACCAAACGCCTACAAGTAATTGCTAGAACTTTATTATTTTAGAGTTAATTACTTATTTTAACATGGAGACATTCTATTTTGCATGACACGGTGTTGATCCACTTGAGACCTATTGCTTATCTTAAATATCCTATATTATAATTGGTACTGGGACATCAATATGATAAATCCCATTTATGCACTTTTGGTTGTACTTTAAAAGTGACAGTTGCACCTCAGCAATGCACTAGGATGGAACCTGATATAGTTTAAGAAGTTATATGGAATTTAACTCAATATCTATCATAAGATATCTTGAAATAAGTAATAGTGTTATCTATTTGCAGTTAATCATTTTAATGAGATAAATTTTCCTCCACTAGGAGAAAGAAATTCACAAGAGAATGGGGCTTCCTCTAGTCATAATCATCACGTACGCTAAGAACACTACTAATTAGAGGGGGAAAGAGGTTTCATTCATCAAAGTGAGAGGCGTAGGGCTTCTGCCTGGCCTAGAATATTCTTTGCCACTTTTCAAAAAGCAACATGAGGTTTGACATGATCCTCTATGAAAAGTGATCCATATATCTCTTCCACGCATCACTCAATGTGAAAAAATGTGTGGTGGATAGTTTATATGTAGTACATTAGAAAATAATTATCAGACCCATTTATAAATGAGATAAAAATAACCAAATCACACATACTACTTGCAAATGTACTTGGCCAGGTCATTATTTAGAATAATTAATGGAATGTGCAGCTATGAAATTGTTTATGGCATACCAAAAGCGTGTTACTCTATTTTAGTTTAAAAGATAATGTTATACTGAAAAGAAAAATGATTAATCATAATACTACTACAAATAAATGTGAATGAGCAAAGTACTTGTAAAAAGAATGGTATGTGAAAAGACCAGAGCCATGGCAATATAATACTTATTGATTAGATGTAAAGCCTTGAAGAGGCATTTGATCCCAAGAACAATGAGATCTTTATTTACTATACGTAGGGTAATGTTTAGGGAAAAAGCATATGCCTAAAATAGAGTGACACTTGTCGACACAAAGTTTTATAACTACAAGTAATCATTTGGAGGTAGCTAGCCTACTTCAGGTAAACTTCAAATTTGAACTGGTACGTGGGGTAACCCATGTGAGAAATGAAGTGGGTAAAGAAATTATCTGAAACATAAGATGTTTAAGATATCTCTATCACTTAAAAGAAAATATTTGATTTGACAAAATCAAATAAGGAATGTCTTGTTGAAAAATAGAGGATAACTAGCTGTCACATCTGCAAAAAGTGAAGGACAACACACTAAGGACAATGGTCCTCTGTAACCATGCCAGACAACCTATACTGATGTATTCAAGACTACCATGTAGTATGTGACAAGTGTACAAGTTAATAATCCAAGCAAAAACCGCCGTACTTACTCACCAAGCATACACCCCTGTTACCCTTAATATAAATTTTATTGTGTTTAACTAGGTTTTCATTTCTATTTTCGTTTACCCTAAAATCTAGTTAATACAGGTAATATTTTGAAAAGAAATTGGTCTTTAATGAGCCAAACACTCTAAAAGACCTCTTAAAGAGGCATATGCTCAAGATATGGCACATGCACTTGAAGTCAACGGAGATGAAGAAATTATTAGAAATGATGTGTTTATATTTACAGTAACTACTGACATTGTAAATGATCATGATTCACAAACTATTGGTAAATATAGACTGATGCATATTTGACTCAAGTGGAAAGAAGCAATTCAGGTAGAGTTGACTTTTATAGCCAAACGTGAAATATTTGAACCTATAGTCCAAATACCTGAAGTTGTCAAACTTGTTGGGTACAAATGGGTATTTGCACTGAAACATAATAAAATGACGAAGCCGTAAGACATAAAACACAACTTTTTGTATGAGGCTTCTCACAGAGACCTAATATTGATTATAATAAGACATAATGAGGCTTCTCACAGAGAGCTAATATTGATTATAATAAGACATACTCTCTAATAATGTGTGCAATTGCATTTTAAATTTTAACTGGTTTTGTTATATAAAAAAATTATGCATCTCATGGATGTGGTGACTTGCCACAAATATATATATATGAAAATCCATTAAGAATTTAAAATGCCAAAATCTTGTCAATCACATTGTAGCTTGTATTCATTAAAGCTACATAGATCTTTATATGGTTTAAAACAGTCTAGACACATATGGTATAATCGCCTTAATGAATATTGGATAAAAGAAAGATACATTAATGATCCTATATGTCCATATGTTTTATAAAGTAATCAAAATCTTTATTGATATTGTGCAGTTTACATTAATGGTTTGAATTTAATAAGAATTCCTGAATAGCTCCAAAAGACTATCGATTATTTGAAAAATTAATTTGAAATGATAGATTTAGGAAAAATTAGGTATTGTCTCTAGTTGAAGATTGAGCACGAACCTAATAATATTCTTATCCATCTGTAAATTTATACTGAGAAAATTTTGAAAAGTTTTAATACGGATAGAGCTTACCCATGGAATACTCCAATAATATCTCTTGATCCTAAAAATAATTCATTCCATCCTAAAGAGGATGATGAACAAACTCTTGATTCTAAAGTACCATATCTAAAAGCAATTGGTGCTCTAATGTATTTAGCACAAAGCAGTAAGCGAGATATTGCATTTTATATTAACTTGTTAGCTCGATTTAGCTCCGAACCAACTACAAGATATTAAACACATATATTTTTTTTTATCTTTAAGGAACAACTAATTTGGGTTTATTTTATTCTAATGAACAAACGAAAAATTTAGGCCTTGTCGATTAGTTAATGCAGATTATTTATCTGATCCCCATAAAGCTTGTTCACAAATAGGATATGTTTTTACTTTTAATAATACAACGATTTCTTAGAAGTCTATTAAACAAACTCTTGTTGCTACATCCTTAAACCACTTTAAAATTCTTGCACTTCATAAAACTAGTCAAGAATGCATATGGTTCCGATATGTAATCCATCATATTCAAAGTACTTGCAGAATATCTTAAAGTTCAGATATCTTAATAGTGATATATGAAGATAATGCTACATATATAGTTAAACTCAAAGGGGGATACATTAAAAAAGATAAAACAAGACATATTTTACTGAAATTCTTCTACACTTATGAGCTCTAATAAAACAAGAAGATTGATATCAAACAAATACACTTTGGATAATTTAACTAACATATTTACAAGAACTTTACCTATATCTACATTTGAGAAAATAGTATATGACATCAGCATGTATCTTTTCAACAAACTACCAGATTAATACATGTTACCATCAGAAGATGTATTCATTCGGAAATGCACTCAACAAGAGAAGCGTAATCTTACAAGAGAAGAATCACAGTAATATTGCACTTGGCATAGACCCAATGATACACAACGTAACTAAAAATTATATGTTATATTTGGCATAGACTCAATGGTATACAGCATAACCAACAATCCATCATATCAATTTCATGTCTACAAGGCTTTTAATTTGAAATATGTTATAATGCAATTAACTGATTATTTTCTGAATATTATCCAATTATATACTGAATTTATTGCAGTTATTCTTACTACACGACAACTCCACACTCATTTGATTAGTTGCCTTCACTTGTTTCGCTCTATAGAATATTATATTTCATATATTAATATAAAGGTAATAAAGTGACAGGTATTTTACCTAATAATGGTCTTGATTTCATTTTAGTGGCATTAATCTCCATGTAATTTGAAAACTTTCTTCCAATAATGTTACATATCCTAAATTTTTTATCCCAAACAATTATCCCACATGATGTGGCATTCATTAATTGGTTGATCATTTGGGATAGTTATTTGGGATAAAAATTTAGGACATATAACATTACTCAACTTCTTCTTTTAGATTCTTGTGGTGTTGCTAATTTTTTATTATGTAACTTGTATACTAATTTATCTTATTAATAATATTTCGACTTAACTTAAAAAATACAATTACATACAGCTTGAAAAAATTTACACCACATAAAAATTATAGGAGCTCTAAATGCCGCAAGTATGAGAAGGAAAGCGAAAACAACCTAAGACGTTATAGCACTATCATTAGAAAATCAGTAACTTTAATTTATTAATTCAACTTAATCATGCGTGGTGAAAGATAGGAAATTCTCTAATATTAGGTACAAATTTTATGAGACACTCCGAGTTATTGCTAGTGTATTGCCAGAATCTTGTATTTAAAGGGCAAATAGACAATGGGTGGGATGCAAAACCTCCAGCAATTAATGCAAAGAAGCCTGAGAAGAATGATAGAGACTCCCCTGATGTTGTTGCTTTTGGCATTTTCGGTCGCACTAGCCTTACATCCAGGGCAATCCTCTGAGGATTGGAATTATGGTTTTAAAAGAATTCTTTACTCTGGGCCTTCTCGTAGACCGCCAAGATATGAAAACCGATCCCTGTTGCCACTACAATCTTTAATGTCAAAAGAATTATCACCGAAGGAAGTGCCGAAGCCACCATCTGGGTTCGAATGTGTTCTTTATTCTGGGCCTTATCATGGCCTACCAAGATACGAAGGTCGACCGCCGTCGTTACCACAATCTTTTAAACCGTTGCCTAAGGAACTACCGAAGCCGCCATCTGGGTTCGAATGAGTTCTTTACTCTGGGCCTTATCGTGGCCCACCGAAATGTGAAAGTAGATCGCAACCACCGCCACAAGCTTGAATCTTAAATAATCATCTGTAGTATTCACCACTACGTTCAAACACCATACTGTTTACACATGCTTTTCTATAGATAAAAGCAACATATCCTTGTTTAAATTTGTAATCTAAATATCAATTCGCAATTTATACTAAAAAATAAAAATAAAACAAACGAGCATGGCGTCAAGATTTGTAATTGTTAAACCTATGGCAGCACATTGTATACAAAGAGGAATTTGCATTGGATATGACTCAATAATACCTAAATGACAAGTACACAACCCATTATTTCAAATTTCAAGAATACGAAAAAATTCAAAGTGAAATTACCTAAATACTCCTTTATTTAATACAACCCAATATTTTCAATTTATGTCATCGACTTCTAGATAGTAGAGGTGAAATATGTCATTTTTGCATAATTATATTTTCTTTTTTTTTTATTGTAGTATTAATGAATAACTCAAAAGGTTGGATGTGAAACTATATATTTTTTAAATTCTATACTTTTAGTATTAAAGGAAAATTATCTCTGTGCCATTTTTTTTGTCATATATATGTTTAATTAACAAAAAAATTTAACATGTTCTCTATACTACCGTTGTTTTTAAATTTGTATCAATCAATTAATTTGACACTGCAAAATAACTATTTCACCTCCAATTGAATTAAAGGATTATTTTATTCTATAAAATTTTGAAAAATAAAAGAATTATAGTTACAAGAATTCCCCTTAATCTAATAAAACAACTAAATCTCAAAATTCAATATATTAATTTTTTGTAATTATAATTTCAATTATAAACTATTACGTTAGTTTTTATAATTATAATTTTATTTAATTTATATACAGATGTTTCTTAATTTTAATTATAGGGAAGTTTACAATAATGATAAGGAGATTTTCTCTTCATGTTAATTTTGTAAACTTTCATATGCTTAATTTAATTACAATAATTAAATGAAATTAAAATTACAAAGAATTAAAAAATTAACATGATAATTTTTTAATGAAATTATGGTTATAAAAAATTAACATCTTAGATTTTGAGCTTTACTTATTTTATTACATTTAAGGGTGTTCTTATAATTATGTTTTTTTATTTTCCAAATTTAGTAGAATAAAAAGTTTTTTAATTCATTTAGGAGTAAAATGATCATCTTTTAGTGTCAAAGTGATTGGTTGATAGAAGTTTAGAAACAATAGTGATGTAAAAAATAAGTCAAAATTTTATGGTAATTAGATGTGCATATGACAAAAGAAAAGTGGTGCAGAGATGCATTTCTTTTTTTACTAAGATTTCAACTTCTCAACTAAAGACTTGTCTAGAGGTTTTAGTCGAGAAGTCTAGATTACGATCTATAACAAATATTCTAACACTAAACTCAGTTTTCAACGATCATTATAGTAAATTCCTTAAAATATGATACGTTGCATGTATATTTAAATATACTTCATCATATTTCATAAGAAAAAAATACTAAATCAAAAACACCCAACACTTATAAATTGAACTTTTTTGTAAGTTAAAAAAATAAAAACTTAAACATAAAAAAACCAATGTTATGATAAATGTTAAAGAAAAATGCAGCTTGTTAGGAGTGAATTTCATTTTTTTGATTATCTTGCAATATGTTTGTTGAAGAAATATTGAATTTTCTGTGAAATTTAGTAGAGAGATGTTGAAACTTCTGTATAGAGAGAGATAAATGTGAACTCCCAACTGAGCTTGTCCCCAGGTATCCAATCTGAAGAATGTAGTAAGCTACGTTGCTCTCATGATGCTGTGGAATTGTATAGCCTAATGACTTATAGCCAATTTTCCTCTTCTTCTCTATCTTGTATTGAATAACCCCTGCACTTCTTTGCCTCTTATTGTTTATACAAACAAGTTCTTCATCCTCCAATTTTTAAAGTTGAGTGTCACTCACTTTCAAAAAAACACTGAAAATCTACAAATTATTAGTTTTTAACACAATGCTAGATGAAGTAAAAATTTAAAAAAATCATGACTTAAGAAGAATATGCAAATTTTCAAAAAAAAAATTAAAAATATAATCCAAAGTGTCAATAGAAAAGACCCAATTAATTAAGGGTACGCAAGAATTTTTTGTCAATTATCTTTCAATGTAAGTTATTTACAGACATAGAAAAGAAGGAAAAAAAAGAAAACAAAAGCGCCAAGCATCAGAAGATAATAAATATCTGCAGGGAGTGGGAACTGGTTTTTAATTATAAGAGAAATTTCGTGGCGTATATTTTTCTCTTTGTCTTTTAAAGGATTTGAACCAGATGAATAAGGCAAACTATGAGTGGTTGTACTCTTCAAAATACCACGAGATGCATTTAACTGCACACCAGTGAGTTATTGTAGGCCAATGCACGTATTAACACACCTGATTTACAGAAAATGAGATATTCGGACGAGTGATTGTAACGTATTACAAAGCTCCAACAACACTACAATATTCCTTAGGATTGGAAAGCAAATCACCATCAAACATACTAAGACGGTGACCACTTACTATAGGGTTGGAATGTAGGAACTTAGTGTAATGTAAAAGATCTAGAATATACTTGGTTTGACACAAGTGGAGCCCCGTTGTTGATCGAGTAGCCCCATGGTTTTATGGTATCAAAGCATAAAAAGTCTAAGCGAAACTTTGTGTTTGACTATCGGTCTTTTTTATGATGACTGTTCTTCCACTTCCTTTGCTAGCTCTTCGTCATTGCCATCCAATATTACCAATTCAATTTAAGTTCATCTTGATCGACATAACTCCAGATTATAGGAATCTTTCAACTTTCTCTCTGCACTCTCTCTGATGATGGGATGTTAGAAAAGAATAGAATTCTATGTGTGATCTAGGAATTATAACCAATTATATAGATAATTTTTCTATTATCATTATATATTCCTATTTTAACCCATCATAAATATAGAAATTACTTTTAAGTTTCCACACATTAAAGCCCCATAACCTATCAGTTACATTAAAACTTAAATTACCGAAAACCTTCACTTTTGATTGAGCTTAACCTTATATAACAGTTTGCAACACATAATTCTTCTCATATAAGGCTAATGTTGGATTAAGAATCCAACATGATAGTAAAATACTCTTCAAGACCTCCTAGTCTAAGTTACCTGCTAAGATGAATAATAGACAAAATTTATAATAAAAGCAAACAAATAGAGTTATGAATGTGATTTACTAAGAAAAGAAAAGAATCAAATCGTAAAAGAATGAAATTGAAAATTTAGGTTACATGTTGTGACAATAAAGAAATACAATACAAACCACAGAGAAGAGAGAAGAAATGAGCTATGAATTTTAGTTATTATCATATGATTTTAAATGGATGTAGCTATGAATTACTAAATTAAAATATTTAATCAACATATTTTTTTAAGAAGAAGAAGACAAAGAAGAAAGTTCTTTAAGTATAGTAAATAATAAAACATTTTACGGCTATACAAGAAAAAATGAAATGTATATTTACTAAGTAGAATTCTATTAAGGATTATTTTAGTATTTACAAGTGTATAGAGCAATAAGGTGTACTCTTGAGTGTGTATATATATAACTAATTTTTCAAAATCACTGATTATTGATTTAGTTTCCTTGTAATCAAAAGCCAAAGATTATATATAAAAGGCATGGCTAGAACTGCAAAACCTACAAAACATAAAGAAGAGAGCATGAATAAATTTGATGATCATTTACCTGCAATATTTTCCATACGACACTAGATTTACTTTCCTTAAAATGAAAAGCCAAATTTTATATATAAAAGGTGTTTGGGTAATATCGGGTAGGTCTTCTCGAGGCCCTTCCAGCTCGAATAAAGTACCCTGAGGACAGCCTAGCTCGAGCAGAGGTCCCGACCACTGGCACGAAGACAACCTCACTAGACATCAAAGCTGGTCAAGGTCGAGGAATTCAAAGCCGCTCGAGCTCCGAGCTCTTTTACCTACTCGAGGTCGTCCGCCCCAGTCAAAGCCGGTCAAAGTCGAGAACTGAGCACTTCTTTCCTGCTCGCAGAGATTAAGTCCCCGAGCACAACTGGACAAGATCCGCCCAGGCGCCCAACCCGCTTTCTCAAATCCCGCACACCTTTAGATGTCCGATCCGGGCCCTACATAGTATGGTGGTGGTACTATTGCCGATGGCCGACACATGCCCCCACGGTGTCATCATTCCTAGCGCACATGCCCGACATGGTGATCTAGCCACATGAACCGGGTTAAGAAAACAGCCACGCATCCCTGTGGAATATTACGCTAATCCCTACCGCCGAGGGACCCGCACACCACCGACACGGGAATGGATGCTCTTGAGAGAAAGAGCGGGAAAATGGAGTATAAAAGGAAATAAACGGTACGTTATGGGGGTTGGAAAAATTCATTCACAAGGGTTACAAAAGCTTATATAGGTTCTTCCTATTCTGATTTCCCTTATCTGGATTCTCTGAAAACACCATATTTATTCAAAAGGGAGGGCGAAAAATATCCCTTTCATCTTTCCTGGCCTCTCTACTAGGGAGATACCAAAAAGAACAACCCGATTACTGACTTGAGCGTCAGAGGGTTTTCGTCGAAACACGCCCGGCTACCCCTGACCCTATTTTCTGTGAGTACAGGTTCGGGAGATCTCCGTTCTGGAAAAGACAGTGGAACAGGACGAAGGAGGCAATCTCGCTCGAGCTCGAACTCGATCACGAGCGTAAGGTTCGAGGCACTCGCTTCAAGCGCACGCGAAAAACTACATCAACATCTTTTGGCGCCTGCCTCGGGATCGAGACAAAAGCCCGATTTCTAATACATTCAAGATACACAACGCAACGATGAGAGGAAACAACCAAGAGGAGTAAGTCTGAAGAATCAAGAACTTTGGAGAAGTAGCCAATGAGGCCTGTAATAGGGAGATCCAGGAAAGAATGGATCTGATGGAGAAACAGATGGAGACTCGACTTCCCTATTGCAAGAACTCGTGGAGGACAGAGAAAAGCATGTAATGATATCCCGGAGTCCAGCAGTGGGAATACTCCTGTTTAGGAAAATGTAGGAGATGAAGCCCAAAGACCTAGGGCACCAAATGCTACTGTGAGGGAGGAAACAAACATGGAGGAAAGGGGGTCCCGTCAGTACTTACAGGACACGACCCGACCTCTCGCGGAAGAGTTGGAGGAGAGGTGCAGAGTTGGCACAAGTCATGGAAGACCTCCGGGAACGGAAAGAGCCCAAGTCGGCGAATAATGCTCGACAACAAATCTCCACCTCGACGGAGATCACGGGTGTCACGATCCCACGTGACTTCGCTTCCGGATCCGAAGTTCTCGGGAAAAGTGATCTATAGGTGCACATAGAACGGCTCAACGACATGACAGGGTGCAAGGATTATCGCAGCTCGGAGGTGCCGGCCTTCCCACTCACCCTAGAGGGAAGAGCGAGAGAATGGTACCGCAGACTCCACCGGGAAGCATCTTTAGCTTCGAACAGATGTGTAGGGAGTTCGCAGAGCAATCCGGGCGCAGTGACCCCGAGGATGACATGATGGAGTCAGCCGAAATAAGGCGTATGAGGGAGAATCCTCCCGGAGTTTGTCAAAAGATACCATAGATCGGTCCTAGATCTTTGTGCGCTTAACCATCCCCAAGCTCGAGAGGATCAAGGATGGGATCCGAATGGGGAGACCATGGTATAATCTGCGAGTCCTTCGATCCGCTCGTGATTCGGATGCGTATGAGCGTGTAAAACCGGATATGGTAATCAAGAAGAAAAAGTTGCCAAACCGAGGAATGAAGCAGGCAACGGAGCAAAGAGGAAGAGAGAGGGGTCCCGCTCGAGGGACACAAGCTCCAAAGGCAGCAATGGACCGGGTTGCCCTATACAACCCCTACCAGAGAACTCCCCCACCGCGGATGGTTCCCCTGCCACCTCGCAGATCACCGGGCCGGGATCGCAGAGAATACAGGCTTCATGACGACCACACATCCTGCAACCAGCCACCAAGTAGACCTGAGGTGAACTACAACAGAGACGATCGTCCATTGCCTCCTCCACCAAGAAGTTTCCCAAGGGATCGAGCGATACAGGTGGTAGAGCAAAGCCCTGCTTACGAGCAGTATACAAGGTTGAAGGTATCTCTTGAAGAGATACTTCAAGTGGTTGAGGAGCGAGGATTACTGAGCCCTCCAACGCCGATGACCAAGTCAGCTGGCAAGCGGAACAAGGGGCGATTCTGCCGTTTCCATGGTGACCACGGCCACTCCACATCACAAAGGTCGTGATTTGAAAAACCAGTGGAGGATTCGGTTAGGAATCCAGTACTGGATGAGTTTGTTGATGGAGGGCATCCGGTGGTTGAGCAGTAGTCTGAAGAAGATGGCCGGGCTTACGAAATAGACATAGAACCACCGTCCGCGAGGGTAATCTCAGGAGGGCCCACGATAGCAGTGAAGTTCCAATAGGGCTCGAAAAACTACTGCAGGTATGCCGCTGCCGGCCGAGAAGTCTTATTCACTACCCCTGCTGCCAAGAAGGCTAAGGTTCGGCAAGTGCCAATTATGTGGACGGATGAAGACGAGGAGGGGGTGTTGTACCCTCACGAGGATGCCCTGGTGGTAACAGCCAATGTAGCAAACAAGGAAGTTGATCGAATATTGGTCGACTCAGGGAGCTCGGTGGATATTCTTTTCAAATCCACACTCGAGGATTTGGGAATAACAGGCGCGAGCCTCGAGCAGACGAGCACTTCCTTGAAAGGATTCGGGGGAGGAAAGCTAATACCTCTGGGAATCATCAAGCTGGCAGTAACCATAGGCTCGAGGCCTTTCGAGAAGAACATGATGCTGGATTTCGTGGTAGTAGATGAAACCAGCCCATACCAGGCAATTCTAGGGAGGCCATTTATGAGGATCAGCCAGTGCGTGCTATCCACCCATTACTTGGCCCTAAAGTATCGAGTAAATGGGGCCGTAGGGGTCGTGAAAGGCAGCCAAAGGGTGGCGAGGAGCTGCTACGCTGTAGCTGCCAAAGAAACCATGCAGATAACCTCGCTGGACTCGAGGGGGGAATCGAGGAATGGAAGGCAAGAGCCGGCTGAGAATTTGGAGGAGGTCGAGGTGAGAGCAGGCGACCCCGAGAAGAAAATCCGAATCGGCTCGGGCCTTAGCGAGCCATGAAGGAAAAGTTGGTGGAGTGTCTGCGAGCACATGCAGATGTGTTCGCATGGACGCACGAGGATATGCCTGGGATCGACCCAGAAGTGGCAAGTCACAGGCTGGCAATACGGAGAGATGCTAAGCCAGTAAGGCAAAAAAGAGATGCGTCAACCAAGAGAGATACGAAGCCATCAACTGCGAGGTGGAAAAGGTGCTGAAAGCGGGATTCATACGGGAGGTATCCTACCCCGAATGGATCTCGAATGTGGTGCTGGTGAAGAAGGCAAGTGGGAAAATGGAGAATGTGTGTAGACTTCACAGATGTGAACAAGGCCTGCCCTAAAGATAGCTTTCCACTACCGAAGATAGACCAACTGGTGGATTCTACGGCGGGGCACGGGCTGCTTAGCTTCATGGATGCATTCTCAGGATATAACCAAATTCGCATGCACCGACCAGACGAGGAGTGCACAGCCTTTATCACTAATCAGGGGCTGTACTGCTTCAAGGTCATGCCTTTCGGTCTAAAGAATGCAGGGGCAACGTATCAGAGGCTAGTGAACAAGGTCTTCAAGCCATTGATCGGTCGGACGATGGAGGTATATGTGGATGACATGATCACCAAGTCTAAAGACGCGGAGGAGCATGTAAGGCATCTGAGGAGACCTTCAGCACTCTTAAGAAAGTACCGATGAAGCTAAACCCGAGAAATGTGCTTTGGAGTGGGTTCGGAAAATTCTTAGGCTTCATGGTGAGTCACAGGGGATCGAGGCCAATCCGAGAAGATAAGAGCAACGGTGGAAATGAGGTCCCCGCAACCTCAAGAGATACAGAGCTCGACCGAAAACCAGGCATCCTCAACAGTGTTCGTGTCTCGAGCCACTGATAAATGCCGAGTCTTCTTTCGTGAAACGAAGAAAGGCAGAAGACAAAGTGGACGCCTGAATGCGAGGCGTGTTCCAAAGCAACTGAAAGAGTATCCGCTGAAAGCTCCATTACCGCCGACACCTCGAGCAGTGAGAGGTACTCGCTTTATACTTGGTCAGTGTCCCAACGGGCAACGAGCTCGGCCTCGTAAGTGGAGGAGTTAGTGGTACAAGACCTGCTTATTACACAAGCAGAGCTTTGCTGAAGCAGAGACCCGAGATCCACCAATGGAGTAGTGGGCACTGCCCCGATCACAAGCAATCGAAAGTCGAGGCCTTATTTTCGAGCACATTCAAGAGTGGTTTTAACAAACCAGCCCTCCGGCAAACTCAGACAAGCTCGAGACTTCGGAAGGTCGGTAAAATGGTTAGTGGAGCCGAGCGAGTTCGACATTAATTACCGACCCGAACAACCATAAAAGCACGCCTTTAGCCGACTTCGTGGTCTAGTGCACTGCAAGGGACGAGGAGACGGAGAGCGAGCCGACACTGTGTTCCCGTGCCCTCGACCAACACCGGATAGTAACATGAGATGGGTCCCGTGGAAGTCGTGGAGCAGGAGCAGGAGTCGTGCTCCTAAGTCCGTAGGGGCGAGATGCAATACGCTGTGAAATTAGAATTCAAGTCACCAACAATCGGCCGAGTACGAGTCGTAATAATGGATCAAGCTCGCCTCAGTAGTAAAAGCAGAGGAGGTAAAGCTTCGAACAGCACTCGCAATTGGTAACGAATCATCTCGACGAGAGCTTTCAGCAAAGGGAGAAGATGGACGCCTACCTTCGTAGGCGAGGCAACTAATGGGAATTTCCGAGATGTCGAGATGGAACAGATCCCAAGGGGAAGAATTTTCGAGCAGATATGATAGCTCGCATGGCACCATGATTGGACCCCAAATTACCAAAGTCCATCCCTTTGAATGAAGACCTACTCGAGCATCGAGCAGGAGGACGAGGTGATGAGCCTATCGACGAGCAACACCGGATGGAGCCGATCGTTTCTACCTCGAGGAAGGGACAGGTCAGCCGATAAAGCAGTGCAAGGAAGTTGAGGTGCAAAGCAGCCTGTACACTCTCATCGAGCGGATCTTATATAGGCGGGGGTACACTCTCCCCTTGCTGCGGTGCTTAGACCAAGAGGAAGTCGATTATGTCCTCCGAGAGATACACGAAGGAATCTGTGGAAATCATTCTGGCGCGAGGTCCTTGGCATTCAAGGCCTTAAGGCAAGGATACTTTTGGCCCCGCATGCATCAAGTTGCTCAGGAGAAAACAAGAAGCTGCAAGAGTTGCCAGAGCTTTGCCAACTACCTAACTCAGCCTTCGGAGAACCTTACGGTGATGAATTCGCCATGGCCGTTTGCTCAATGGGGAATTGATTTGATTGGGCCACTGCCAAAGGGGAAAGCATCCGCCACCCATGCCATAGTCGCGATTGATTATTTCACCAAATGGGTCGAAGTGGGAGCCTTGAGCAGCATCACGGAAGGTAAAACCACTGAATTCATTTGGAAGAATGTGATTTGTAGGTATGGGATTCCTCATGCGTTAGTCACTGATAATGAGAGGCAGTTTGATAATGGCAAGTTCAGAGACTTCTGTCAGAATCTGGGGATAGAGCTGAAGTTTTGCTCTCCCTCACACCCGTAGGCCAATGGGAAAGTAGAGGCTGCGAATAAAACTATAAAACACCTCCTGAAGACAAGACCGGGCGAGCAAAAAGGAGCCTGGGGAGAGACCCCATTCTCCTTGGCGTTTAGGCACGAAGCAGTGGTTCCCGCTGAGATAGGAATGGGGACACACCGGACAGAGCACTTCAATGAGGAGCAAAACAACGAGCAGATGTGTGCAGGTCTGGACTTGCTGGAAGAGAAGAGAGAAAGGGTCACTGCTAAGATCTCAGAATATCAACAGAGAGTGGCTCGTTATTACAACCGAAATGTACACATTCACGGCTCCGGTGAGTGATCGGGTCTCGAGGAAGGTCAACCGGAGCACGAAAGACCCAAGGCAAGGTGTGCTAAGACCAAATTGGGAAGGCCCTTATCGAGTCACTTAGTTAGCAGGACCAGGAGCGTACCGGCTAGCTCATCCAGACGGACGAGAGTTCAAGAGGCCGTGGAATGCACAACTCCTAATGAAATATTTCCAGTAAGTCCTCTTGTATTGTGAAGTGTTAATGTAAGATTCCTACCCAAAATGGGATGTGTAAAAGTATAAATGTATATGAGAATAAGAAAAGCATTCATAATGTAAGTTCAAGATGAAGACCAGAAGCACAAGAAGAAACTTGGGTCAATTGCAGGCCCGAGCAGAAGTTCAAGAAGAACTCCTTGGCCATAAGTCCCAAAGCCTAAGTCTTAGGTGGGACGGTGCCAAGCTTGGGTCAATTATAGGCCCGAGCAGAAGGAGCTTGGGTCAATTGCAGGCCCGAGCAGAAGAAGCTTGGGTCAAATGCAGGCCCGAGTAGGAGTAACACAAGAAGAAGCTTGGGTCAATCGCAGCCCGAGCGAAGGAGCTGGGTCAATTGCAGCCCGAGCGTAAGAAGCTCAGGTCAATTGTAGGCCCGAGCAGAAGTTCAAGAAGAACTCCTTGGCCAAAGTCTCAAAGCCTAAGTCTTAGGCGGACGGTGCCAAGCTTGGGTCAATTGCAGGCCCGAGCAGGAGTAACACAAGAAGAAGCTTGGGTCAATTGCAGGCCCGAGCAGAAGAAGCTTGGGTCAATTGCAGGCCCGAGCAGAAGAAGCTTGGGTCAATTGCAGGCCCGAGCAGAAGAAGCTTGGGTCAATTGCAGGCCCAAGCAGAAGTTCAAGAAGAACTCCATGGTCAGAAGTCCCAAAGCCTAAGTCCTAGGTGGGACGGTGCCCGGCAAGGCTAATTACCGGTAGAGGAAGAACATGAAAAATGCTAAGGCCAAAAGTCCTAAAGCCTAAGCCTTAGGCAAGATGGTGTCTAGCAGGAGCCAATTGTAAGCTCGAGCAAGAAAAATATGGGGGAGGTTACATAGTTCAAACCTGAGCAATGAACGGGTTCGAGGTATATAGCTCACCAAATAAGTGGTCACTGCACTCATGAGCAAAATGTCGAGCCAAGTAAAATGAACTCACAAGATAAACATAAGGCTTTTAGCCCAAGTCAAAGCAAAACTCTACCATGCACGAGTTAAACAACATCATACTTGGGCAGAAAACAAAAGAAGAAGAGCCCCAACACTTATAAATAATTCCTCTTAACCAAGGACACGAAGATAATCTCATAAGTGTGAAACACAAGCTTGCACATATGATTGTTGCTCAAACGCATGTTTTTTATTTATTGAATGATTACAAGTACAGGAAATGTAAAAAAAAAAAAATCATGCAGTTGGAGTGACGTTGTCGCAAGCAACGAGAGGAAGGCCAAGATCGCAGGAGGGACGTCGCCAGCAGCAATGGAGGAAGGCCAACATCAGCAGGAGGAGCAGTAGGAGGGACATCAGCAGGGTTGTCAGCAGGAGGGGCATTGGTAGAAGAGGGAGCGAGCTCTATAACAACGGTTTGGGGCTCGGACGGAGTAGCTTCATGAGTGCTCATGTATTCAGCTACATACCCTTCAACCTTGACATGTCGGCCTCGGGTATGCCTTACCAAAAGCATACACGAGGCAGTCAGAATCGGAGTCCGCTCCATTGTTGTACTCAATGGCAAGTCGGACCTTTAGAGTGTCAATTTGCCCTCGAAGACGAGCAGCGCTTCCCCATGAGCCGCTCGTAGTAAGATTTCCGAAGTGTCCGGATCCTTTCGAGCATTACCCAATTCATCGCGGGTGTCAGCTAGCTCCTCCAAGCTCGGAGGCCTCGAGTCAGCCATCGCTGCCTTCTCTCGCAAAATTTAAGTTCTCGCCCGTAAGCTTTTGGTTTTCCTCCTTCACCTGCCCACAACCGCTCCAAGCTCCGAACCTTGCTTAAAGTTCTTCCCGGAACCTCGAGCCATCTTATCGAGCCTAGTCGCAGCTGCCAAAGCTCGGGAGGAGAGTCACTGAAGGCATCGAAAAGCTCATCGAATTGAAGGATTCTATCTCATCCAAGAATCTGCCGCTCAACTCCTCACTGTAGGTCCTCAAATAAGGCTCTGACGCGGCCAGCCGACTTTGCTCCCGCACACCGCTCGGCTCGAGGGCGAGCCGGAGCAGCGGTCCTCGGCCGCTCATGCGGAGGACCCTCCTCCGCCTGCTCGGTCCGCCGAGCGTAAGAGGTAGCTCGAGTGGATGGAGGCGGAGCACCTGCTTCGCCGTGGCCTCTTTGAGGTGCTCACACCTTCTGGCCGTCCCCACACGCTGATGTAACATCTCGCGCATCCCGCCGCTCATATCTTCACTGGCACTAAACTGACTCCAAAAGTTTTGAGGTGTCGCAGCCTCCGCACGAGCTCGCGTTTATAAGAGCGATCCGCACACATGCTCGTAGTCGGCCCCAATCGAATAAGAAGCACCCGTGAGGTCGCAGATACGACCAAAGCAAAATAATGAGAACAGACACAAGCAGGAAAATTAAAAGTAAAATTCATAAAACAGATAAACGACCTGGAGTGCAAAAGTGCCATGGATCTGAGGGATCCCTCGCCATGAGTGCAGCTTGCCCCACTCTCCCCAACGAAGAAGAATTTGCTCTTCCAGCTGCCACCGTAAGTCGGGAGATCGGTAATGGGCTTTTACCCTTCAGCCGGAGGTAGGTAATACCAACCAAGATCTTCTGGCTGCACTTCAACCGGTAAAGGTGTCTCGATTTCCCACCGAGGGCTCACCCGGATCACGCAGCTTCCACAACACAAAGAGTCCGAAATGACCCTCCACCCATTCGAGTTCAATTGCCTCGAGGCCGATCTGAACCCGGACAAAACCCGGCAAAGTAAGGTCGAGAGGCACCTAACCCCCATTTGAAACACTCTAAGTGAAGGTCGGTAGCTTGGGAGGACGACTGGGATTTCACCGCCCAAGAACCTTAAATCTACATTTTCGGTATATGGTAAGTCCGCCTAAGCCTATCTAAGTCCGAAAGGGTGGTTTCAGCATCTCGTGTGGTCAATGGGTATTCCCCACGCTCGCACCTTCGACCGGCCTTTGCCCTCGATGCGGCCGGGTCTCGTACGCAGTAATTCCCTCTCGGACTAGAATCCCTCACTGGGATTATACTAAGGGGTCAGTGCCCCACTAGAAGAGGACGAATCCTCCAAGCAACATCCTACGGCCTGTTGGGATTTGACTTTTCCTAAGTGGTATAAACTAACGAAGTTCAAGTAGGGAAAAAAGCAGTGGCGGCAGGAAATGGAAGAGTGGCTTGTACCTGAACGCGAAAGGAAGTGTGGTTGGCCAGAAATCACCTTGACAGAAAGAAGAAGACAAGTAAACGGTGGAGAGAAGATTAATTTTGAGTTTGAATGAAAGTGAGCAAATAGAGGGAACAGTGAAGAAGTTAAAGGTTTTTAAAGATGAGGATGCGTCTCTTCAACTGGCGGCGTGCGTTTCGAGGGACACGACCGTTCGGGTAACGTCTCCTCGAATTTTAAAGGCACGGCTGGGATCAACCCACTTGTCCCACCTTAAATGCGAAATGATCGAAGTGGAGACAACTGGGAAACGTGGGAAGCATAAAAGGCCGCGAATTCGCCCATCATTAACGAGTTTCAGCCTTATCTCGTTTCACTCAAAAGACTAGAAACCTGGGACCGGTGTTTGGGTAATATCGGGCAGGTCTTCTCGAGGCCCTTCCAGCTTAAGAAGAGGTCCCCACCACTGGCACGAAGACAACCTCACTAGACGTCAAAGCTAGTCAAAGTCGAGGAATTCAGAGCCGCTCGAGCTCCGAGCTCTTTTACCTGCTCGAGGTCGTCCGCCCCAGTTAAAGCTGGTCAAAGTCGAGAACTGAGCACTTCTTTCCTGCTCGCAGAGATTAAGTCCCCGAGCACAACTGGACAAGATCCGGCCCAGGGCAGCCCGACCCGCTTTCTCCGAATCTTGGCACACCTTTAGATGTCTGATCTGGGCCCCACATAGTATGGTGGTGGTACTATTGTCGATGGTCGGCACATGCCCCCACGGTGTCATCATTCCTAGCGTACATGCCCGACATGATGATCTGGCCACATGAACCAAGTTAAGAAGACAGCCGCGCATCCTCAGGGAATATTACGCCAATCCCGGCTGTCAGAGGGACCCAGACACCACTGAGAAAGATCGGGAAAAATGGAGTATAAAAGGAAATAAACGGTTATGTTACAGGGGTTGGAAAAATTCATTCACAAGGGTTACAAAAGCTTATACAGGTTCTTCATATTCTGATTTTGCCTTATCTGGATTCTCTGAAAACACCATATTTATTCAAAAAGGAGGGCGAAAAATATCCCTTTCATCTTTTCAGTCTCTCTCACTAAGGGAGATACCAAAAAGAACAACCCGATTACTGACTTGAGCGTCGGAGGGTTTTCGCCGGAACACGCCCGGCTACCCCTGACCCTATTTTCTGTGAGTACAGGTCCGGGAGATCTCCATTCTGGAAAAGACAGTGGAATAGGACGAAGGAGGCAATCCTGCTCGAGCTCGAACTGATCGCGAGCAGAAGGTTCGAGGCACTGTTTGAAGGCACGTGGAAAAAAATGTATCAACAAAAGGCATGGTTGGAACTACAAAACCTTCAAAGCCCAATGAAGAAGAGCATGAATAAAATGAGAGATAACCTTATATTTACTGATTTTATACTTACGATTGCTTCAGCTTTCAGTTTTTGCCATGCTAATGTCAGAAAATTCAATATGAATTCAATAATTTACCCACTCGCTAGAGATCTTGGAAGATTTTTATCTTTATATAACTCAAATCTCTAGCGGGTAGGTAGGTAAACATCTACCCACTAGTTAGAGATTTGAATTATTATATAAAAATCTTTCCAGACCTCCTGGTTCACATGGAAGTCCTAGACAAATAAACCCATATTTTCCCTTGAGAGATATGCAATGGTGAAAAACCTCTAAGATCCCCCGGTTCACATCGGGGCTCTGGAAAAATAAATTCTCCTACACCTACTAGAGATTTGAGTTATGTAAAAGTAAAATACTCTCCAAGACTTACTGGTTCACATGGAGCCCGACAGTTTTATATCCTGAGCCATCACTCCCATTCCATCAATCTTCATTTCCTAAAGATTTGAGTTATATAAAAGTAAAATAGCTCCAAGACCTCCTGATTCACATGGGAGCCTGACAATTTTATATACTGATCCATCATCCCTTGGCCATTTGTCTTCATTCCCTAGCGATTTGAGTTATGTTAAAAAAAAAAAAACTGCAAGACACTTTGGAGAGGAAAATCCCCATCCACCCCCTAGATATTTGAGTTATTTTAAGATAAAAAAAAATTCTTCCAATACCTTTTGATTCATATGAGATTCCAGGACAAATAAATCCTCATTAGCCGACAAGAGATTTGAGTTAAGTAAAGAAAAAATTTTCCTCTAAGACCCCTAGTTCACATGAAAGTCCTAAATAAGTAAATCTTCATCGGCCTTCTAGATATTTAAGTTATGTACAAGTAAAAAAAGTTATTATTATTTAATTCCTTTGTTTGGTATCCATTAGTCTATTTATTTTATTATTTGCATCTCTATTTTATTACCACAAATATGCTTCATCCGCAACGTACATTTGTCACAAGCTTTTATTTAAAATTAAAATTAGATGCAATCATATAAAATGTGAGTTTTAATAAATCTAGACAGTTTTCAACTTCACTAGACTTTGTTATATATATATATATATATATATATATATATATATATATAAATGATCACCATCTAATGGCATTTTTAGAGTAGATGCAAATGGCAGATGTTGGAATGTAATTCAGAGAGTAGGGACTTGATACAAATACAACAATCTAACAACAAGTATTTTCTAATAGTAGCTTTACTTGGTTGGTCAATTAAATTCGAATTTTAGGAAGATAGTAGGTTAAAATGTAATTTGGGCTTTACACTCCCCTCTTATCTTTTTTTTTTAAAAAACATTGTTGTCCTAATTAGCTGAACATTACTTATTTAAGTCATATGCTTTTTTATTGTGTAATTAGGTTACATGTTATGATACTAGTAAGAGAAAGTACAAATCTTAGAGAAGAGCAAGGAGATGAATGAAGGGTAATTAAAAATTTTATGAAAATTTTAGTAATTATTATATGATTTTAGTTGGGTGTAGATATGAATTTGGTGGGTACAACTAACCCGCTTTAAATACTTTTAATAAACTAGAAAAGTTATTCACCTAATTTTTTTAAGAAGAAGAAGACAAAAGAAATTTCTTTAGGTGTAGTAACTAGTAAAAAATGTTATGGCTATACAAAGAAAAATAAAATACATATTTACTGCGTAGAATTTGATTAAGTATCATTTTGGTATTTGCAATAGTGTATAGAGTAAAAATTAAAATTTCAAAATTATTAAATGAGAATGTAGAGAAATAGGGTATATCCTTGAGTATAATTTTGGGACAAAGAACTTTTTTTTTTCCTTTTACCTCTTCTTATTTAATGATTGGCTAAAATTTAGTTTTGTATATGTTTTTTTTTTAATTTTAGTTACAATCAAGCTATTTTTTTTTTAAAACTAGATTATGAAGGCAATGAGAGATAAGGACTAATTTAAATGCAAGTTGTCTCACCCAAATATTATTGGATATTATTAGATAGAATGAGATTTTTTTTAACCCATCATAATATTCAATAAACTTATATATTCAATAAACTTTAAAATTTTATCTTTTACTTTCTAAACCCACCTATAAACCAAATGTACCCTTTATATTTATAATTTTTTAAGACATTTATTACGTCTTTGTTTGTCAAAGGTTTATAATCAAATCCTCCATTGTTTCAATAGCTTATTTTCTTTTTTTAATTTTTTCTTAAACTAAACTAAGGTGGCCATCGGTTGGGTTGGGTAGGGTTTGTGAAAACCTAATCCAACCTACTATTGAGTGAGTTGAAATAAAATTAAACTAATCCAACTCAATAAATATGTTCAATTCAATCCAACCTAGTACCACATATGCATACTTAGAATGAATTAGCAGAATCTCTAACCAATCGCCTACAAGTAATTGCTAGAACTTTATTATTTCAGAGTTAATTACTTATTTTAACATGGAGACATTCTATTTTGCATGATACGACGTTGATCCACTTGAGACCTATTGCCTATCATAAATGTTCTCTATTACAATTGGTATTGGGACATCAATATGATATATCCCATTTACGCACTTTTAACTGTACTATTCAGAGACAGTTGCACCTCAGCAATGCACTAGGTTGGGACCCAATATAGTTTGAAAAGTTACACTACTAAAAAAATATCCTTTAGTGATACTAAAATAGTGTCACTAATTACTTTTAGTGATACTTATTAATAGTGTCAGTGATCTGGAAGTCAGAAAAATAGTAACACTTGAAAGTAGTGTCAGGGATTACTATTACTATAGTATTACAGATTTTATAACACTATAGTGATAGAAATTATTAATAATTATTACGTGTCAAAAGTTCGTATCACTATAGTATTACTAATATTATGACACTCTTGTAACAGTATTTACAAACAATTATTACATGTCAATAGAATACAAATAGTAATACTTTAGTGTCAATAATTACTATTACTATAGTATCACGAAGTAGTAATATTAGTAAAACAATCACCCCAATGGAATTGATACTTTATGATACATTTTTAGTATCAATGACTTTTATTAGTTATCGTTGTCATTTTAAGTTTTGTCAATCTAATGATATTATTTAAAAAAGAATATTAAAAGTAGGCTAAATTGCTAAAATGAACAATTACATATAAAATTTCTAACAAATTTTAAATAAGTCTGAATCAAACATTAATACAAATATTATAGTAAAAAAAATATGTCAAATATAATTTAAAATCAACATAGTGACAGTTTGGAGAAATCAAAACAAATATTTCAAATATAATTTGAAATCAACATAATGACAATGAATTGCAATCATTCAGTTATCCCACAAATATCTACTCCTCGACCTTTGCCTTTCCCTTCACGTTCCCTACCTACAAGTGCATCATATAGATTTAATTAGCTAGGATGCTATACAAATCAATTCTCATATATTCACAAGAAAAAAAATATACTTATAATTTTACCTGATTATTGTATGCTATAATTAACTTTGCAACATACGTGGCCCACTCATTGCGAAGTTGCGAAATATCATCCATAGTGTACTCATCATAGCCCTTGAACTTCAAAAATAAAGCAACGAAATGTATAGATATATTTTTAAATCTGTTCTACTGAACATAAAAAATGTAGCTAATGCAAATAAAGAGTATTATTATAGTAAACAATAATTATCAAAACTGTCTTACAAGCAGATACTTTAAATTAATTATTTTACTTGAAATCAATATTAATTGTGCATTCAAAACATTAGGCTTCATACACCTTCCATTTATAATTCAAAGATTTGCAATCATTCTGGATTCACAAAAATCTTTTAAAATAATAAGAAGGTTCGCGATGCGTTAGTTGTAATTATGTTTTTGGATAAGCTTTGCATATAAACGATTTGCATACAAACTGACTGTTCAAGTTTACTATCAATAGACTTCCAAAAGCCCAAAAAAAAAATCAATAATATAAGATTTGAATTAATTATGGCCGGACATGTCAGCATAATTTTGTCCTAATGGCTGCTGGAATAGAAACCATGAATAGTTAGCAAGGAATATATATATATATCCACTATAATCAATGTCATTTGTAATATTATCATATAAGCCACAGATTTTGAAATAGGCATTTACGATCCTTCATTTCACTGCATGCACAACAATGTTTTCACTTATATATTCATCGGATTATGACATATAAATCTTATATTTTAACATTTTAGCAGTAGTATTTTAGTGTTATGAACATTTACGTGTTTACAAGTGTTGATTTTAAATTAGACAGCGTATGTTTCAGATTCACATTCTAAACACATGCAGACAGTTACTTTAAAGAATAACTAAGCTCGTTATATAATTGACTTAAAATATTCGACTTAAAATGAGATTGGAAGACATACTAGTGGAAATTGACAGAAAGGGGGGGGGGGGGGGAAAGAAAAAGAAAAAAGAAAAGCCTTGAAGAGAAAGGGAGAGAAAGAGCCACAATATTTAAGATTGGTCGCTATAATATTTATCTCAACAAGATTAGCAACCCTCGTAACTTCATTAACAACACATAGTCGAACGACCAAGTCAAACCCAGTCCTTGTACAAAAACTATATTCATAAGTGTTACCCTCATAAAGAACAGCTTGAATAGCATGTTCTAGAACTTAAGATGCCAATTGATTGGTCCGAATCTGAAGGAATTTACTTGCAAAAGATTGTAAAATAAGTTATAAATAACCATTATATAATGAGAAAATTTTGCATCCAAACAACTACTTTCAGTTTACATAGAGCCCTACAAATAGTCAATCCAACAGTACTTTCAGATATCAACAGTTTCCCATTTATGTGTTCAATAATCACTGTTATGGTGATTAGAACAAAAGGTATAACCTGTATCACAACTTAAGTTCTCAATTCATTAGTCCAAATCAAATGAATTTTACTTACAAATATTGTATAATAAAATTTTCTTAAGAATTATAAATATTACAAATAGACATAAATGCATTTAGATTACTCATTTTAGATAGGTTAAGATTTGAACCTAAAAAACTTTATGCATGGCTTCAATTTGCTTCCTATACCAGTTGGAAAGTTCTCCATTTCTATTGCAGAACATTAATTGATTTTTCTCAATTACAATTACAGTGAGTTATTAATCTTGAAACTTTAAAAAATATATAATATCATGTTATCATTCTCAACCTTGTGACAAAGGATGCTTTCTGACAATTAAATAATCAATCAATATTATTCCGTATAGAGTCTAAGTACAATACCAGATTCATTAAAATTAAGAGATTTAAATAGTTGAATAACAATACGGTAATTAGGCTCTAAATTGTACAACCCGTTAAACTTGTCATAGACCTACAAATTGCCTCAATTTTACCTCAGAATTTTATTGGGGGGAAAAAATAACTTGAATTAAGTTCTCAATCTTTGGGTTTCCAGGAAAATTAACCAACTCGACTAAGTCCTACAAAGTAACTTAGCCAAGTGACATATTTCCACTGGAACTAAACTGCAGAAGGTTGAAGCATTTCTTTTCTTTCTTATTACCTGAATATTCTCGGACAAAAATCAGTTTTCATGTTTTTTTAGCAGTTTAAATGGTTCTATTTCATTTACTAAATTTAAAGTGAACAATTCTATAATATATGATCAAATACATTAAGTTAACAAACACTAGATAGGACTTATAATGCCCAGATTCAAACAATGATCCATTGCATAAAACAAATACAAAAGAGATTGACTTTAAGGCATGACCATAGGCTATGATCCATTCAATTGCTTCCGTGTTAATAATAAACAATTAAACTTCTTGGCATGCAACTGAGGCAGAATTAATTAAATGTGCCAGACATTAAGTTTAAATAAAAAGGATATTTTGCTTTGAAAGGCAGTAAAAGAATAAAATTAAAAAATAGTGCAGACTAAGAAATGTATGTGAAGAACTTAGCAGAGCCAAAAACCATCTAGCCACGACAAATTACACACAACCCTCTTTGCTAAACATCATACTATAGCTTTTTTTTTTTTCGCTTCGCATTCAAAACATGCATTCACAATAGACAAATCTAATTACATATTTAGCATTACTTACAAAAAAGAAATTGAGAATAAACTTTTGGTATTTTCGTCATATATCATGATCTGTTGTATCAAGAAAAAATCAAAATTAAAAATATATCATGTTAATTTTTTAATCAAAATTAAAAAATCTAATTTTCTTTTAGACAAAAAGAAAATTAATAGATCCATACAAGTTTCATTGATATCCAAAAAAAATAATTCCAAAACAACCAAATTGAAATTTATTTGACTACAAAAAATAACTAAAAGTAATTCAATTAACAAATCAGACTGCTACCTCAAACACGTGCAGAGATGGCCATGGTAACCGCTGCGGCATTCGAGGTGGCGCTACTAAAGAAAACAAGAACACTCAGTTGGTAAAAGGCTCTTATTCATCCAATAACAGATCTTCAAGAACCCTAAACACACTATGAGCACAAACTAGACGAGCACCAAGATCTGACACTGGTTAGGAATAAGACGAGGATGCTTAAAACGATCGTATAGCGAAAGACAACAAGAGGCTGATCCGAGGGGATGAAGAGTAGAGGAAGATCGAGGACCCGAGGAGTTCGAGAAGCATGAGAGAGAAAGGACTGGTGATGGGAGAGAAAGAAAGGACGACGGCGATCACCGTGAGGTAATTGACGCGGATATAGGAGTTGTTCTTGCTGATGTGGAGGGTCGCCTCGAAGAATGACTTGAGTTTGGAGAAGGCGGATCTACAAGCGACACTGGGAGTTCTGAAGTGATTTTGATTGACAATATTATGATGAAATCGGTGAGAGAGATATCGATTGAGAATTTGAGGTTGTGTTAGGGATTTTGCTTTTGCTATTATCTATTTATATTTTTCTTTCTTAATTTTTAATCAAATGCTTATATATTAAATTTATATGGTCTAGTAGTCTGTGGTCGAAACATAAAAATTTTGAATTTTAGGATTCTTAGGTTCGAGTTACAAGATTTACAAATTATAATGATTTTTTTTTAAATCTCTGATACTTTAGTGTTAATGATTTCTAATGTTTTATTTACTAACACATTAGTATCAATAATTTATGATATGTATTTGTTAAAACCGAAAAATAGTGCATATGTACATAATTACTGATACATTTTACAAAATATCAGAAAACGAAGTGTTAGTAAAGGTCATTTTTGTAGTAGTGTTATATGGAATTTAACTCAATATCTATTATAAGATATCTTGAAATAAGTAATAGTGTAATATATTTGTAGTTTATCATGTTAACTAGATAAATTTTCCTCCACTAGGAAAAAGAAATTCATAAAAGAATGGGCTTCCTCTAGTCATAAACATCCTGTACGCTAAGAACACTACTGATTAGAAAGAGAAAGGGGTTCCATTCATCAAAGTGAGAGACGTTGGACTTCTGCCTGGCCTATAATATTCTTGACCACTTTTCAAAAAGCCACATGAGGTTTGACATGATCCTCTATAAAAAGTAACCCATATATCTCTTCCACGCATCATTCAATGTGAAAAAAAAAAGTGTGGTGGATAGTTTATATGCAATAGATTGGAAAATAATTATCATCTGCATTTATAAATGCGATAAAAATAACCAAATCATACATACTACCTGAAAATGTACTTGGCCAGGTCATTATTCAGAATAATTAATGGAATGAGCAGCTATGAAATTGTTTGTAGCACACAAAAAGCATGTTACACTACTGCAAATAAATATGAATGAGCAAAGTACTTATAAAAAGAATGGTATGTGAAAAGACCAGGGCCATGGCAATATAAAACTTATTGATTAGATATAAAGCCTTGAAGAGGCACTTGATCCTAGAAATAATGAGATCTCTATTTACTATATGTAGGGTAATGTTTAGGTAAAAGGTATATGCCTAAAAATATATTGACACATGTCGACACAAAGTTTTATAACTACAAGTAATCATTTGGAGGTAGCCAGCCTACTTCAGGTAAACTTGATATTTGAACTCGTACGTGGGGTACCCTATGTAAGAAGTGAAGTGGGTAAAGAAATTATCTAAAACATAGGCTGTATAAGATATGTTCATCGCTTAAAAGAGAATATTTGATTTGACAAAATTAAATAAGGAATGTCTTGTTGAAAAAGAGGGGATAACTAGCTGTCACATCTGTAAAAAGTGAAGGACAATACACTAAGGACAATGTTCCTCTGTAACCATGCCAAACAACCTCTACTGAGGTATTCAAGACTACTGTACAGTATGTGACAAGTGTAAAAGAGAATAAACTAAGCAAAAACCGCCCTACTTGCTCTCTAAGAATACTCTTAATGCTCCAAAAAGATATATAAGCCAAATGAATGACATATTCTTGAAGGCTAGCCAATAAAAATTTTCCAAGTAGCAAGCGACTTAGGCACCCCAATAGCACACCAAATAAAGGCGCTCAGGTTCTATTTTTCTTTTGCATCCATACTCATCACATAAAAACACACATAATGAGTTTAGATCTTATTCAACCCCAAGCCTCTATTTTAGAGAGCTTGCAAGCTCTTATCTCCATAAAAGTTCAAGTAGCTGACTTGAGAGTCGAAGTGTAGTCGCCAGCAACTGCCAATTCCATTTCTAACATCTTTTAAATTATTCCCATCATATTAATTTCAATCTTAGGATAAAATAAATTAGGAAATTTTACAACAAGCACATTAAAAAATAAAGAATAATAATAACTCCACATAATTGAAAATCCACCTCCTCGTGAGATTGACACTCGTCACTATTAATCTATACTTCAATAGATTCGTGCGCTTGCGAGTTCAATAAAATTTGCACAACACAAGCCTCACTCACTTCTTCCCTTCCCTTTCGATGTCTATCCAAAGCCATCTCAAATAACACACCTCATCTATTTGAGGTACCCTATTACCCTTAAGATAAATTTTATTGTGTTTAACTGGGTTTTCAGTTATATTTTCCTTTACCCCAAAATCTAGTTCGAACAGGTAATATTTTGAAAAGGTGATTGGTCTTTAATGAGACGAAACACTCTAAAATACCTCCTAAAGAGGCATATGCTTAAGATATGGCACATGCACTTGAAGTCATTGGAGATAAAAAAATTATCACAAATGATGTGTTTGTATTTACAATAGCTACTAACATTGTAAATAATCATGATTCATAAACTATTGATAAATATAGAATTATCATGATTGACTCAAGTGGAAAGAAGCAATTCAGGTAGAGTTGAGTTTTATAGCCAAAAGTGAAATATTTGGGCCTATACTTCAAATACCTGAAGTTGTCAAACATGTTGGGTGCAAATGAGGCTTCTAATAGAGACCTAATATTGATTATAATAAGATATACTCTCCAGTAATGTGTGTAATTACATTTTAAATTTTAATTGGTTTAGCTGTATAAAAAAATTATGCATCTCATGGATGTGGTGACTTGCCACAGATATATATTTGAAAATCCCTTAAGAATTTAAAATGGCAGAATCTTGTCAATCATCACAATGTAGCTTGTATTCAGTAAAGCTACAGAGATCTTTATATGGATTAAAATAGTCTAGACGCATATGGTATAATTGCCTTAATGAATATTTGATAAAAAAAAGATACACTAATGATCCTATATGTCCATATGTTTTGATATAGCGTAGTTTACATTAATGATTTGAATTCAATAAGAATTCCTGAATAGCTCCAAAAGACTACCGATTATTTGAAAAATGAGTTTGAAATGAAAGATTTAGGAAAAATTAGGTATTGTCTCTAGAAAATTAGTTATTGTCTTTAGTTGGAGACTAAGCATGAACCTAATAATATTCTTATCCATCTATAAACTTATGTTGAGAAAATTTTGAAATGTTTTAATATGGATAAAGCTTACCCATTGAATACTTCAATAGTATCTCTTGATCCTAAAAATGATTCATTCCATCCTAAAGAGGATGATGAACAAACACTTGATTGTAAAGTACCATATCTAAATGCATTTAGCAAAACGCACTAGTCAAGACATTTCATTTTCTTTTAACTTATTAGCTTAATTTAGCTCCGAACCAACTAGAAGATATTGAACTGGTGTCAAACATTTTTTTTTTTATCTTTAAGGAATAATTGATTTGGGTTTATTTTATTCTAATGAACAAACGAAAAATTTAGGCCTTGTTGATTAGTTGATGCAGATTATTTA
Source organism: Murraya koenigii (assembly GCA_025617385.1). Lineage (NCBI taxonomy): Eukaryota > Viridiplantae > Streptophyta > Magnoliopsida > Sapindales > Rutaceae > Murraya > Murraya koenigii. The sequence goes on from CM046819.1 coordinate 12,284,782, forward strand.
TCTGATTTCCATAAAGCTTGTTCACAAATAGGATATGTTTTTACTTTTAAGGGTATAATGATTTCTTAGAAGTCTATAAACAAAATCTTGTTGCAATATCCTTAAACAACTTTAAAATTCTTGTACTTCATAAAACAAGTCAATAATGCATATGGTTGCGACACGTAATTCATCATATTGAAATTACTTGTAGAATATCTTAAAGTTCAGACATCTTAAGAGTGATATATGAAGACAATGCTACATATATAGTTAAGTTCAGAGGAGGATACATTAAAAAAGATAAAACAAAACATATTTCACTAAAATTCTTCTACATTCATGAGCTCTAATAGAACAAGAAGATTGATATCAAACAGATACACTTTACGGATAATTTAGCTAATATATTTATGATACGACCCACCCCATTTCCAGAGGCGACCTATCTTAAGAAATTGAACTTAAATATTAAAATCATCTTATTAATGAGAATTCTACCGAAATTTCGACAGAACCTCCCCTAAAAATATAACATTTCCAAACCTGCAATTTCAACATAAACACTCCCAAATCATTTATCAAGAATCAACTGCATCAACCCAATCTCATCCAATAACATATCCAATAATACACTTGTTTCATAATTCATATATCACATCCCTAATATAAATCCAAAACATGGTAATTATACATTAACCAAAAGAAAATAATTTTTCTATGTCCTCAAACAACCTCAGTGGCCCAAATGACTCCAACTATGTACAATCATTGGGTTAATCTATTGTACCAGTAATCTCCGGGGAAAAATATAATAAAATAGGAATGAATATAAAACTCAGTGAGCTCAGTTAGTGGATAATAACTTTTAAAATATAAAATAATTACAAAAATAAGTGCATCACTTGTATAATCACGTTTCTCAAATAAATATTTGAATATAAAATTACTTTCAATTCAATCATAATTTGAACATAAGCAAAACTGATACTGTCACAAAATCAATAAAAAACTTCTCATATCGAAATATCTTCTCAAATTAAAATATCAAACATTAAGTAAATCAAATATCTTTAACCAAGTATCCTTAAACAAATATCCTGTAAACAAATATCCTTTAAACAAATATCCTTTAAACAAATATCCTTAAACAAATACCTTTAAACAAATATCCTTAAACAAATATCCTTAAACAAATACCTTTAAACAAATACCCAGGGGATAATCTAGTCTCATCCGGACCTCAACGGACGGCAATGATGTACTATCTGAGTACCATCATGCCCGGAGCTACACGGATAGACAAAAGGACGTACCATCTCATGCTCATCAGCATATCTCATACCCGGATCTCATCGGACGTGCAATGATGCGCTATCCCCGCGACATCGTGTCCGAACCATCCGATCTCATATCTCAATATGCATGCATATGCCCCTAAGGCGAAGCGCCCAAACACACGGCCCAAAGCCTCTATGTGTGTTCGGGACAGGCCCCAAAGGCCTACTATCTCATCTCATCTGGAGGGAACGGGTATTTGCTTAAAACTTAAAATCATGATCGAAATCATTATATATGTATACATTTAAATCATGCTTTAAATCATACTCGAAATCAATATATCTCATGTCCAAGATCATCATATACTCTTTAAATCATATTCAAAATCCATATGTATAAACATTCTAAATCATGCTCGAAGATCATATATAAACACTTTAAATTATTCTCGAAATCAACATATAAATACTTTGAATCATGCTCAAAAGCAATGTATATACATTGTAAATCATAAACAGGATCAATCATATACTCTTAAAATCATGCTTGAAATCCACATAAAAGCACCTTAAAACATGTTCGGAAATCAATCATCTCTTTTACCATTTTAAAATCGATACGAAGCATAAATAAATAAATATAATTTAACACAATAATTATACGCAATAAACATTTTATTTCGGAAAACCATTTAACGAAAGCACTTTAAATATTCATTTCATAAACAAGCTCTACTATATAAAAATCAAATAATTTTAATATATTCCACTCACAGATGATAATTTCGGACTCTAGCTATCACCCAAGTCCGCAGTAGATTCTCGTCCGCAGATCCACCTAATTTACAGAAACGACACAATTACTTTCCATAATTATAATTCGAACTAATCTCTCAAAAATAACGCCTTAAAATAAATATTCGTCCTAATACTACCAACTCTCTATCATCTCGGCTTATCGTAATAATCCCGTATTCGTAATTTACTAATATAATCCGAAATTATACTACCCTCAATTTCATAATTTACTAATTTACCCACAACATCATAAAATTACCAAT